>OZ038484.1:54652008-54852008 GCA_964036315.1 Acanthosepion esculentum | reverse complement strand
ATATATATATATATATATATATATAAGGTAAACTGGAAGGAGGGATATATGTATGTGTGTATATATATATATATATATATATATATATATATATATTTAAGGTAAACTGAAAGGAGGGATATATGTATGTATATATATATATATATATATATATATCAATGTATCTATCTATCTATCTATCTATCTATCTATCTATAGTTATATGTACATATAAAGGTATACTGTCTGTCTGAGGCTCTCCGCTTTTGAAAGTAAAAATACATTCCGTCGTATTTGTTTTGATTTGTAGATGCAGAAAAAATTATTAGTTATTTCCTTAAAATCTTATTACCGAATGATTATCTCATTGTATCGAATCTTTCACTTTACAGATCCTTTTTTCTTTTCTTTTCTTTTCTTTTCTTTCTTTCTTTTTAATTTTGAAATTTTTTCGTTGTATCTGCCTCAGAAGTTTTCGATAAGGCTAAAACACAAAAAGGTCTTTTTTACTTTTCGTTTTTTTTTCATTTTTTTTTTATAAAAAGCTGATCAGATTTTTTATTTGATTACTTGCGACTTTTATTGCAGACCTTTTTTTATTCTTTTATTTTATTTTGCCTTAGCTTTGTTTTTTTTTTGTTTTTTTTTAGAGTCTTCTGCTGATCTTAGGATATTTATGTCATGGATTTTTTTCAGTAAGTTTTTCTTTAATTTTCACTTTTAATCAGTTTAAATTTTTAAACAATGACGATTTTTTATTTGACTTGCAACTTTCTGGCAATCTTATTCATTTCCCTTTCGCCTTTCTTTGTTTTTGTTTCTTTTTTTTTCTCCTGTTACATCGTGACAGAGTACGAACCAAAGTGGAACTTTTATCAAAATGGAAAGACGACAGCAACCACCTTAAAGTTAAATTTTTAGAAATGTGTGACCGGATTTTCCTCCAAAAGTGATCCAATTAACGATATCAATGCCGGTTTTAATATGGGTTATTCCAATATTCTTTACAATTTAAGTCACTGAAAGTCTTTAAAGGAGATTTTAGGCACACATTAACAAGTGGAATAAGGATGAGATAATGGTTAATACCAGCATTAATATTAAGATCTTTGTAAATGATATCAAAGGAGAAATTCTGTGGATCACATTCCTGGCTGCCCTGAAATACATGAATTGCAAGAATCATATTCTCAAATCTTCCGTAGGGACCACAGTAAATTTTTTGTTTCTCTCTGATTGCCTGACACCTCATCTGTTTGCATCTTCTGATACAAAAAAAACTTGTTGTCTCTTGAATTCTCTGGTTGAAATTTGGGGGCAACTCGCACTACACAAAGCAAAGGCAAAACATAATAATAATAATAATAATAATAATAATAATAATGATGATAATGATAATAATAATAATAATAATAATGATAATAATAATAATAATAATAATGATAATAATAATAATAATAATAATAATAATAATAATATTTTCTTAATAAATTAAAAGGCAATGTCGATGAAGAAAATAATAATGGCCACAAGAAAAAAAATTAGTATTGAATTAGTACCATTGCAATCTTTTTTCGGCTTTCTTTTTCAGGTAACGACAAACTGAACACGGGTCAAGGTGTTACGTTGACGAGTTCAATAGACTTGCAAGGCTTAAAGTGAAGATTACATATATATATATATATATATATATATATATATATGAAATTGAATATGTAATTAAAATTAAATTTAAAAAAAAATAGGGATCAGACAGCGCACCACAACTTAAGAGTTAACTCCGACACTAAGCCAACATCGGTAATGCTTCCCCCCGAAAATAAAAAAAATAAATAAGAAGAACGAACTCTCGCTGAGCTTGTGTATTAACGTGAGAGCAATTCGTTTCTTTTGTTTCCTTCAGCCGATAAACTCCTCCCACCTTCTCATATCTTTCACTTCCGTCTCCACCTATTCCTCTTTGGCTACTGCTGCAGCTACTGCAGGCTTATGACAGTAATCATTGGTTGACTTGTTTGTTTTTTTTGGGGGGGGAGTGACGGATGGAGAGGAGTACTACCCCCGGGGTTATTAATTACTTGCTCCGGAAACTTTTTTTTTCCTTTAAATAAAATGTTACTTTATTTATTGATTATGGATTTTTTTTTGTTTACGACACAAAACTGTGTACGAACAAGTGACATCATTTCTTTGAATTAGAAAAAGCGAGAGATTTAAATTTTCTTTTAACTTTTCTTGTTGGTAGCAATGTTTGCTTTCTTTCTGTTGTCACTGCTTTAATTTTTATTCTACCATCGTGCCAGCTATTTTTTTTTCTGAAAAAAAAAATAATGATAATTATAATACATTCTGATAATAATAATAATAATAATAATAATAATAATAATAATAATAATAATAATAATAATAATAATAATAATAATAATAATAATAATAATAATAATAATAATAATAATAATAATAATAATAATAATAATAATAATAATAATAATAATAATAATAATAATAATAATAATAATAATAATAATAATAATAATAATAATAATAATAATAATAATAATAATAATAATAATAATAATGATAATAATAATAATAATAATGATGATGATGATGATGATGATGATGATGATGATGATGATGATGATGATGATGATGATGATGATGATGATGATGATGATGATGATGATGATGATGATGATGATGATGATGATGATGATGATGATGATGATGATGATGATGATGATGATGATGATGATGATGATGATGATGATGATGATGATGATGATGATGATGATGATGATGATGATGATGATGATGATGATGATGATGATGATGATGATGATGATGATGATGATGATGATGATGATGATGATGATGATGATGATGATGATGATGATGATGATGATGATGATGATGATGATGATGATGATGATGATGATGATGATGATGATGATGATGATGATGATGATGATGATGATGATGATGATAATAATATAATTTATGAAATTATAAATAATAATATTTTCTGAAAATAAAAATATTTTCTGAAAAATAATAATATTTTCTGAAAATAATAATAATAATATTTTCTGAAAATAAAAAAATAATAATTTTTCTGGAAAAATGATATTTTCTATAAAATAACATTTTGTGTAAAATAATAATAATAGTAATATTTTCTGAAAATAACAAAAATAATGATAATATTTTCTGATAATAATAATAATAATAATAATAATAATAATAATAATAATAATAATAATAATAATAATATAACCTTGCTGCACAGGATCAGTGCTTGTTTACTAGAAAGCACACATACTAAAATATTGTGTTAGCCCAAAATGCAGGTTCTGTGATAATTACCGAGAAACAATTGATCATCTTATACCAGGTTTCACGGTATTAGCACCCACTGAATATAAAAACCAGCATGACAGAGTTGGCCAATATCTGCACTGGAAAATCTGCAACTTCTACGGGAAGGAAACTGAAAGAAATTGGTATGAACACCATCCAGACCCGATTACGGAGATAGGACCTGTTACAATTTTATGGGACTACACAATACACAGACAAGACCATCAAAGCTAACCTCCCAGACATTGTTATTAGAGATCGCACACAAAAAAGTGCCTCCTTATTGACATGGCAGTCCCTGCGGACTGCAATGTAACTTTGAAGATCTTTAAAAGGCTATCAAAATACAAGGGCCTTGAAATCGATATCTCAAAAATGAGGCACATGGGAACATCAACGATCACCGTTGTAGTTGGAGCCCTCGGATTGGTTGAAAAAGTTTTCAGTAGACTACTTGAAGGGATTCCATGCCTTAAAGAAATACAAAAATTGTTCTCACGAGTACAGCCCATACCTTAAGAAGGGCTTTATCTATGTAACTTCTTTTTTTTTTTTTTGTCAGTGGAAAATGTCATGATGCCTTTTCTAACCTTAGGTCTCTGGGCGGGACCCGGAAAGAAATGTGTACACGCCAGAAATCAAAGGAAATAAAATAATAATAATAATAACACAATCCTATATCCTGCGAAGAGCTTTGGCCATCTAAGTTGTTTTCTAATTTAATGCCTGTCTTTTGTTTAATTATGTAAAAACAACAAGAAAATCATCTCCTTCGCTTACTCTCATTGGTTATGACCCGGCATATGATTATTAAACCAATGCACGTCAAAATAGTTTTAAATAATAATAATAATAATAAACCCAGAAAAATGCCCCAAATGGCTTACGTGGGGAGTAATATACCTACTCCCCCGCACACTAAAGACTCGCAGAACCCGAAGAAGTACAGGCGCCAACAATGTACAAGATCCTCACATTTATCATAACCGTGAGTACATACAACTTCCTTGAGAAAAACACTTTACTCCCAGCAGAACAGAAGGGATGTAAAAGAGGAAGTTACGGGTGCAAGGGCCAACTAATTATCAATAAAACAATATTGGAAGAAGTGAAAACAAAGAAAAGAAACTTATCGATCTATGGATCGACTACAGAAAGGCGTTCGACAGTGTACCACACTCGTGGATAGGGAAGAGCCTAAAAATATACAGAGTATGCCCCACAACGGTTAAATTCATAACGGAGAGCATGAAAAACTGGAAGACTACACTAAAGCTAAACCATACAAAAGGGTCATCGAGAGCAATCAACATCAAAAGCGGGATCTTCCAAGGAGATTCATTGTCACCCTTACTCTTCTGTTTTGCATTAGGGCCACTCATCTGCCTACTGAGCAACAGTAACTACGGATACAAGTCACAGAATGGCAAACTGAATCACCTATTCTATATTGATGATCTTAAAACGTCTGCCAAGGATGACAACCAGCAGAAAAACCTACTCACCATTGTCAAAATCTTCATCAAAGACATTAGGATGGAGTTCGCCATATGCCACAGCCCTTTTTAAAGGTGTTAAACTAACGAAAACTACAGATTTAAACACTGATATCAACAATAAGTTTAAGGAACTAGACCAAATAAAAAAATAATAGCCTGAAACTATTATTAACATAATAAAACATTTAACATAATATCAAACCATAAAAAAAGTACCATTTCTGAATTTTTATTTCAACTATTTACTCTAAAATACCCTCTAGAATTTCGTGTATGCAAGGCGTGCTTCTTACAAATTTTTTCATTGAGCCTCGGTCACATGACCACTCCAGCATGCACATATACAATTTCTGAAAAAGAATTAACGTAAAGAACAAAATTCTTCTTACGCTTCAGAAATATTTTTTTTCTTTTCAACAAAAACAATACTTGGCAATCCTTTGTCCATTCTTGGTCACTAGCTTCTGTAACCCAAAGTCAACCCCTCAGAATCAGTCTAGATATAAATCACTCCAACAGTGAACTTTGACCTCCCCAATATCACCTCCATCCAGGTCAGAAGGTAACAACTCTGCAACCCAGTATCACTTGGCAGAACAAAATTTCTTGCCTCTTCACTTGAGACTACACAAAATGCACATATAATTCATTGAAAAACAAATACTGGTCCAAAAAGACACACAGCTAATAGGCCACGCCAAAGCGTCGAACAATTCCACAACTGAGCCACGTCTTTGCCACCTAATTTTTACACGTTAATATGCTATGATCTACATTCCTCTCCCACTCACAGTGACACAGCACACATGGTTCATTATCACCCAATTTATTCAAACAGCCAATTAATTTTTTTTTTCCATATTACCAGATTCACTTGAACAGACCTTCACAATTTTTTACCACCATTAATTTCCACGGTGAAGGAATGGATAGCGGCTCAAATTGAGGGATCGGAGAGCCGAGTTCGAATTCCAGTCAAATCCATTCACCTACGTGCTAATACCCTTGGGAAAGGTATGAATCCTCTTCTTCTCCTCCCATTCAGCTATGGGTAAGTAGCAGGACAGACCGGGTTCTATATCCTTGGATGGCAACTGGTCTACCGCAGAAAGAAATGGCAACCTACTCCGGGAAAAAAACCTGCCTCGTCAGTCATGTATCGAAAGATACATGATCGCCTAAGCGTGTATCACGAATAGCACATAATTGACTGAATTTCCTATTGTTACTGTTATTGTTCATCTTCTTCTGTGTGTCAAAACTCAGTTGCACCATCTCCATTTCCTCCTGCTCTTGGTTGCCCTCACCCACACGGTGGGGATCACACCCGCTCAGTGCTTCTTAACTAACCCATTGCTTGCTCTACCATGGTTACAAGGTTTCCTTCGTCCCTTAGTCGCTATCGCAACTTGGCATCCCACAAGCCACTTGACCAATTCCACTAGGCCATCGGGGGCTCCAAATCTCGGCCCCGAGGGTATCAGGGTATATTTATTCGATATAAATACTTCCTGGTGCACAGGCCCCCATTTTACTCCCCATAAATCATTGGATCGCTAACTACATAGCTACGTGTGACCATTTCCACCCCAGGACACAGACCCAAACACATTTGGAAATCCGTGACCATGCTAGCCGAATCTACTTATTCCCGCAACGATTAGGTAACTTATTTTGTGACGTACAGTGGCCGTTAACAATTAAGTATAACTCAAGACTCCAATGTTAAATAAAACAGTTTTTACTTACAACTGCAAATAAATATTTAGCAAGAACAAAGCAGTAAAAGTCAACCAAAAATAATTAACCATTTCAGTAAATACTTTGTTAGTAGCGCGGCTCAGCTTAACGTCCGGTAAATCCTAAATCAAAACCCAAATCATCGACGCACAATAATTCACACTAATTCGACTGGAACGTTCCACTCAATAGTCACTCAATAATCACTCAGTCAGTAGCCTGACATCGCTATTTATATACATGGTGGAAAACATATGTTCATAAGTCCAGGGTGTCACGCTCCAACCTCGCTGTCGGTAGTTACTCATTTTCTTCTTATATGACAAATTCATTAACTAACCATCAAAAATTAATTTATGAATTTTATTTCAACTAGATTATATTTAACAATACTTACAAATTATTGAAAGAGACGGAATACAAATGTCAATTATGAAGAAAAAGATCTGAAAAGAATATTATAGGAGAGTGCGTCCGATACTAGAAAGCGAATTTAATGAAGCCAATAAAATTAAGGCATCAACACCTTAGCTATGGCTGTAGTAACGTACAGCTTCAACATTATTAAATGGAAGTTGAATAACATTAAAAGATTGAACGCCAAGACCAGAAAAATGCTAACCCAAATGAGGATACACCCGCCGAAATCTGATGTTGATAGGTTGTACTTACAAAGAGCATTAGGAGGCTGAGGTCTAATCCAACTTGAACCGTAAAAATTACAACAATCGGATTGGAAGAAATGCCTCACCAAAACCGATGACCCTCTCCTACAAAGAGTAAAACACCAAATCCATTCCATCAACAAGAAACAGCTTAATATACCTGAAACCCTATCAACAAAAAACAAAGCGAATACCATCTACGCCAAACGAGTAAAACAGAAAGCAAATCAACTTGGCCAAATGAAATTACAACAAAACTGTGAGGACAAGGCGTTGCATGGCAAATACCTAAAAAGAACGAAAGAAGACATGGACCAACAGAAAATTTTGAAAAATCTTGATGTAATTTGGATATTTTCAAGATGATATTATCATTATTATTATTATTATTATTAATATTATTATTATTATTGAATATAATAATAATTATTATTGTATATTATCATTGCTTAATATTATTATTTGATGTTTTCTTTTACAATAGTCGTATCTGATGGATAGCTGTAGAGATCAAATAAAAGTGAGTTTTCTAAACACTCGTCCAATGTATTCACCCTTCTGTTAAATCTGTTATAAATAGAAATTAGAGTTATTTTTTTTAGATTAGATGGTACATAGAAATACTTAGGAATTAATGAAGGAGACGGAATACAAGATTCAATTATGAAGAAAAGATTATTATAGGAGAATGCGTTCGATACTAGAAAGCGAACTTAATGGGGGCCAATAAAATGAAGGCTATCAACATCTTAGCTATACTCGTAGTAATATGCAGCTTCGACATTATTAAATGGAAGTTGAATAACATTAAAAGATTTAAACGCCAAGACAAGAAAAATGCTTACCCAAATGAGGATGCATCCGCCGAAATCAGATGTTGATAGGCTGTACGTACCAAGAGCTTTAGGAGGCCGAGGTCTAATCCAACTTCAATTAACACTAAAAACTACAACAATCGGATTGGAAGCAAACCTCACAAAAACCAATGACCCTCTCCTACAAATAGTAAAACACCAAGTCCACTCCATCAACAAAGAAGCTGCACTCTTCAAGAAACAGCTTAATATATCTGAAACCCTATCAAAAAATATAATAAAATAAAAAACGAAGCGAATACTATCTACGCGAAACGAGTAAAACAGAAAGCAAAACAACTTGGTTAAATGAAATTGCAAAAAACTGGGAGGACAAGGCGTTGCATTTCAAATGCATAGAAATAACGAAAGAAGCAGATGTGGGCTAACATAAACAGATCAGTGGTTGAGGAGCACCGGTTTGAAAGCTGAGACAAAAGGTCTAATTATTGCAGCTCAGGACCAAAGTCTCGCAACCATATTCTATCACTGTCACATAATCAAGGATGGAACTAACCCGAAATGCATGATTTGCGGAAAATATGATGAAACTGTTTAACATATTATCTCAGGATGTCCGGAACTGGCAAAAAATGAATATACGACATAACAAGATAGCGACATATGTGCACTGAAAGATATGCAAGAAGCACAAAATCGAAAGCACTGAGAGATGGTATGAGCACCAACCAGACACAGTTACCCAAAATAACTATGTAACTATCCTCTGGGACATGCCAGTTCAAACTGACGGGGAAATAAAAACCAACAGAACTGATATTATAAAAAAAGACAAAAAATTCAGGAAGTGTATGCTTACTGATATAGGTGTACCATCTGAGAGAAACACCTCCATAAAAATTATCGGGAAATTGTCTAAATACAAAGACCTGGAGATTGAGATTAATAGGATGTGAGGAATGAAGACTGAGGATGTACCAATAGTAATCGGAGCTCTGGACCTCGTGAAAAATGATGGACAATTTTACTAACAGTGTCCCACGTAACATCAACATACAGGTTGCCCAGAAGATCGCCCTACTAGGGATATCTTATATACTGAGCTATCAATTAAATGACAATTCTTCTATAAGGCCTAAGGACCATAGCTTGGACCCAGCTTTACAGGATGCAAAGCAGGAAACATAACATACACAAATGATGATAATAATAGTAATGATGATGACGATGATGATGTTAAACAGCAAACAAATATGTGGATCAAATTCCTGGTAACCCGAAGATATATGAATTGCAAAAAAAAAAAAATACATCATGCCTCTGGGTACTTCTTACATCATGCGTAGATTTCTCTTTATGTAATGACCACGATTGCATATTTCTTTTTTCTTTCTGGTTGCATGATGGGGCACTCAGATTCTTTGAATTTTTTTAATACAAAACTCTGTTCTCCCTTGAAGACTATGATGTAGTCTTGTGGACAAGACGTACCACACAAAACAAAGGTAAAAAAAAAAACAAACAATAGCAACAAAAACAACAATAATACTAATAACGGGGTTAAAACCTGAAACTGAATGTCTTCTTTTTGCTGCACAAGACTAATGCTTGCTAATTAGAAATTACCAAGCACTCATACTGGAAATTTGTGTCAAGCCGAAATACCGATTCTGTGATAAATATCCAGATACAACTGACCATCTTGTTGCACAATGTTAGCACCCACTGAATGCAAAACTCGGTATGATAGAGTGGGCCAATATCTGTACTGGAAAATGTGCAACTACTACGGAAAGAAGTTGCAAGAAACTGGTACGAGCATCACCCTGGCCCGATTACAGAGATAGGACCTGTAATAATTTTATGCGACTTTGCAATACACACAGACAATATTAAGCATGTTGCATGTCTCCACGCGGGCGGCGTTTCATTCCTTTCGACGCGCTTATCGGAGTTAGCCCCTCCTCAGTTCCTTAATCCTTCAACAGGGGTCTCTCTCCCCTGGCTATAAATACTGGCTGACCCTCCTCTCTCTCTCTCTCTCTCTCTCTCTCTCTCTCTTTCGACTCAGGCCTTGGGCCGCTACCGCGCACGGAGATGAGGTAAAATCGTTCTTTTTCCACTTACACCAATATGTGACCTCTCACAGATACAGCGTTTCCTATATTCTGGGAACGCGCTAAGAACAATACACGTACGTACGAACACTACAACACACGCACATAATTTCTCCATACAAAATCTATGTAACTGTTCATGTCTTTGTGTAACTCGTTATTAATATATATTTGTTTACCCATATATTTCGGTATTGTTTGTCTTCTTTGGACTTAATGTCCGACATTCTCATGTAGCTGGACCGGCCAGCTGGAAATTTTAACCTTCTGTTATCTCTTCACATCTTCACCCCCACGGTCCGCTACACGTTCATTACCAGTGCAGCCGTTTTTTTTTACAGGACAAGCAACATTTGTACAGTGACTTTTAATATTTTGTAGATTTATACATTTTTGAACTTGAAAATTAAAAAAATAATAACTTAAGGAAGACAGACATTTTGTTGAAATATTGTTTAACATTGTCAAACATTGTGTTTTTTCTTTCCCCTACCTTTTCTTGAATCGGGTTCTTCTCGTAACGGTTGAAATATATTGAAATAGATACGTCACTCATTTTGTTTAATAATGATAATACTGCTTAATACAATATAAGAAAAAAGCAAACAGAAAGATTCGGAACTGAAGACCGAAATTTCCAGATTATCAAAATAAGCTGAGAAAAAGGTTATAGTAATCCCAGTAGTGATTTGGGGACTTGGCTCCATTCTAATGAAGCTTGAAGAAAGTGTCAACCATCTTGGTCTAAAATACACTTGACGAACGATACAAAAAGCTACCTTATTGGGTACAACATGCATGATTCGAAAAGTGCTGTATGTCTGAGGTCCTTGTGGCGACTTGACAGGCATTATTGTCTCTGGTACTCAAGACATCAGCACAGCAACACTACCATGAGACATTCAATATATAATAATAATAATAATATTAATAATGATGATAATAATAATAATAATAATCAAAGCTAACCTCCCAGACATTGTTATTAGAGATCGCACAGAAAAAGTGCCTCCTTATTGATATGGCAGCCCCTGCAGACTGCAATGTATCTTTTAAGAACTTCAAAAAGCTATCAAAATACAAGGACCTTGAAATTGAAATGTCAAAAATGTGACACATGGGAACATCAACAATCCCCGTTGTAGTTGGAGCCCTCGGATGGGTTGGAAAAGATTCCAGTAGACTATCTGTCTATATTCCTGAGATGAGGTATTATGTACATTATTCACATTAAGGGGGCGGCCTGTCTCCCCTTTATATTTCCTTCGGCAGCTGAACGGGATAGCGTACACACAGTCTTTAGTCATTTTCGCCTCTATGGCGGGGGGGGGGTCTTACTCGGGAGAGATATCTGCGAAGTGTCGTCAAGCTTTTGAAGGTTGTTCTGATTTTATATGGACCGCAGATCCTTTGTATTTTCTCTGATAACCCCTTCACATAAGGCAGGCAGACTGTTTTCTGAGTGTTGTTGTCCTAGCAGGAGATAACTGATAACTGACATCTATTAAACATGGCATGTGGGACTAGAACAGTCTACTCCAGTGAGCCAATTAAAGGGTTTCAGTTCGACATTTCAACCACCCGAAGAAAGTCGGAGCGTACAACGGCCGAAACGTTGTAATAAATATGGCGACAAAGATGAGGACAATAGTCCGAATAATGTAAATAATGTACCAGTAGATTAATTGAAGGGTTTTCTGGAAGCCCATGTCTTAAATAAATATAAAAAATTGTTCTCACGAGTAGAGCCCACACCGTACGAAGGGCTTTGTCTATGTAATTTTTTTTTCCAGTGGAAAATGTGATGATGTCATTTCTAACCTTAGGTCCCTGGACGGGACCCGGAAAGAAATAAGTACACATCAGAAATCAAAGGAAATAATAATAATAATAATAATAATAATAATAATGATGATGATGATGATGATGATGATGATAACGATGATGATGATGATGATGATGATGATGATGATGATGATGATGATGATAAATAAATTCATCTTCATGTAACCTATAAAACTATTTTGAGATCACATCTGACTGGATTTTATAGCTTGTTAATTATCATGAGAAAAGTATAAAAGAATAAATCCTCCATTTATAAGAACAATAAATTCCTAACAGAACCGAGCGTCATTGTCAAGAAAATAAATACAATTATGCTGCCAACAAATAAAATTATAAAGTTGCATGTTCAGACGCAACGGTTAACTAACTTAAACAAAAAAAAAACACCTGGGAACAAAGATCCTTATACGGCCAATATACACCCAGAATTAATGATGCCGATGTAGATAAACCCAAAAACGAATCAGTGGCCGTGAAGAGTGCAAGGCTAAAAGCAGAGACAGAAGTATTTATAATGACTGCAAAGCCTATTTATCAGGAATTAAAAGGCAAACATAATAAAAATATTAATAAAAAATGGATCAGATCCAATATGTATATTATGTGAGCAACATGTTGAGACTATTGACCACTTAGTGTCTAGTTGCCCAATTTTGACACCGAAGGAATACAAAGATCGGCATGATAAGATTGGGATTCACTGGAAGATATGGCAATATGACAATTCGCCCATGAGGCTACTATTTTGGGGGACTTTACTATCTATAGTGACTGGCATATTATAGCTAATAGAGGAGATATTATTATATCTATTGTTATGGAAGGCCGTGTTCAATCTAATTTAATCTCTGCAATTTCCTTTCTCTCTTTCTCTTTCTCTCTCTCTCTCTCTCTCTCTCTCTCTCTCTCTCTCTCTCAGACTTTTTTCAGTGATACTTATGACCCACAGACATTGAATTGAATCAAGATCCAGATAAACTAGTTCAACAATCGAACCGTGGAATTCAACATTGAAATGCTGTGCATTTGAATTTACAAAAACGAACCTGGCTTTCCAGAAACTTTTACACGGCATTGTAATGTTTTTTAATCGATTTCAACTCAAGCAAGGCAGTAAAGTTACTAAGACACAAGGGGCTACTGAGTGTGGAAGAATTAGAAACAGAAACATTACTAACGAGCGGAAAGAGAAAAGAGTAATCAAGAGGACAGTAGATAGCGATTAACATTCCGTTTATAGTTTTGCAGATTAACTTTGGCCGGAAAGCATGGAGCCAGAAGGGAGCTCCACAAGCTAGAAGTGCGAGATAAGAAACTGTTAGCATAGTATTTACGGCTACATCAAACCAGCTCAACTGTAAATTGATGAGATCTCGCCGCCAGACTAGTACTGTGCTTAAACTAAAAAGTCTAGGTACCATAGCGAAGATCTCATCCGAACAATTACCATGAAAATCTTTATAGAAAATACAAAGCGAGGCAACCTTACAGCGGTGGGGAAGTGAAGGAAGCTGAGCCGCCGGATCAGGACCCATAATATTGCTGATTCTTCTTTGGATTTTATTAGCGAGCTCAAAGTAAACAGGAGGGGCACCGGACTATATATAGCATCAATATTCTAAGCAAGGACGAATGATAGACTTATAGATATGTGTGATAGATTCTGGTTAGAAAATTTGTCTTGCACGGCACAGTGAAACAACTTCCTTATCAGCAGAACTAGAAATGCATTCAATATTGTCATTGTACTCCATATCAACTGAGAATGTTAGCCTGAGAAGGATAGCATCAGCCATGCTGATGGAAAAAGCAGATAGGTGTTTCTCAGATGATTAATGGAGAGAAGTTTAGTTTTGGAGGCGTTAAAATTAACAAGCAATCTTTTGCCCCAGTTAACAACGGACTTGAGGTCGTTTTAGACATCTGCAGACAATTTGATCTTATCGAACTCATCACCCTTACTATCGAGGGAGGAGTAAATGGCTGTGTCCTGAACGTAAATACCAAGTTGAAAGCTAACGCCATCGAGAAGGTCATTAATGAAAATTAAAAAAAAGTAATTGCAGGCAATTTGTATAGCGATAATTTATGAATGAGTTTTGTGATTAATAGGTTGATTGTTTGGTTTGTTTCTTACGGCTTTTCGCATGCTATTTAAAGCCAGAAAATATTTTTAGCTTGTGAGAATATTGTCGATATTATAATGATTTAAAGCAAAAAAAAAGATAGAAAAGAAAAGTATGAGCATTTTGAAATTGCATTTTAACAAAAACAGAAGTCAAACGTTTCCGGGGAAAATATTTTTCATAAAAGATATCATACTCAAGTATGAAAACGGTTCAAGTATAGATTTGATCCTGAGATGTAAGTATCAAGTATAGATCTGATTCTGAGATGAAAGTATCAAGTATAGATTTGATTCTGAGATGTAAGAAAATAATTGATTTTGAAATTTACGAATCAAGTATTGATATGATCCGATAATATAATGTTATGATTCTGAGATGTAAGTATCAAGTATAGATTTGATTCTGAGATGTAATGATCAAGTATAGAATTGATTCTGAGATATAAGGTTAAAGTATAGATTTGATTCTGAAATGTAAGGATCAAGCATAGAATAGATTCCGAAATATAGGGATCAAGTATAGAATTGATTCAAGTATAGATCTAATCCTGAGATGTAAGGATGAAATATTAAAGATAGTTGGAATGCATGGAGCCGGAAGAGAAGTCCACAAGCGAGAAGTGCGAGAAAAGAAACTGTTAGCATTGAATTTACGGCTACATCTAGCCAGCTCAACTGTTAATTGATGAGATATCGACGCCAGTCTAGTAGTGCGCTTAAATTTATGAAGTCTAGGTACCATAGCATTCATTTGAACAAATGAAAGGATTTATAAATAAGGCACAGAGAGGCAACCTTACAGCGGTGTC
The DNA here is from genome assembly GCA_964036315.1 of Acanthosepion esculentum. Classification (NCBI taxonomy): domain Eukaryota; kingdom Metazoa; phylum Mollusca; class Cephalopoda; order Sepiida; family Sepiidae; genus Acanthosepion; species Acanthosepion esculentum. The sequence continues at coordinate 54,837,048 of OZ038484.1, read as the reverse complement.
TAAGTGACTGAAGTGGAGTCGCCAGATCAGGACCAATAATACTGCTGAGTCTTCTTTGAATCTCTTCAAAGTGCTCTAGCTAAATAGCAGTGGCACCGGACCATATGTGGCAGCAATATTCTAAACATGGAAGAATGTTAGACTTCTAGATATGTAAGATAGATTCTAGAGAGAAAAATTATCTCGCACGACTTTCTTAGTAGCTGACCTAACAATAGATTCAATATAGGCTTTCCACTTCATGTCAGCTGAGAATATTAGCCCGAGAAGGGTCACTTTCCTGGAGGTTAGCATCAGTCATTCTGATGGAAGGCAGAGAGAGGTTTCTCAGATGATTAATGGAGAGAAGTTTATAAGTGAAAAAGTAATGAAAAAGTAATTAATTCACCTGAAAGAAATCATGTTCATACCTGGTTAGTTCAAAAGCCAACGGGACTTAGAATCTAAGTTGCAAGACATTTTCAATAAACGAAACATGAAAAAGCACTTGATTGTAGTCCACGAGAAATGTCCCTTTTCAGATAAAGTCATTTGCCAAGTCTGATTAAGGGAATATAGATTATTATTATTTTAATTATAATTAATGAACTAAGCATCAACTGACGGCAGGTTTGGTCGTTAGCAAAAGGGACAACCCAAGACGCAATTTACAAAGTGGAGACGTCAAAATCGAGCAAGTACAGAAATTTAACTATCTGAAATGTGTTTTAACAGGCGATGCAAAATGACACGTAAATACGAAGGCGATTTGAATATTCAAAGATGCCTCGCCGAAGTTAAATTCGGAAAGAAAGAAAATAGAAAGAGAAAAAAATTAAAGAACCAGAAAAAGGACAAATGAAAAAGAAAGCAAAAAAAGAACAAATCAAAAAGAAAAAGTACACATGAAAAAGAAAGTAAAAAGAGAGAGAAAAAAGGACAAATAAAAATGAAAAATGAAACATAAAAGAATGAGAAAAAAAATGATAGATCAAAATGAAATAGAAAAGAAAAAGGAAAATGGACAAATAAAATGAAAGACAAAAGAAAGAGAAAAAAGGACAAATAAAAAGAGAAACGAAAGTTAAAAAGGACAAATCAAAAAGAAAGAGAAAAGAAAGAGTAAAAAGAACCAAAAAAATGATAGCAAAAAGAAAGAAAAAAGGAAACGATGAAAAAGAAAGAGAAAGGAAAGAGAAAAAGAACAAATAAAAAGGAGAAAATGTACAAATAAAAAAGAAAGAGAAAGAAAAGTGAAAAAAGGGCAAATCAAAAAGAAAGAGAAAAGAAAGAGTAAAATGAACAAAAAAATGATAGAGAAAAGAAAGAGAAAAAATGACAAAGAGAGAAGAAAGAAAAAAGGAAAGGATGAAAAAGAAAGAGAAAAGAAAGAGAAAAAGAACAAATAAAAAGGAGAAAAATGTACAAATAAAAAAGAAAGAAAAAGAAAAGTGAAAAAAGGGCAAATCAAAAAGAAAGAGAAAGGAGAGAGAAGTGAAGAGAATCAAAAAGAAAGAGAAATGAAAAAGAAAGAGAAAAGAAAAAGGACAAATCACAAAGAACGACAAAAGAAAGAGAAAAAAGGACAAATAAAAAAGAGAAAAAGGACAAATCAAAAAGAGAAAGAAAGGACTAAGCAAAAAGCAAAAGAAAATGAACAAATAAAAAGAAAGAGAAAAAGAACGAATTAAAAAGTAAGAGAAAAGAAAGAGAAAAAAGGACAAATAAAAAAAGAAAACGAACAAATCAAAATGGTGAAAAAACTGAAAAGGGAACATATCAAAAAGAAAGAATGAAGACAGAGAAAAAAGGACAAAGAAGAAAAAAATTAAAAGAACATTAAAAAGAAAGGAAATATCAGAAAGAAAGAAAAGAGCGAAAAAAGAACAAGTCACAGACAAAGAGCGAAGAAAGAGAATGAAAGAAGAAATAAAAAGGAAAGAAATTGAAAAACTGAACAAATAAATTGAACAATAAATTGAACAATAAAAGAAACATCAAACCCTTAATTCGACTGACGTTAATTTGACGTAGTTCGCAAGTGAACAAACAATTATTTTAGCTATAAAAAATTTAGTCGTGTATTCTTATCAGACATTACTATCATCTCAGTACTACATACATAATGGCTGACTACTAGTTTCCGAACACACCCGTCTGCCAGGGTGTCAAGCAAATCCTTATTACAGACGCCCACTCGACCCACAGAGCCCAGCTGTGGATTAAACTGTAACTATGCTGAGCGGGCTTTAGTTGCAGTTACTGAGAGAGAGAGCGTATAATTTAGCATGATCATTTCTTTGAACAAGACTAATTCGCTCACATCCTCGGTCACGCTGACTTGTGACTTCGTGCTAGCACAACCATCGACAAGAAAGAGAGAGAGAGAGAGAGGGAGAGAGATTTAATAAGCCTGTTATTAAAATTCAAGGAATAAAAAGACAACAAATGATAATAATATTGGTAATAAGATTGATAATATTTATTATATGTTAGTAGGCTTTTGACTAAACCGAAGCAGGAAAGGGAAATATATATATATATATGTTATTATTATTATTATTATTATTATTATTTTATTATAAGATATTATAACAAAAATATGTTGAAATTGCCTCACAATAATTTTCGTGTTTCGGCACTACGTTGTACCTCTTCAATCGATGGTAAATGACTAGTGATTAAATGATTTTTAAGAAAATATCAAAAGCAAAGTGTTACCTCTTTTCAGAAAGATAAAGGTGGAAGGGGGAAGAAAACTCAATGTCAGAATTAAAAATAGACTTATGGGTATGTCTTGATCAACTAATCAAATGTCAGATCTACGCTTAATTGAAAATTAAGCTCAACTCCCCCACCTCCACCCTCTATACTTAATTTTCTTACATTCTTAAAATTCTTACTACATTCACCATAATACCTCGAAGTCTCTGTGAAGTTCTAACTAGTGACTATATGTACCAGAAAGGAAAGTTCATCAGAACAATTAAAATGAAAGTATCTGTAGAAGAAACACAAAGAAGTTAAGTTGTAGAAGTTGCACTAAGAACAGACCAAAAAGGGTTAAAACGAAGGCTACATCTCTCCTTTACCGAAATTATTCGAAGTATTTGTTTGGTTCACATACAAGAAATATTCAACCTTGTGCGACAAGCATTATTTTTTTGTGTGTGTTTGCTTATATATATATATATATATATATATATATATATATATATATATATATATATATATAATTTTGTCCTATCTAAATCGAATCGATTTGGTTATATTTATTTTTCTGGCTTAAAGTTATAGCGGTGGGAAAGTGACTGAAGTCGAGATGCCAGGTCAGAACCAATAACATTGCAGATTATTTTGGGGGGATTTTATCAAAAACCTCTAAATATATAGCAGGGTCACCAGACGAAATGTGGCAGCAATACTCAAAGCAATGGGCGAATGGTGGTCTTATCAATGTTCAAACATGTTTTATATCTACTATTATTGATGCCATGCGGTAGGAGACTTTACATATCAACCATGTCTATGTATTCAAAAAGAGAACGAGTTGGGGTGAAGGAGTGAAATAATGGAAAGGAATATGACTAGTGGTATTTATGGCAATAACGGGAAAAAACATGCAGTGGTAAAAAAGAAAGAGAAAAAAACGAAGACTGTGACGTTGTTGGTTGTAGGGTAAAAGGACATTTCAAGTTTGGCAGCGATGCTATGTATAATTAATATTCTATCATATCGTCTGTCATTTGTGTAGTTTTCGCGCATACTCATTGAGCTGACGTTCTTCTACTGCACATGCGCGTTGCCTGCACAGGAACAGATTGCAAAGGGAAATAGAACGACAGCAAAGAAATGAGATTGAAAACTTTGAAACTAACCGGGCAAATTTCGCGTTTCTTTATTTCCAGTAGTTTTTTGTTTTGTTTTTGTTCATATCTACTTCTTTTAATAATTCTTCGCCATTTGCTTGATTTATTTGTTTAAGAGACGAAGAAATTGTCGTAGTGAAATTTATTTTATTTCCCTTCCTTTTCTTCTGCTATTTATTACTTTTTCGTTCGCTTCTATTTTTCATTTTTCTTTTTTATTTGTCTTTCTTTACTGCTTTCTGTCTTATTTATTCTTTTCTTCTCGTTATTTCTTTCTTATACGTAGTTATTCTCTTTCCCTAGTCTTTCTAATTTGATCTCTTTCTCTTTTCCTTCTTTTTGATTTGTGTCTTGTTCTCTTTCGTTTTTTCTTTCTGATTTATTATTTTGCTTTTTCATTCGTTTCCTTATTTCTTTTCCTTTCTTTTAGAATTTTCCTTTTTCTTCCTCTTTACTTTCTTATTTTACTTTTTCTTTCTGGATTCTTCTTTGTTGCTTTCTATGTAATTGGTTTATATTTCACTTTCTTTCATTCTTTCTGATTCAAGTTTTAATTTTATTTCTCTTTCTTTCTTTCCATTTTTCTTTCTTTCCATTTTTCTTTCTTTCTTTTTTCTTTCCAATTTTCTTTCTTTCTATTTTTCCTTCTTTTCACTTCTTTTATACTTTCCCCACATTTATTCCTTTCCTTTATTTCTCTCTTCTTTATTTTTCACCTGGTTCTCTTTGATTCCTTCCTTAATTCATGTGTCTGCCTAGAGCAGGGGTTCTCAACAGGGGTGAAATTCATCCCGCTTGGGGGAGCTGAATTTTGGATTTTCAGATGTGAATTGTGACCATAGTAAGTTTAGGAGGCGATGAGAGCAATTATAGAATTTGGCCTATCTGTCCTGTCGCCTTGAAAAGGAGTGGGGGTGGGGAATGGCATTCTGACAAATGGTGAAAGGGTTACATTGGGCAGGCAAGGTTGAGAACTCCTGGCCTAGAGTTTTGCCATTTCCTTTCCTTCTTTACTGTGAGTACATACGAGAACTTGTAAAATCTGTAACAAATGCAGCTTCATAAGTCATGTGTTAGACAAAAGTCAGTAAATCTAGATATTTACTTAGAGGAAATGTTCATGATTGGCCAATTTGATGTCGGTCGGAAAAGTTTTTCAGCTCGCATCCAGAACTGATATGCGCCGCGTCTCTTCAGGACATGAGCGGTCATGGCTCTCCACACTTCCTATAACTTGAAGCTTTTTGTGATGTTTGTCTTGTTGCAATTCCTTCTATTCCTTGTTTTCACGCTCATTTATTTTGTTTGGTCGGTGACTCACTGTTTCTCTCTCGTCTTTACTATATCTTGTGAGTGTTAAATTCCCTAAGTCGTCTTATGTGTCCTAGAAAGTTATCGATTGATTTTAACAATAACCGTCTATCTTGAGTGGGTTTGGGGCTTTGTATTTAGTGAATTCACTGTATTTGTTCCTTGGTTACCATCTACATTTATTCTTAAATGCCATGTCCCTTCGGTGCGTGTGCGATCGTGATTTATCTACTAAGCTTCATTTTCATTTGTGAAATGCCACGGGTTGAATCCAGAGTCGAATTCTACTTAGTTGTCTGACAAGGTGTGAGCCAAGGTGAGAGAGCCAATGTTACCCTAATATTTAAGGCGTAGCTGGAAGGAGGTAAAGAAAAGGTACCGTGCCTTTCCAAAGAGGGTTAGTGCGAAGTGACCGCGGTAGACAAGGCGGAAATTTAGTAAATTCCGCTTTCCGCGCCGGTAAATATTGTATTAACAGCACGTCGTCATCATGTGTTCTGACAGGAAGCTTCAAAATAAACATTATAAATAGTCAAATACAATGGGCTGAATCTATCTATCTATCTATCTATCTATCTATCTATCTATCTATCTATCTATCTATCTATTTCAATATATTCATTTCTTTATTTCTATTTCAATATATTCATCTCTATCTCTCTCAATATTTTCATATATATCTATCTCAATATATTCATTTGTTTCTATCTATCTATCTATCTATCTCAATGTATTCATTTCTTTCTTTCTTTCTATCTATCTTACTATCTATCTATGTCAGTCAGTTCGTATATATTTATACTTGTTCATATCTATCTATCTACCTATCTCAATCTATTCATTTCCATCGATCTATCTTAACCTATGAATATCGATCTATCAATCTGAGGTTATTATCTCAGTTTGGGGTGCTGTAGTGAGCATGTGTGTGAGTTCGATCCTCAGTCTTGTAGATTCGTACCCAAGTTCAGCAAATATCAAATAGGTTTAATTTTTTTTCTTCATTTTTTACGGAATTCTCCAGCAACCATTGTTATAAACGTTTGTAGATATTACACAGCGGCCCGCCCTGCTTTTTATTTCCTTATCAAATGTCATGTTTATTTCTACGACCATATAGGACGCACTGAACAATGAATGAAAAGTTTTCATTTTCGTTGTGACAATCCCAATTGTATTATTAAATATTAAATAATGATATCATCGACTTCTGCTACTGATATCTTTTGTTATTTATTTTAAATATCATCCTGTCAGAAATGTGGATGGTAATGGTAATATTAGCCGTTTCCTTATAAGGAAATATTCGGTATTTGTTGACCAAGCAGCCAGTAGTGCTATAATTTTAAATTCCTAAAAATTTTCTCTTAAAACAATTTTTCAAGAAATTAGGTTTCTCAAGTCCAGTAGCTGTTATCGCAATCTGTTATCTGAAGTACTGGATTATTAAAAAAAAGAACAGACTTCGAAAATTAATAAGAATAAATTCTCAGGGACTAAAACACATTCAACACATTACAAGAGAGGAAAAGATTCAAAATTATTAAAATAAATGAAAATCTTTGTCAATCTTGTTTAAATGTTTCTTTTTGTTTTTTGTTTTTTTTACTTATTTTAGATTTTGTATAAATTTAAATTGTGATAATTTTTGCCATCCCTTAAAATGTTCAAATCACAAGAAAATTTGCGTTGTTTACTGTAATTTGTAAGTGTAATCTTGAAATAAACTTTGAAACTTTTCCTATCCGGTAATGTGCTAAATGTGTTTCTGTCGCTTAGGATTTTTTTTTAATATTCGAAATCTTCACTTTCTTTTTGACTTACCCTGTACTGATTATGTCATTATTTTCTTTTTGAGTTACATGTAATATCCATTTTAGTTGTTCCTGCTGTTGGAAGTCTTCAAGTTATATGGTTTTAGGCAGAAAACGTCTCGTTTTTTTTCCCTCTTTTGACCAACCCTTAGTTTACATTGTTATTTAGTGGATTAAATTAGCTTTTAAAATTTGAATGTAAAATTTTTAAAAAATTCCAAATCATTGCGCTCTCGTACAAAGTATTAAAATGTCACAAGTAAAAAAAAAAAAAAATTATCGTTCGTGTACTCCAGAAGTAGAAAAATGTAACTACTGCTTTGATATGAAGACAAATTCTATACCCACAAAACTTTCTACGCATTTATACTGCAATATATTTTTAAATATATCATCATCATCATCATCATCATCATCATCATCATCATCATCATCCATTTGACTTTTGTAATCGTAGTCGTGGGAGGAGTCCGAATGCAGAAGACATATTGAATCTCCTCCACAACGGTCCATCAACGGCAGACATCAGCAATTCTGGTATAATCATACATGTCCATTGAATGACAATGTCCAACAAGTTTTTTTTGCGTTGGAGTCCTTTCCTCCGTTCACTTTCAACGGTGCCTTGCATGATGGTCTTGCACAGACTGCCATGCCTTGTAATGTGTCCAAACCACGCCATTTTCCTCCGTTTGACTGTGGCGAGAAGAGGTTTCTGGTGGCCCACAAAATTTCAACCCTTTCCCAAGCGTTTGAGAACAAATGCATGAGAAAACTCCTTGGCATCTTCTATATTGTAACAAACTGTAATAAATTCAATCAACAAATAATTTATTTTAATCACTTTTATTGAAGTGGTTGCGGAAGAAATACCTCCCTCATATACCTCCCAAATAATGGTAATGAATTAGCAAGATGAAGAAACCATTGCCACTTACCTAAGTTCACTAGGACAATACAGGTGACAGTTTAACATATGGGAGGTATTTCTGTTGCACTCTGTGACTAATGATTTATAATTGTGTGAGGTATTTTGTTGGGGAGGATATTTGGGAGGTATTTCTGGGCGGTTATGTTGAAAGTATTTCGGGGGGGTATATGTGAGATGTATTTCGTGGAGATATATGTGGGAGGTATTTGTTAGACTTTATTCGGATAATTTTCGAATAATTTGTTGTACACGAGGATCGAAGTGGTGGACATATTCTTAACATAAAATACGCGGATGACACTGTGTTGATGACAGACTCAGAATCTTTAGTAAAATAAAGCAAAACAAAGAACTAATTATTAACTGGAAGAAAACAAAATCCATGGTTGAGAGAAAAAGGAGCAGCCCAAGGTGAATGCTATCTATTAGTGACGTCATATACGCGTAGGCACAGAAATTTAACTATTATACTCCGATCCTGTGTTAGTATCTATTCGGATGATACAATTTATAGGTGCACCTTCCAAAACCTGGAAGAGCAGAACCTAACAGCTCATTTCTCTTCTGATCTAGACCAAGTGGTTTAATGTGGAAAAAAACTGGCTTGTAAAATCCAATACGACGAAAACCAAACCAGTAACGTTCCACCATCATCGAGCAGAAACTACATTTTCACCTATCATAATCGACCGATGTTCTCACAAGGAGGATCCTTGCCTTGAAATCTAAGCTCTCCCAAGAGCTCAAATGGAACTCATATATCTGATCTGTTGGGAAAATTGTCGGTTCAGTGTACCGCTTCAGTAAGTATCTGACCCCCGACCCCTTGCTTTACTCTATATTTACAAGAGCTAGATCAGGTCAAAAATGGAGTCTTGCTGGCATATCTGAGTTGGAGCTAGCCAATCATCACTTGCTCGTCTTCATAGAATCTAAAAGCGTCACGCGGTTTTATTAGTGATAAATTATTTTCCCCCTACAGACCCATTCCCACAGACGAAACTCCGCGTAGTGTTTCGCTGCCCTATCGCTATTTCCATGGCACCTGTTCTGACAAGTTGCATGACCATAAAAACTAGGACCGACCATTCCACGTACTCAAGGGTAAATCATCCGCACTCCCTTCGTATTACGGTAGCAAAAAGTAAATTCCACTGGGTCAGCTTCTACTCAAGGATTACCTGTTATCTTACAGCAAAACACCCTGAACTTCACTTCTTGCTTTTTGTTACGCTCATACAACCTCACACCGTAATCCTCTACGTTGAGTGGTTCTTGGGACTTGTATAATTTCGTAACAGACGATGGAGGTATAGCAGGGAACAAGGAAGGCATATAACGAAAAGCTAATTAGGAATTTCAGAAAGTAAGCCAATATTAAAAGATAGGATAATTTGTTGAGAAACAACGAAGAAAGTGCTTAATATCAATGTAATATCTAATATCCTATATGACAGGGCATGAGTGCTTAGAACGTTCGCCTTCTGACCATGATACCAGGGTTCGAATTTCACCGTGGTCGATAACATCAGGAAGTCTCCTTCCTGATGTTATCGGACTGGATGGGTCGATCCCAGCGTGCGGTACCTTTGGAAAGTGCTGAAAACTATACCACGAGTTAACCCAAGCATTATGAGTGAAATTTGGTAGAGGGGACCCTCGTGGGCCATCGATAGACGTGCTGCATGAAGTCACAAGTCATCGTGGTCGTGCTAGCCTTTTTCAAATTGTTGATCACGCTAGATAACACTCTCTTTTCCAGAAACTGTAACTAATGTCTGCTCAGCATAGTTGCAATATAAACCACAGGTGGGGGTCTGTGAGTGTTGAATAAACACAAATGCACCTGAGCAAGCGTCTGCAATAGGGATTGGCTTAGCCGCTCAAGTAGACGAGTATCCTAGAATACGAGTGGCCAGCTATACATATGACAGGGAATTCTGAACTATCTCCTCCCGGTTTGTTTTTTTTTTACGGCATATCAACCTCAATGGGTTATTTAATAATTTAAGATTTTTATTGCTGGTAATATTTTATTTTTTCCAAAAATCTATTTCTGGTATTAGAACTTATTTTTACATAATGTTTTGACACCAGTTTGGGAGTTTACTATTTGCCCATAGCTGGGACCCTAACAGGTGCTACCACCTCGGGTCAGAGTGGACCTGAAAACACCAGCAATTAAGAGGTAGTTCCACTCTCCGCAAAGCCTCCTGATCAGAGACCTTGCTGTCGGTTGTAGTTTATCGTCATACCCAGGACGCGGATGTAGTTTATCGTTATTCCCAGGACGATCTGGATGAAGAGATGTGTGTATACTATGGACAAAATAATTAAACAACGAGAACTTACTGAGGTAGACAAAAATCGTAAGTAAACTGATGCTAACAATCAGAATGTGAAAGAGTAAATTTTAGAAAAATGTAATGAGGAAAGAATGCATAGAAAATTTAACTCTCGCAGAACTTAACGAAAGGCAAGAGAAGGAGTGGATTTTGTGAACGAAGAGCAAAATAATGGTAAAAATATGTATGGTAAATGCCAATAGATACTTAGAGCAACATAACATAGGAGGTTGTGGAGAGCTATAATTATCTCAAGAATTTGGCACTCACAGGATATATTGACGGTAAGGGAAAAAATCGAAACAGCTTAACGAGTTTGTTTAAATGACTGGTAGGAGAGGAACAATGTGAGATGATAAATCATATAAAATTACTTAGAAAAATATAAGAGGTTGTGGAGAGCCATGATTGTCTGGGGAATTTGACCCTCAACCATGTCTTTAAAGGTCATGACATAAAAAAAGAAGTATTATGAATTAAAGGAGATGACTTGTATTTATTTTTGAATAACTTGACTTTGATGAGGGGTTACCAGCATCCCAGCACAGTACAATGATATTGTTCTATTATCATTATAATATAATTAATTATAACTAATTATGATCCAAGATTTTCCTATTCTCCAGCGTAGACGGGTACTTCATCTAGTAACAATATAAATATCAAAAGGCTGAAATGTATTCTAATACCTGCACATATACACGTGTACATATGTATTTGTCTGTACACAAAGAAAAATGCAATTATGTTATGTGTCATGTCCTTTCATACCTTGCAGTTCTCAACAAGTTCATTCTCTCTGCCATCTCCCCCAGACCACGTTCTGTCATCAACTTGCTTAAACCCGCCAGGTATGTCATGCGTTGTTTTCCCTTGTCTATCTTTCCCTCTATTCGACCCGTGAGTATCAGATTCTCCAGACCCTCCTTCCTCATTATGTGTCCCAGAAACTTCAGCTGCCTCTTCCTGATGTTAAGTAGAAGCCTTCTCCTTGTTTGCCAACCTCTCTAAGAGCTCATCGTTGCTCACACGCTCGGTCCATGATATCCTCAGCATCTTTCTGTAGAACCATATCTCCGTCGCCTCAAGTCTCTTCTTCATCTTTGAGGAAATCATCCAACATTCGCTGTCGTAAAGAGCATACATAAGTGTTTATGAGTGTATGTGTGTGTGTGTGTGTGTGTGTGTGTGTGTTTGTTTTTGCGTACGTTTTCAAATCTGTAAATCGGACAAATGGTTGATAACTGAATGATAAAAATTGAATAGCTCCTACGTGATGTGGCTGACACATCTGAATACACCGGCCGTCAAAGATTTTAAATTTAAAGCTAAGCCTCCCTTTATCTTTAACGATTGCGATGTAAAATTGTAATCGGTGTTTGCTGCATTTCAAGCATAATTTACTGGAAAATAATGTCAGATAAAAATGGTCCATCGATTCCTAAAAAATACTTTGTTTGCGGTTCGGGTAAGAAAAATTAGCTGATGTGCGCTTCGAGAAGGAATGGGTATTCGTGAAAAGGCGATTAATTTGAGTAGATAGATTCGCCTATCGCCCGGTTCACACTCCTCGCCGGTCTTTTGAACAGGAGTAGAGATTTATATATTGTTTCCTGTTTATTATTGTCTTTCCTGTTCCTTCTAAGTCTACTTCAACTCTATACTTCTAATGTCTTTGCCTTAAACTCTGAAATTTTATTTACTGTATTTTTTATTTTTTATTTTTTTATTTTTCTGTCAATATGAGTCGATAAGGATCGCCTATCATCGAGTTTCCACGTCTTTCCGGTCTTTTGAACATGGTTAGCGGTTTAATTCTTGTTTCCTGCTTAGGATTGAGTTTCCGGTTCCTTATAAAGACTTCTCATCCTCATTCTCTCCCAGTAGACCCTTGCGTCTAACTGTCATTTTCGCCTTGCTTGGGGTGAATCAATTTAAAAAAAAATTGAACCTTGCCGAGCAATGATCTCTGTCGTCGAGTGAATCAGGCGTTGGTTTCTTCACAGAGCACATTCTCGTCATTAAATCTCTGGAATGCACAGACCGATAGGCTCAAACATACTTTTCCACAAAAGGAAGTCATGTAGTATTAAAAAAAATTAATTCCTTAGAATCTCTATATATAAACTTGTAGCCTCTGTCTGTTTGTTTGTTATCGAACTCCTCCTAGGGTTTTGGAGATAAACCCCCATAATCATATATATATATATATATTCTGAAACTACATTACCTAGGATATTTGGATAAGTATATTTCATTTTGATCAAAGGGTCCGGGAATGGGGTGGGGGCACAAAACAGCCACTGTTTTTTTCCTTTGATTGAAATTAAATTTAAATTTGCACAAGGGAATGACTCTTATTCAAAATATAGAAGGAGAAAGTCAGAAGATGGAGGTCACACCGGCAAGATCAAAATGAGACAATATGGACATCAAGTAGAGCAAGAAGTTATCAGTGGGTAGTGCCTATTTGTTGCGACAATTCAACTGTTATATGAATGTTGAAATCTGCTCATCAACTCATTCAATCAAGTATTGCATCAAATACATATGCAAGGAGTCGGATCAAGCTGTTTTTGCGCAAACACTCCACTGATTTGTTTCACTTTGATTTAAATAAAATTTAAATTTGAACAAGGCAATGACTCCTATCCAAAATATAGAAGGAGAAAGCCAGAAGATAGAGGTCATATCGGCAAGATCATTGAGTAATAGTGATATGCATCATTATTCTCTACAAATTATAATAATGATTTAAAAACAATCATCATTTTCTTACAAAAAATGTGTGACACGCAACAAGGCGCGGGTAATTCGGCTAGTATATATATAAAACTCTAATTCTGTATGTATGTATGTATGTGTGTCTGTTCCATAGCCACGGGTCCACCAAAACCATGTGAGGGAATTTGGGAGAGGAAACTGTGTGGAAGACCTCGTTGGCCAAAGCTAGCACGATATCACCGTGATTGCGAGTAGAGGTGGCCAGCCTTGTTCATTTATGATCACGCTGGGTTCGCACCAACGCTCTAAAACTGTTAATTGGCTCTGCACACGCCAATAACAGTATAAACTGCAGGTGGGCTCTGTGGGCATTTCCCAGTTGGGAAATTGCAAAAATGCCTGTGCAAATGTTGCAATATGCGCTAGGTAGCTGTGCATTGCAACGGGTGTCCTCGATATCGAGTGGCCAATTATTATGTATGTATATGTGTTTCCGAGATACAGCTTAAACCATGCATAATGCCTACCCCATTTAGGAGCATATTGTACTTTGAACGCTTTTCAAGTGCAGTATCAAATTCCATTAAAATTAGACAATGGGGTTCTTGAGCAAGGACAGTTTTTCTTGTTGTACGACATTTTAGTAGGAAATTCAGTATTTGTTTTCAATACACATTTTTATATCAATCCACTACATAAACAGACACTTGAATATTGTACTGCAAATATTATGTTCGTGAAAAATAATAAAAAGTTATAATACATTCTAACATTGTTAAATACATTTAAATATAGATAACACATTTATGTATACTATTCACTACACTACATTAGAACTTGAATTATAAACAAATATCTCGGATGTTTGTCAAGTACTTCATAGGTGAATACGCTATGTGGGTGTGTCATTGTAAAACGTAATATGTATGGCTGGATAATTGTGACTTGATGGTAAATAAATAGATGCATGCTGGTTTGCCGCCGTTACATATCTTGAAATAAATGCGAAGAAGAAACAAGTGTATATAATGAAAAATATAATTATTATTAATTGATTATTGCGTTTAATCTAAGTAATATTGTATAATGTGAGTAATAATAATTATTATATCAACTTGTATTGAAAATACAAATTAAAATATATATAATTAATAATAAATTAACAATATTGTTACCTCGTCATTTTGCATCATGAAATGCTTTTAAAATAAACCTAAACTTACAATTAATATCGAATATTTAATGAAAATATAAAAGATTTATTTTTAGAAATATATAATTAATTTCGCATTTTATCTCAATTTATATGACTAATACAGCATGTTACAGTGTGCATTACTGGGTTAAAAGACAAACGCGTCCACATTCGCACGCATTCACACTCACAATAATTCCGCATAAGTTGTTCATCTTATTAACACTAGTGCAAGAAATGCTGGTACTTCGAACAGCAGTAATTTTACACACAGTCACGTATACCTGTTCGTATAAAGATTAACACAATCTAAGCTTTAAAGCCTTCATATGTGAGCATTAGTCGACAGTCTTTCTCGCAAGAGATGAGAGAAATAGAAATAAAAGCACTAATAGCAAACATGAATTATTAAAACCAGACCGCTGGAAATGTTCAATAATACGTAAGGGTGTATTTTCAATATTTCTCCGGTTTAGCTATTGCTCAACAACAAGAATTCGAATCTTTTTTCTTTCGTAAAATACATTGTTTGTTTTGTTAGTTCAAAAGCAAGGAAGTCAACATAACAGGCGGTTTACTTTTTCAGATAAAGCACAGAAGGAAAATAAACAAAAAGGACTTTAGTATTAAATAAGACGAAGGAAGGTCTGCGTTAGAAAGAGACACACAATGAAATTATGCGGAAGGAAGATCACAAAAAGGCAGTCTAAAACGGCAGGAAAAACATAGGGAGACTTGAAGAAATAAAATTCTTTTTAAAAAGAAGAATCTGAATAGAAAAGGACAAGAAAGAAAGAAAGAACAAAATAGAATGAAGGGAAAAATAAAATAAAAAGTAAAGAACAAAATGGATAAGAGGAAAAAAGAAAGAAAAGTAGAAAGAATTTTGACAAAGACAGGAAAAAATACAAGAATGCGAAAAGAAAAGAACAATGAAATTATAAAAAGAAAGAAAGAAAGAAAGAAAAGGTGGATGATTTGGAGCAGAAGTACGAAAAGACGACACAAACAATTAAATGTCTAAGACTAGAATTTTAAAAAAGTAGAAAAGAAAGAATTTGGACAGAGGAAAAAGAAAGACGGAACTTTGAAAAGACGAAAAAATTAAATGTTTTAAAAATATTCGCACAGAAAGTAAGCAAGCAAACAAGAAAGAAATATAGGAAGGGAGAAAGAAACTGGTAAAAGAAAAAGAGAAATAGGGAAAGAGAAAATTGTGAAATGAGAAAGAAAGAAAGAAAAAAGAAAGAAAGAAAGAAAGAAGGAGTAAGGAAGGGAACAGAAAGAAAGAAATAAAAACAGAAAGAAAGAAAGAAAGACAGAAAACTGGGAAAAAGAAAGAAAACTGAAAGAAAGAAAGAAAGAAAGAAATGAATTGAAATTAAATGAAATGAATGAAAGAAAGAAAGAAAGAAAGAAAGAAAGAAAAGAAGGGAGAAACCAACCAACCAACAAACAAACAAAAATAAAGAAAGAAACTAGATAAAGAACCTGGTTGAAAAAGAAGAAAGAAAGGAAAAATGGAAGAAAGAAAAAAAGAAAGAAAAAGAACTGAAAGAAATAAAAAAAATGGCAGAAAAGTAACAGAAAGAAAGAAAGAAAGAAAGAAAGAAAGAAAGAAAGAAAGAAAGAAAGAAAAATTTGGACAAATAAAAAAGAAAAACAAAAATTCAAAAATAAAATATGTTTAAAAACATTCGGACTGAACTAAAGCAAGCAAGCACGAAAGAAAGAATCTAGAAGAAAGAACCAGGTTGAAAAAGAAAGAAAGAAAGAAAGAACGCGGGAAGGAAGATATTAAGACTGAGAATGTAAAAGTATAATTGAAATAAGAGAAAAAAAAAGGACAATGAAAACATTAAAAACGTGGAACGAAAATAAAGCAAAAAATGTCGCAGAGTCAGCTAAGTACATCGAAAAGATTCCGAAAGTATTAAAAAGTAGAAAAGAAAGAACTAACTTATAAATAATTGATATCCGCTGAATTAACGTTGGTACATCAATAAGTAAAGGAAAGATAAGAAAGAACTGTGTGGGGGTGATTGTGATGGGTGATTGTGATGGGTGAATGTGATGGGTGGATTAGTGTCAAGAAGAATAGAGAAACATAATTTAAAAATGGACGACTGCGGAAAAAAAACAATCTTTTATTTTTTATTTTTTATTCCTCTCTGAAACTTTGGCTTTATAGTCATCATGAAATATAAACTAAGGGAATTCGAAGGAAAGGTTAAATTAGTTGAAACGCTGAGATGAGGAAGAACTGAGGAAATGAGTGCGTGTAAATACATACAAAGATATACACATATGTGTTTGTGTGTGTGTGTGTGTGTGTGTGTGTGTGTGTGTGTGTGTGTGTGTGTGTGTTATTGTCTTTTAGTTGTTAAATTATCTTTGGCACTCAGAGCCGAATGAGAGAAAAAAGAAGGAAAAAGAATAGTTAGAGAGTGTAAAGCGACAAGAAAATTTGACACATAAATACATACTCACATACGCGCGTGCGTAGACACTAATCGAGAACAGATCAACCTAACACCAAAAATAAGAGCACCCAACTAGCGCATAAATTAATTACCTCACAATTAGTATAAAAAACGGCTGTCAATTGCTGAAGCCTCTTGACGAGTGGACTGAGCAATTACAAAAAAGTCGTCTACGAAACTCCGGAGTAGATGTGTTGAATATAATATCAATCAGCTAAGTGACAAATTTTATATTTGTATTTATCCTATATATATATATATATATATATATATATATATATATATATATATATATATATATATATATATATATAGCCATGATGATGAAAGACAGAGAAGTGTTCCTCAGATGATTAATGGGGGAGAAGTTTAGTTTTGGAGATGTTAAAATTGATAAGCCATCTTTTTGTTCTAGTTAATGACGGTTTTGAGGGCGTTCTTTACATCAGCTGCCATTTTGAACATGTCTGACTGACCAGCCTTACTATCGAGGTGGGAGTAAATGGTAGTGTCGTCGGCGTAGAAGCCAAGTTGAGAGCTGATGTCGTCGGGATAGCGTAGGACCAAGAATGGAGCGCTGGGAGACGAAAGGGTATAGACGAGTGGCTGTTCAGGACAACTTTCATTTCACGATTTAATAGGAATGACTGGATTAGCTTCAGCTTATGGAGAAGACCTGAATGCCAGAAGCTGTCAATGGATTTCGAGATATGCAATGCTACAGCCCAGGCTTCATTTTTATCTAGAGCCTGGTAGACTCTTTCTGCAATTATCGTCAGTACATCAGAATCTGACCTGGAGAAACTGAAGCCGTATTGCTTGTCTGAGAAAAGGCGCTGTGATGAGAGATGCTGAACCAATTCAGCATTGATTAGGGCCTCTAGGAGTTTACCAAAAAGAGACGGAAGGCTAATAGGCCGATAGTTGGATGGGTCAGACGGTTAACCAGCGTTCTTAAAAACTGGAACAACATCCGATGACTTCCAGCAAAGATTAAAGCAGGAGGTAAGCGAGTCATTTATTATACATGTTAGAGACAACAGGAGTCAGTTTGGGAGTACTCTTTTTAATGACTATTACAGGATGCCATCAGGTCTAAATGCTTTGTGGGAATGAAGGATAGAGATAATAGCAGAAACCAAGGGAGGGGCCATATGCATATCACTCAACAGAGAATCAGTTCTAAGTGGGAAGTTAGGCAGTGATACTCCAGATGAGTTAAGAGTAGAGTTTGAGGAGAATCTACTGGTAAAGCTTTCGGCTTTATCAGCAGAGGTTGATAAAATAGATTGAAGAGGGGGAACAGAGACTATGCACTTATTCAGTACCCTATTACAGAGACGCCAGTAGTCTCGAGAGCCAAAGATTTTAGTGGCTATGCGGTGCCTCATTCTCTTAGCAAACAGGGACTTAGCTTCTTCGAGGACTCTCTTATATTTGTTACGAGCAGTAGTAAATAATTACCTGTTATGACATGAGCTGTCCTGCTGGTATAGCCGGAAATATTGGTTCCTATGTGTTGTGGCGGCCGTGCATGTTGGTGTTATATCATGGAGAGGATTGCAGTTTTCCCAGAAGGGATGAAAGCGTCCATGCTGGCTTTGACCTAAGTAGAAACCTCAGTGGTGCAATTTTCAATTGGGAAGTTAAAGATATCAGTTTATGGGGCGTCACGAAGAAAATCCCGGAAAGAGTCCCAATCTGGTAACGGAAATAGGTCTTATGGATAGGGGGTCCCGTTTATTGGATGCTTGAAAGGAGATATCAATAGCTACCACAGAGTGGTCAGAGCTACCAAGAGAGCAGTATTGTGAAACTCGCTAGGGCGATGAGAGAGGTAAGAAATAGATTCAATAGAAAAGCCTGTTGCTCGGTTTGGCTAGGGCAACGAGTAGGGATTTCCACGATTTGAGTGAGTGATTGGGCAGTGGAAAAGTTTAACGTCTCTATACCGGCGACCTTTAGAATGTTTCAGCCACGTGTCGTGATGAGCATAAAAGTCACCGAAGACAAAGATTTTCGCAGATGGATGGAGAGAAAAGTACCTTTTGTATACTGTCAACTATTGCGTCTAATATACTGCAGTCTTGGGAAGAGGGAGAGCGATAAAGGAAAAAGAGATAGCTGACAGAGTTTAGTAGCGAAAGACGGTGACACAAGAAAGTGTAGTCAGCGACCCCGAGAAATTCCCAGGCCATTGGAAGATTATCCCGGATGTAAACACCAATGCCATGCATGTGAATGCTGGAATCTTTTCGGTGAAGGAGAAGAAACCCTGAAACCACGAATTCATGAGTAGCAATGGAAGAATTCAAACTGGTTTCACAGAAGGCAAAGATATCTGGTGACTTTTCCAAGAGAAAAGATCCTACACTGCAAAGTTGAAACGGATACCACGAATAGTAGAGAAAGAAAGATTGAGGGAAGCAAGTGTCTTTTTTTTTTAGCTGGTTTAGTCTTATTTCTTTTTGTTGCGATTTCCATGAGATAAGTTTTGAGAAGAGAGAAAAAAGACCATAATAATTGTCACTAGCTGTCGTCAATGACAATACAAACCAGCCATTGATTAGCTGAGAGCATATATATATATATATATATATATATATATATGATAGAGAACAAGTAGGAAACAAGTTTTAATCTAATATGTTTCACTTTATAAAAGCTTCGTCAAAGATGAAGATAGAAATGATAAAAAGCAAAGAAACGCAGATTAATGGTATGTTGTGTATGGCTATTGCTTATTGGTTAGATACGTGTCACGTGTAATGAAGTAACAGTTAATATTCAAATAAGTGTAAGAAAACATTCTGGATGCGAAAGTGTGTAAAGGTTAGTGAGACGCTGCAGGATGTTTTGAAAAACTTTCTTTCGTTAAATATTTCATTTTACACACTTTAGCGTCGAGAATGTTTGCCACACATATTTGAATATTATCTGTTACTTCATTACACGTGACACGTATCTAACCAATAAGAAATAGCCAAACACAACATACCATTAATCTGCGACTCTTGGCGTTTTAACATTTTTTATCATTTCTATATTGATCTCTGACAAAGCTTCAATAAAATGAAACATGTTAGATTCAGATGTATTACCTACTTGTTATTTATTCTATCATTTTGTCGTATTCCTATCCATACTCGATCTATCTATCTATCTATCTATCTATCTATCTATCTATCTATCTATCTATCTATCTATCTATTTTTCTATCTATCTATCTATCTATCTATCTATCTATCTATCTATCTAGATAGATAGATAGATAGATAGATAGATAGATTGATAGATAGATTATGGATAGGAATACGAAAAAATGATAGGATAAAGAACAAGTAGGAAACAGATCAGAATCTAACATGTTTCACTATCCATATTTTATCTATCTATCTATCTATCTATCTATCTATCTAGATGATGGAAGACTTACATGATTTCGGCATAGACAAGATTACAGAAATGAAATCTTCAACAGTGGGGATATACCGGAAGACCTAAGAAGATCTACTTTCATAGTACTGCCTAAGAAACCAGGCGCAAACGATTGTAAACTCCACCGAACAATCAGCCCAATGAGCCACATAATAAAACTCATCATCCGAATTCTGATGAATAAAGCGCGCAGAAGAATCAAACCGGAAATAGAAGAAAAACTGTGCGGGTTCGTCAAAGACTCCGGAACAAGGAACGCGATATTTATGCTCAGAATGTTATCAAAAAGAGCAATACATATGCGGAAGAACGTGTACTTGTTTTTTTATAGACTACACAAAGGTGTTCGACAAAGTACACCACAAAGATCTGTTAGATCTGCTCAGCAACCATGACATATTCAGGAAAGATATTAAAATAATCAAAAATCTCTACTGGCAGCAAACTGTGTCTGCATATGGATAAAAAATTAGTTCTGCGGATATACAAAATTAGAAAAGGTTGAAAGACAGGGTTGTGTTTTCTAACCGGACTTATTCAACAGAGGATTCTGAGAGAACTGGAAATGCTACCAGGATTCATCATTGGCGGCCACAGTCTTTAATAACATAAGATATGCAGAGGACACAGTGCTGATAAATAGAAAGAGAACTACAAAACGTCCTACAGGCGGTGGAGAAGGAAAGCGAGAAGAAGGAACTAAGGATAAACAACAAGAAAACAGAATGCACGGTCATCAGCGAAAAGGTTAGTGCAAAATACAATTTACAGACCGGAGACGCTAAAATCGAGCAAGTGCGGAAATGTAAATATCTGGGAAGTGTTCTAACAGAGGACGGAATGTGCGACGCTGAGATCCGAAGCTGAATTGGGATGGCCAAAGACGCATTCCAAAAGCATAGCAGACTATTACGAGAGAGGAAAATTGCGTTGGAAACAAAGAAAAAAAGTTCTGAACTCTTACGTTATATCTGTCCTCCTGTATGGCAGCGAATGCTGGACATTTTCCTCAAAAAAATGAAGAAGAGACTCGAAGCAACAGAAATGTAGTTCTACAGAAGGATGCTGAGGATGCCATGTGCCGAACGTGTGAGCAACGACGAGGTTTTAGGGGGAATGAAAACAAGGAGAAAACTTATACTTAACATCAGGAAGAGGCAGTTGAAATCTGTGAGCACGTAATGAGAAAAGAGGGTTTGGAAAATCCGATACGCACAGGACAGAGGGAAAGAGCGACAGGCAAGCAACATGTGACATAATGGGCTTTGGCAAGTGGATGACAGAACAGGCTCTGGGGGAAATAACAAAAAGACAAAACTTATTAAGAGCTACAAGGGACAGGAGGAGGTGGAGGGCTATGATCGTCTACGTCCTGAAGAGATACGGAGCTTAGAAGAAGACAACATTGCCACTTGTATAAAGTCACTAGCACCACACAGGTTTCAAATGTAGGAGAAATTTCTGCTGCACCCTATATATATATATATATATATATATATATATATATATATATATATATATATATATATATATATTGAATTGGACATAGTCTGACAATTTATTTAAAGACATTTATAATGTGTTTAACGTTCTTTTATAGATACAAGTATTTAAGAAAATGCTCTGTTTTATAATAAACAGTATTAAATAACATTTACCGGCCTGAATAGAATTTCTATGAAAATTTCTCGGACATTCAGGCCGGTAAATGTTATTTAATACTGTTTATTATAAAACAGAGCATTTGCTTAAATGCTTGTATCTATAAAAAGAACGTTAAACATATTACACACACACACACACACACATATATATATATATATATTTCAACACGGAACGCTGATCTTAAAATTCAGTCATTTTGTTTTGATTATTCTTATGTCTATCGTCTTTTCATGTTGACTTGAATATAGTCTAATTTTAATTATGTTTTAATATCTATATCCTGAAGAAGGTCTACTAGACCGAAACGTCTGACGTCGACATTGAAACAACATTAAAAACAGTAAACTTGCATATTCGGATTTTTTGTTTTTCCATATTTTTCCTCATACTGTCGGATCTATATCCACATATTTACTTACATATATATATATATATATATATATATATATATATATACATATATATATATATATATATATATATATATATATATATATATATATATAGAGAGAGAGAGAGAGAGAGAGAGAGAGAGAGAGAGAGATTAGTTTGGGCATAGAAACAAACACTACATAGTGACTATCGGTTTCACGATTTTTAAGCGATCTAAATAATCTGTAGATCCCTTAAGGCGTGAAACTGACAGTCGCCATGCAGTGTTGATTTCTTTATCCACACTGTATCTATCTGTTTAGATAGCTCGATTGATTACATTTTTCTGTACTTAACAAAATGTCACCTATATTTAAGTTTTTGGACTTTTATAAGTAAAATGAAACCACAAAACGTTTATAAATTTACTCTTTCGTAACAAATACATGTGCTGTCCGGAATAGTCATGCCGATGCGAAATTTCCAACTGATCAAATAAACGTGCCGACGGAAAATAAACGTTCCGCCGGAATTTTTGACGCAAGTTTAATAAAGATCACAGAATGTAATCGTGGCGCGGAGAAAATTATTTGAAAAAGAAAAATAATAAGTAACCTCCGAACTGAAATAATCGATGACATGAGTTAATTAGATTTTTTTGTTCTGTTTTAAGAAAAAAAAAACTTATCTATAAAGAAACAAAATATATTCTTCGTATCACTAAAGTTCGTTAATAATATCGTATTCCATTAGTAAGAACGAATATCACTCAAGTTCGTTATTTATTCGATTTGTGCAAATGATCGACTGAAGTACTATATTTCATGTAGTATTTACTTCACTGTTTCTAGTTGTCGCTTGTTGGAAAATTATTTAAATGATTCTAAGTCAAATTTAATGATTTATTAATTTTCGTTTGATTCCAGCTGGACTAATTTTTCATCTTTACCAAGGATTATCTCACCCTGTCGGTTGTTGAGCACCCCGGCCTTTATCCCGTCAAAACTTGTTAATTTTCAGGGAATTTCGAATTGAACCCTTTATCTAATATTTTTTTTTAAGCGTTTCACCCCAAGCAAGGCGGGAAGCCACTAGCACGCAAGGGGTTACAGAGAGTTTGAGCGAGAGAAAAGACGAGTGATAGAGGAAAGGATGAAGAGAAGGATAGGGGATAGATCACGGTATCTGGAGACGTCGATTGACATTACATTTTAAATAGTTGGAGATTATAGCTATTAGGGAAACAGGAAAAGGGGGGAGTTCCACAGGCGAGATGTGCGAGATATGAAACTATTGGAGTAGAAGAGACGGCTACATTTAACAGTTTCGACAGTGAAAGGGTGAGAGCGAGATGCTAGCCTAGTTGAACGCTTAAATTCATGAAGTCAGGGAACCAGCGAAAGCAGATGATTGGAGCAGTTACCGTGAAAGTATTTGTTAAAAAAAAAGACAGGGGGAGGCGACGGCACGTCTGTGAGAGAGCGACTGTAGATGAGATGCCAGATCAGCGCCAGTTACAGTGCATATCCGTCTCTGGGTTTTATCAATGACCCTGAGACAAACAGAAGGGGCTGCAGACCATATATGGCAGCAATACTCCATGCAAGGGCGAATGGTTGATTTGTAGATTTGAAGGATCGACTCAGGCGAAAAAAAAATTCCTGGCGTGGCACAGAGAGCCAACTTTCCTTGCGGTGGACGAAGCTATTGACTCAATCTCAGAGAGTGTTATGATTCTGTTCCCCCATATCTCCTCTGCTTTTTCTTTTTTATTTTAATACTGCTCAGTAATGTCTAGCGCTGTTTACACGATCTGAGTTTGAATTTGTACTACCGAATCCAGGAATTGAACTCACAACTACTATCCTACCGAATTTACAAACCAACGCTTTAATCCTCTACGCTATTGCCCCATGGGACGTTTCTAAAGCTAGTGTCTTAAATCCAATATTTTTATTGTTTCCCTGTTGCTGTCACTGCTGCCTCCACCTTGCTGTCACACTTTGCCTACTCCACCGCCGCTTTCTTATATTCTATTCATTATCTTTTTATTTATTAAATAATATATTTTTATTTATTAAATAATATCTCCTATAAGCTATTTATATGTATTATACTGAGGAGATCACCATAACCTAGAATATGCTCTAACTTCTTCATGAGGTCTGATTATCCAGTGTTCTTGTATTTTACTTAATTTTATAAAGACAGGAACACTCTTTCGCCCCGGCCTTCTATGCTTATTTATCTCTCTTAACCGTCGACCTGTACTCTTTGGCAAAAATCTGTTAATAATTTATTATGATACGGGAGAGCCATTCTGCAGACTGCATATCCCTAGAGCCCTGAAATCAAGGGAAGTAGTTACAGGGAGTTTATTAATGTTGGTGGCCATTTTGAATATGCATTTTCAAAATATACGGAATTGCCGGCTTATAGGTAGTAGTTTCGCAAATCTTGTCTTCTTTGCGCATATTCTGTTTATTAAGAAAGCCTTAACTATTAATTTTCAGAAAATGTATGTTTGCGAGCAAAAGAGGTAGCCCAGTGATTTGAGTTACACATCAGAGACGTCAAAACCAAAGGAGAGCAGAAATTAAAAACTGTAACAAGCGTCTGGAAAAATATGACACAGAGATACGAAGCTGGATAAAAATAACAAAAGATGTATTTCCAGAAAGTGAATTAGCTATGAAAAAAAAAGAATGAAAGAAAGAAAGAAAATGGTGGTGTGAGAGACAAAAGAGAATAAGAATTAAAAATAGACTTTTGTTAACAGTCAGAAAGAGACAGACGAAATATTGGGATCACGCAATGAGGATTGGTTTGGTTTGGTTTGGTTTGTTTTACCGCATATCAACCTCAATGGGTCATTTAATGCCAACAACTTTTCTTTTCTGGTAATATATTTGTTTTGTCAAAAATCTATTTCTGGTAATTTTTTTTGCTCAAAAATATATAGTTGGTAATATTATTTTTTTAAAAATGTATAGCTGGTAATTTTTTTTTTCAAAAACGAATTGCTGGTAATAATTTTTTTTCTTCAAAAATGTATTTCTGGTAACAATTTTTACAAAGTATTTCTGCGATTAAAACCTATTTTTTACACTTTTATAATGGTCTTTACCTCAGTTTCGGAGTTAACTATTTGCCCATAGCTGGGACCTTAACAGGTGCTACCACCCCAGGTCAGGGTGGACCTGGGAATACCAGCAATTAAGAGGAGGTTCCACGCTCCACAAATCCTCCTGATTAGAGGCCTTGCTGTTAGACGTAGTTTATCGTCTTACCCTGGACACGGATGTAGTTTATCGTCATACCCAGGACGGCACGCGATGAGGAAAGATAGTTCGAGAATTTTAACACTCACTGCACACAAGACGGGAAAAGCAGGCGCACGTAGGATTTTCAAACGAAACGTTACTCTGTTGATGTTTCCACGGAAAACGTTCTGACGCACTACAATCTTTAGTTCAACCAGTTCTAACCCTCTCAGCTAAGACCCGCACATGCCACGTACACCATCTTCGTATTCGATTAGTAAGAAGGACGTTTCACTCGGACAGCTTCTTCCCACGAGCCGCTACATTATGGAACCGACTCCCAAGTGGATGCTTTCCTAACCACTACAATCTTAACCTCTCCATGTCTAGGATTAACCGTTATCTTTCTCGTATATCCTCATAAATTGATAAACTTTTATTACAATGACATACACCCTGTACAAGGCCCAAGAGCCACTCAAGACAGAGGGTTATATAAGGAAAAGGCTTTAGAATGAACCGGAAACCCAACCCTAAGCAGGAAACAAGGGATAAATCTCTACTCCTGTTCATAACTAACCTCTTTCACGGTGGATGGCTCTTGAGCCTTGTCAACATTAGTAAAAAATAAGTAACTTAATGATTATTCCAAGTTTGAATTAATATACGGAACTTTAATTTGTACTGCTGCATTATCTGGCTTGGAGCTATCCAGTCTTCACTTTCCGCTCATGGTAAAGTTCAAAAACGTCTACACGGACTTGTGGGTAATGAATTATTTTTCACCTTATAACCCCTTTTCCAGAGGTGAGGCCTCATTCTGCTTCATCGTTATTTCGCTGGAAAATTTTCTGACGCACTACATTCTTTATTTCAATCAGTTTTAACCCCCCTCAGCTATGATACGCCCATGCCACTACAACCATAACCTTCGTAAAAAAGCGTCTAGGTTTAGCTCATGCAACAACTTCCTTCATTACCTCTATCATGAGAGGCTCTTAGGCTTTGTAAAGCGAGAACATTAGTAAAACAAATAATGGATAAAGCAATATATTTCCATAAAATGAGATGACACGAAGCAGTAGTTGGGGAGAGCCATTATCGCCTATGTTCTGATTGAACATAACACTCATACACACACACAAAAACAAAAAAAACGTATAATGGAGTAGATAGGTTCACCTATTGGCCGGTTCATACACCTCTCCGGTCTTTTGAACTGTTTAAAATTGGTTTTGAAGTTCCTTCTAAAGGAATTTCAACATCTGACGTCTCCGCCCAAGCTCTGAAATTATATTTATTATTTATTTTTTTCCTTCAATAGGAGAAGATAGGTTCGCCTATCGTACGGTTCACACTCCACTCCGGTCTTTTGAACAGTTTTCTCGATCAGAACAAATGTGGAAACACTTTTTCTAATTATCGTCTAATAAGGAAAATCTTTTCTCAATCTGACCTAACAAGGAAACACTTCTGTAAATCTGAGCAAATGAGGAAACATTTTATATATCTTACCAAATGAGGAAACATTTTTCTCAGTCTGACCAAGCGAGGAAACACTTTTCTAAATCTGACCCAATAAGTAAACACTTTTCTCGACCTGACCTAAAAAGGACACATTTTTGTAAATCTGGTCAAATGTGGAAACACTTTTCTAAGTCTGACCTAACATGGAAACACATACCTAAATCTTCCCTTATGCAAAAACACTTTTATAGATCTTACCGAACAAAGAAGAACTTTTCTCAATCTGACCCAATGAGGAAACAATTTTCTAAATCTGACCAAACGTGGAAACACTTTTCTAAATCTGACCGAATGAGGAAACACTTTTCTCAATGTGACCAAACGGGGAACCACTTTTCTAAATTTGACTCAATAAGGAAAAACTTTTCTCAATCTATCAAACAAGGAAACACTTTTCTAAATCTGACTCAATAAGTAAACACTTTTCTCAGCATGGCGTAACAAGGAACCATTTTTGTAAATCTTACCAAATAAGGAAACACTTTACTAAATCTCACCTAACATGGAAACACTTTTATAGATCTTACCGAACAAGGAAGCACATTTTGAAAATCATTTTTGAAAATGTGGAAACACTTTTCTCAATCTGACAAAATGATGAAATACTTTTCTCAATCTCACCAAAGGAGGACACACTTTTCTAAATCTGACTCAATAAGTAAACACTTTTCTCAATCTGACTTAACAAAGAAACATTTTTGTAAATCTGACCAAATGAGGAAACACTTTAATAAAGCACGCCTAACATAGAAACACTTTTCTAAATCTTACCTAATGTGAAAACACTTTTATAGAAACATTTTTGTAAATCTGACCTGATGTGGAAACATTTTTCTCAATGTGACAGAATGAGGAAACATCTTTCTAAACCTGATCAAACGGGGAAACATTGATCGCGCCGAGAACCTTTTAGAAGCTCCAAGTATTATTGCCTGCCTTTTTCTGTCACTGTTGATTGTGAGCCCAGAAATAAAACAGGAATAGCTGTTAGCAAAGAAGAACTAAAAGAAAGGACTAGTATTAACTATATGAAAACAGAATATATATGGTCGCTGGCAAGAATGGCAGGCAAAGGTCTGTGCTACGAATTGCAGACATCAGTCGGGAACATATAGAGTTTTAACTCTCTTGTTAGTCTATTAATGGACAACAGAAATGGCACAGAAATCCGAAGTTGCATCGGAATTACCTTTCAGAAACTATGCAAAGTGTTTAGACATAGGAATATTTCATTAGATATAGAGATAATAAAATGTTAAATTACTATGTAATATATATCTCCCTGTATGGTAGTGAGTGCTGAACAATGCCTTGCAAATGAAGAGAAGACTTAACTAAACAGTAATGCGGTACAGAAGTAGACTGAGAATACCATAGAGAGAACACGCAAGAAAATGAGGAAGTTCTAAAGACAATGTTAACTAGAAAGGCACCGACCATTAAAATCCGAAACAGACACGTGAAATATCTGAGCAAGGACGGCTTGGAAAGCTTAATAACCACATAACGTATTCAGAGAAGGAGAGCTAGAGAGAGACAGCGAGCAACTTACCTAAGGAGTCTATGTAAACTCCACGTTGCCTCAAGCTACAAGTGGCAGAATGTTATGGAGAATCATGATCGCACACGCCCTGTAAGTGGTGATGATGATGAGCACCATAGCATTTCGCCAAAAATTACCGACCTGTCTCTCTGTCCAGTTACCAGCCTGGCTTAATTCTTCTGACTTTCTCTCCTTTTGTCCGTCTGCCATTTTGTACGTCTCTGAAGACGTCACTCGCCAGTTCTATTCTTAGGTGTACTAATTAGGAAACAAAAATATAGAAATAAAAGAAAGTAATAAATAATTAAATAAAGAACTTGAAGATAAAGACATAAAAAGCGAAAATAGGCAATCGACTTAAAAATCAAATCAAGTACAACCAAGTCACTTTCTCTGGCGTCTACTTCGAAGTAGAGAATCAGGCTACCGGACAACATCGGATCAGCTCAGTGAGGTTTGTTGACAACTGAAAATCAAAATTAGGTCTGGTCAAAGTTTAAGTTTAGACAAATAAAACGGGTGAAAGGTGAGAGAAATATGACTTTCGATAGCAGAGTGTGGATAGGAGTTGTGGCAGAATTCGAACTGAAGAAAGTTATTAGTTTTAAATGCGTGTTCATGAATAAAGACAGTCTATACAATTTTCTGTACTTTGTCTCATTGTTCTGTCAGTCTATCTATCTATCTATCTATCTATCTATCTATCTATCTATCTATCTATCTATCTATCTATGTGTGTAAGTGTGTGTGTATTTGGGCAGCAAATTCTCTTTCAGGCATCTCTGTATAAATTACAAACATTATGTCTGCTTATTTTTATCATAATCCTTTCATATTGACTGGTATTTTTCCGTATATTACAATTAAATAAAGCAAGAAATGCACTGTAACATTGAGAATCACTTTTATTTTCCAAGTACTTTCCATCTTTTTCTGAGATCATCATCATGGGACACACTTGTCAAGGGAAATAAAAGTGATTCTCATTGTTACAATGCATTTCTTGCTTTATTTAATTGTAATATACGGAATATTTCTCATAAGTATTGTAATTTATTCACTCAGACATATATATATATATATATATATATATATATATATATATATATATATATATATATGTGTGTGTGTGTGTGTGTGTGTGTGTGGAGAGAGAGAAACAGGATTTTGTAATCGCAGAATATAATTTATTATGTAATAATAATTTATATTTAAATATATATGTGTGTGTGTGCTTGTGTGTGTGTGTGTGTGTAAATATTCTCAGATGAAGTATATCTGCAGAAGAGGCAAAATGAATGAAAATACAAGAAAAAACTTTACTTAGTTTTTAGCCGACGCGTTCCATCCTCTGGTGGACTTTATCAAGAAAAATGTGATGGTTTTATTTTGCAACAAGTATATATTTGGCAGTTACTCGAAAGTTTTTAATTGAAAAACGCTGATAAATATTCATCAGGTTAACTGAAAGATTTAGGTGTTAGAAAAACACCTTTTTTTCCCAATGCCCCAAATCCACTAATGGTAGAGTTGGACAATCTTTCACGCCAGAATATATCTTACACGAATATATGTCTATCATTCGTTTATATATCGAATATTGCTGCCATGTATGATCTGCAATATTATCGCTCCTGACCTGGCATCTCGGCTTCAATCACTTTCCCACCGCCCTAACGTGGTATCCCTGCGCCTTTTCTATAACTGTTTTCGTGGTAATTGTTCCTGTGTGCTTTCCTCTTTGGCACCTCGACTTTACGAATTTAGAGGCAATACTAGAGTGGCAGCTAGATCATGTCTTTTTACAGTTGAATTAGCTATTTGTAACCGTAAGCTCTATGCTAACAGTTTCTTCTCTCGCACTTCTCGCTTGTGGAACTCTATTCTGGTTTCTCATTTTCCAGTCAATTTTGATCTTCAAAAATGTAAATGTAATATTAATAGTTTTCTTCTATCTTCTTAATTCCTGTTTTTCTATGATATAATAATCTTTTATTATCTCCTTAATAATCTTCTTATTCTATTTTTATTCCTTTGTACTCACTAACCCTTATGTCTTAGTGGATTTATTGCCTTGATTGTGGTGAAATTATTAAAATCAAAAAAGTCACGTTGTCTGCTCCACCAATGAAAGTTTCCACATAAGGAAATGGCTAATATTCCTAATCCTATTAGAGATTAAGAGAACAGATATTACACTCTAGTAGTACTGGCTACTCGCTCAATGAATGCTGAATTTTTCTTTATAAGAAACAGGCTGATATTACCATTACCTTTAGAGATGAAGAGAACAGATGCTACATTTTGATCCCATCCCAATGGCCAAGGAGTAAAGAAAAGCGAAATTCGAGTAGTACTGACTGCAATATTTATTTGTATATATCCACCTGCACTAAGGCAAAGCTCTTCAGTAAAATGAATGGAGCACTTTGGCTGATTGGCATTTGTTTACATTTGTAAAAACAATACGCTTGATTTAGTTGTGTAACTCTACCGAGTGAAGATAGCTCTGGCTGACACCAAATTAGTTGTGTTTCAATCCTGGCTTGAGGCATTCGGAAGCCTAGTCGCACTGAGGAGCTGTGATACAGCGAAACAGTACTGTCTGTGAATGACATAATATATATATATATATATATATATATATATATATATATATACAAAATGTGGAACAAGGCCAAAATGGAGAATGGGTAAAGGACGGTCTTCTTCTGTCTTAACATTAAACTTAGCCACAATCACTGATCAAACGAACCACAATAATACTTACAATAAAACAAGACATTATTATTTACTATTCTTATAAGATCCACCAATGACTATGAAGTCCTAACTAGTCCCCATATGTACAATTCTTGTCTGTGGGAAAATAACAACAATTTAAAATCTGAACCCCCAATGTTTATTTACAATATGAATAAAAACTATTTTCAAGAAACTAAATAAAATAGTGTTAGTAATAACCCCCACCCACGCCACAATCTTTAATTGTGGCAGAAACATCAGTTATCTGGACGAAATCAATGCGGAACTTTAATAATATGTCAGTTATGTGCCATACGTGATACACGCTTAGGCGAACAGGTATCTTTCAATACATGACTGACGAGGCAGATTTTTTCCGCAGTAGGTTGCCATTTCTTCCTGCAGTAGACCAGTGGCCATCAAAGGCAATAGAACCAAGTCTGTCCTGGTATTTACTCATAGTTGGAGGGAGAAGAAGAGGATTCATACCTCTCCTAAGGGTATTAGCACGTAAGTGATTAAAATTCACTGGAATTCGGACTCGGCTCTCCGATTCCTCTATCCGAGCCGCTATCCATTATTCCACCGTGACTCCCATAATAATACAACACTCATACGTCCAAACACTCACTCAAACACCCACTCATTCAAACACAACAACAAATACGGAAATCACACCCGAAACGAAAGGCGCCTCGCATTCACCAGATAACTGAAGTTTCTGCCCACCTAAATAGGGGAAGTAAAAGGAATCCAACTAAAGAAAATAGGGACAGAGATAAAATGGGGCCCCTGAGCAGACATCCACTAGCTAAGTAAACTTAACGGAAGAAACTAAGAGACAAAAAAACAACCCTAAACTAATCTAATTTCTGGCTGGGTTGCCAATGTTCAACACAGCGCAATATCCTAATACCTAACCGGCATCAAAGTGCCACTTCAAGTTAGCCCCTTTTAATCAACACAAACACGCAAAATCCACCCACCTTTGGCCAAATTTTGATGAAGGGAGCCGCCGCTTTTCCGTCCTAATCTTGACTTTAGTTGGGAAGAAGTGAACTTCTTGCCACCACAGAATTCCTTCTGACGATTCTCATAACACCTAGTAAGCAAAAGAACACAGTGTTCAGCCTTCGTCAACGGCGGTACCACATTGCTACAGACAGAAGTGGCCTCGAGGACAAAGAATTTTCTACGCAGTATGCAAACCATGATGCCTTCAATAAACTTTCACAACGGGACTACGAGCCTGCAATGCAAGAAAGCGTGACCCAAGGTCTCCACCTCCCCATCACAGCCCAATGGTCAAGAAGTGAAAAAAAAGTGTAAATCGAGTAGTGCTGGCTACTTGGTCAAGAATGTTTTCTTGTAATGAAACGGCTGATATTATCAATACCATTTTGTTGTTCTGTACTTGTAAAATCTGCGATTCCAAGCAAATGCGAACTGACTTATACGATATGATATCTTTTATGGCACTTTGTCACCTCTCAAGATTCAATAATTCCTAAAAAGTCATCTCTATAATTCTTTACGGAAAGTTTGAAACAAAAACTGCTTAGATATCAAATATTAATAATTAAAAAAATAATAGATGGAAGCAATTCCTATGTGACGATGTTTTTTATAAAAATCCAATTACAGGAAGAATATTGAAAGAAAAATACATAAACACACTGCTATAAAATATTAATTGCTTGTCCCTTCCTAGCGTCGGTTGTGATGCAAAGATTTCCAGCATTTTTGATAAAATCTTTTATTTATATAAATTCATAGCATCACTGTTCACCTATCAGAATATTTACCATGGATTTTCTATTGACCCCCTTTCAAATAAATCGTGTCTTTTAGAAGAATTTTCCACGACTGTTAATAGACTGTTCAATGCGGGTATGCAGTAGAAAAATGGAACTGGAATGTAATCCCGTCAGGACATTTGCCATGGAAGTAATATGATAGCGAGCGGTTAGCTACATTTCATCTGAGGAAAAGGGATTGCAGGCTGACAGATATTTATCACCCATAAGTCTACTCTACCAAGTCTGGAAAGTGAGGATATAAACATATCACTTGCAGATAAGACAGGAATACTCCACTTTTAGTGTGTTATGCTAATTGTGAAGATAGTCAAGTATTTTCTGGAGCAATGCACGAGACAGCGACTATTGGACCTCAAATTCAACCCAGATTCCAAGTGGAACTCAAACATCCGACACATCGCTAAAGACGCAGGAAAAATGGTTGATACTGTGTACCGCTCCAGTAAGTACCTAACTCCTGATATCCTCTGCCTTTACAAGAGCAAGATCAGACCTAAAATCGAGTACTGTTGCTATATTTGTGCAGGCGCTGACCAGTCCTCACTATCCAATATCTATCGAGCCCAAAAGCGTCTCTGCGTCCTTAACATTATTTTCTAGCTTACAATCCCCTCTCTCACAGACGAGATGTAACAAGCCTCTCACTGCTCTATCGCTACTTCCATGGAAAGTGCTCAGACGAACTATATTCCTTGGTTCTACCAGTTCTAACATTCACAGCTAGGACCCACCATGCCACGCACATTATAAAAAACCACACCCATTCTTACTGTATTTAACAATCAGTATATGCTTAATTAAAAATGTTACCAACAATACGTTTTTGATAAAAAATAAATAAAAATATTACCAGCAATACGTTTTTGATTAAAATAAATAAATAAATAAAAATAGTAACAGCAATATATTTTTGTAAAAGAAATTACTAATGCTACCAAGATTTAATTTCAGCATTAAATGACCCATAAGGAGTCGATATGCCGATAAACAAGCAAATAATAATTCTCGACCTTCAAATCTCATTTCCGGCTCATCCTCTTACTGATGACCATGCATTCCGTCTTCTTGTAGTCTATGCTTAGTCCCTTCTTCTCACTCTCCGTCGCTATCTTCTGTAGGAGATTTTGTAATTTCTTTTCCGTGTCTGCTATCAGTACCGTGTCATTTGCGTATCTTATGTTGTTAAGACAGTGGCCGCCAATGCTAAATCCCGGTAGGGTTTCCAATTCTCTCAGAATTGCCTCGCTGTATAGGTTGATCAGGTCGGGTGAGAAAACGCATCCTTGCCTTTGACTTCACCTGCGATCCTTTACAAGAGCCAGATTAGGCCTAAAATGTTGTACTGTTGTCATATTTGGTCAGGAGCTGCCCAGTCCTTACTTTCCAGACTCGATATAGTCCAAATTATTATCCACTCTGCAAACTCTTTCTCACAGACAAAACGTCACAAGCCTCTCACTGCTCTATCGCTACTTCCATGGAAAGTGCTCAGACGAACTACATTCCTTAGTTCCACCAGTTCTAATATTCACGGCTAGGATCCACCATGCTACGCTCATTGAAACAAACCACCGTCATTCTCTCCGTATTCCATTCCTTAGAAGTAAGTCCCACTCGGACAGATTCTTCCCACGAACCACTGTTTTCCCCGATCACTATAATCTTAACTTGTTCAAGCTTAGGGTTAACCGTTATCTTCCCTTCCTATCCGCAAAAAACGTGCCTCTTACTCTATAAACCTCTACCACGATTGGCTCCCGGGCCTTATACAGGGTGAACCGCGCTTTAAAATAAAATTTAAAAAAAAGATACATTATAAATAGTTTGAATTTAGTAAGTCAATAACAAAGGGTAATTTTTTTCTAATTTCGTTGCCTACGCTTTGTTATTAAAATGTTTTCGACCTTTGTGCCCTCCGGCCCTCATCACTACATGCAATAGCCACATGTTCCTGGGCTATTTTTTTTCACGCTAAATCTGAAAATCGAGTCCATTTTTCCCATCACATCACGCTTTATCAGTACAGATAATTTCTATTTTTCTTAAAATAGGCTAAAATACCCATTTAGCAGAGGTATGCCAGGGCCAAGTAGAACCAACCATAAACGTTTTTAGGTTAGAATAACTTATCATAAAAGAAAAAAGTATCCCTTTATACAGTTACAATTTTTTATAATAAAAAATACTACATATATCATACAATAGTCTAGTGGATGAAATTTGCCCGAAATTGTTGTTACACTTGTAAATAAAAATAAAATAATTAATAAATTGAATAAAAATCCAATTCTTTTAACCGTTCATTTTGACAAACACCTAAATAATTTACATTTAATCATTTTTCAGGCATTTAAAATAGTTTCATGTTGCATTCAATGCTGCTGACACCTGATTTTCTTTATTCATTTGCCCAATGTTATAGGAATTATTTTCATTTGACAACATGATAGCTTCCAAACAGGTGTTCTTGAAGATTCATCAATCTTTGATTTTATCTGCTAAAACATATCAACTCAGCAGGTGCAACTTTGGAAATTTCAATTTATACTTACTTTTAAACAAATAGCTTTGATTGTTTGTTTGTTTAACGGCATATCGACTCCTTATGAGTCATTTAATGCCGAAAGTAAATCTTGGTAGCATTACTAATTTCTTTTACAAAAATATATTGCTGTTAATATTTTTATTTATTTATTTATTTTAATCAAAATCGTATTGCTGGTAATATTTTTATTTATTTTTTATCAAAAACGTATTGCTGGTAATATTTTTTTTAACAAAAATATATTGTTGGTAATATAATTTCTTTTCATAATTAATGTTTTGTTGGTAATTTTTTTTTTATTATGAAAATGTATTCTATTTACATTATTCGGATTATTTTCATTTTTGTTGCCATTTTTATCACAACGTTTCGGTCGATGTACGCTCCGGCCTTCTTCAGGTGGTTGGAATTTCGAACTGAACCCTTTATTTCGCTCGCTGTGGTAGACTGTTCTAGTTCCATGTGCCATGTCTAATGGATGTCAGTTATCAGTCATCTCCTGTTAATTCCCCTCTCCAAGTTCTCCACTGCCTTAACCAGATATTGAACTCACAAATCTTTGGGTCATGTCACTGGATCTAACCAACGCCTTAAATGTTTGGGTCCTGTCACTGGATCTAACCAACGCCTCATCTCAGAAATATAGACATGAAAATGTATTCCTGGTATTTTTATTATAAAAATGGATTTTTATACTTTCATAGTATTTTGACTCCGGTTTCGGGGTTCACTATTTGTCCATAACTGGTGCTCTAACTGGTGCTACCACCCCGGGTTAGGGTTAACTGGGAACAACAGCAATTAAGAAGTGGTTGCATGCCCCTCAAAAATTCCAATCTACAGATCAGAGGCCTTAGTCCCGGATGACAAATTGCTTTAAGAAACCTCATGTTATCTTATGTTACGTTTAAACGTAACAACGGAAATTTACCGCTAGGAATTCTATGCATAACCTTTTAATACTAACGTACACCCACTACAAGGCCAAAGAGTCACTCAAGGTAGAGCCGTATCATGGGGTTCTGTAGGAAAGATAATAGTTAACCCTAGATTTGAAGAGGTCAAAATTTTAGTGATCGGGAAAACAACCTATGGGAAATCTGTTCCAGAAAGCAGTAGTTCTTGGGACTTGTACACGTTGAATCTCAATGTAAAAACAGTTTGAGTTCATCAGTTTATGAGGATATGGGGAAAGATAACAGTTATTCCGAGACTTGGAGAGGTTAAGATCGTAGTTGTTAGGAAAGCATCCTCGTGGGAGTCAGTTCTATAAAGTAGCAGCTCATGGGAAGAAGCTCTCCGAATGGAACTTCCCTCTTACTAATGGTATACGAAGGGAATGAGGATGATTCACTCTTGTGCACGTGGCATGGTGGGTCACGGATGTAAAGGCTATGAGTGGTGAGACTAAGGAAGCCTAAACATAACATTTTAATGGTTTTACTTGCCAGAATCTATCTTACATGTTTATAAGTCTACCATTCATCCTTGCTTTGAATATTGCTGCTACATCTGGTCTGGGGCTCTTGCTATATATTTAGAGATTCTTGATAAAATCCAAAAAAAAGATTCTGCAATATTATTGGACTTGATCTGGCATCTCGGGTTCGGTCACTTTCCCACCACCACCATGTAACTTCCCTGTGACTTTTCGATAAATACTTTCACTGTAAATGTTCTTTTCTCTATGGTAGCTGGACTTTATGAATTTAGTAACTAGATTAGTGGCAAGTTCACACCATTTTACAGCTGAAATGGTTAGATGGAACCGTAAGTACTATGCTAACAGTTTCTTCTCACACACGTTTCGTTCATGAAAAACTCTTTCGACATCTTGCGTTGAGCTTCAAAACTTTAAATGCAATGTCAATCGTTATCTTTTGTTTTCTTAATTCCTCTTCTTTTATTGTCCTCTCCGTCACTCCTTATAGTATTTTTTCCTCATGTTCTCTCACACTCAACAACCCCTTGCGTTTTATTGCCTTGCTTGGGGTGAGTATATAGGTATTGCCAATAACATACGTATAAATACAAAAATAAATTATTTAGTTATTTCAAGTACATTCTATAATAGTTTAATAGTAAAGCTTACCTAGTACAAGTCTTGAAAGCCACCCAAGGTAGAGGGTTACAGTAAAAAAAATAGTAATGATAAATGAGGTGTATGAGATGAATGGAAAACTATAAGGATTACGTGGAGGCTTCCCAGGACACTACAACTGTGAGTTCTTCAAGTGTAGGGTCAATCAGTGTCTATCCGCCATATCATCGTAATCTTCACTATCTACCCCCTCCTCTTACGTTCATATCCCACACAATATTCGATAACTCTCTACTTTTATTTGCCTTATAATCATAATAACGATTGCTATTTTTGTCCCTATAAAATTCAATGAGACAAGAAATGAATCAGAAAGAAATGCTTTATCCTAATATTCCATCAACAATAAAACGTAGGCCAACTGCGTAACGTTAGAGATGTAAAATAGAGGAGAAATAATTCCAGGCTAAAGATTAAGAAGAAAAAAAATCTCCTAACTCATAAACAGTCAGATATGTTGTTGACAGAAATACGCTATGTTTGAAAGGGTCAGTTGATGGTCACAAGTCACACAAGAAAAAAGTAAAATGAATCAGGATGTGCCAGGTTCTTTCATTGGTCCGTGAGTTGACTAATCAGCAACTAGTGAGTAGGATAGATTTTCTAGTAAAAACAAAACAAAAACAAAAAACAAAAACAAACGAAGTTTCTCCTTTCAACATTCTTCAGTGAAGTTTTTGGCTTGATTGCGAGTAGGTGAGGTTAAGGAAGTTATCTCTTTCATTGTACCTTCTCTGTTACTGACAAGTAATCGGCAACATTTTTTGTGCAATTTAATATTTCTCTTGTTAAAAAGATGGCTTTTGACTTTCAGTGAGAAATCGAGACGGTGTGACTCTGAGCCTGGAGACAGTCGATGATACCCACAAACGTGGTTACCGATGCCGATATTTACTCAGTCTATAACATTTTGGATGTAGAATAAAGAAGGCTAATTTAAGGTTAATGTTTAAGAAGAAAAACATCCAATTTAAAAGCAACTACACGGGTTGTTCGAAATATATTTCCGAAATACTATATATTTAACAGGCCCAATTGACGGTCACAAGTCTCACCAAAACGAACAAATAAGCAGGATGTGGTGGTGCCTTTTCATTGGTCCGTGAACTGACAAGTCAGCAATTAGCGAGAACGGGGTTAGGATATTACTCGCGGTGATTTTTACCCTCTCCGTAAACTGACAAGTTATCAGCAAAATTTTCCTACTTGGGAATAATAAAAGTAGCTAATACAGAATATATGCGTTGTGTTATTTATTACTACAAGAAAACCTAACCCCTGGAGAGAAACCGGTTGATATTACTTTCAGTAAGAAACAAAGAGAGTGCAAATTTGGTGTATTGGACTAAGGCGAATCGTGAAGACTAACGCAATATCACTAGTACAGACCACTACGATGCAACAATCGTAGTTTTCTGGAAGCCAGTTGAAACATATGTGATGTGACAATGTCACATGTGGAGTTGATCTACGAAAATTCGGCATATGTTCCAAATATGATGAGGCAGAGGTAATGTTTATAAATAAGTGCTCCCAATAATCAATAAATAAATAAAACGGTCAAAACTACCAACTCTTAGGTTGAGTCGCAAACATATATAGATACATAAATATCAACAGATTGAGATAGATAAATAGATAATAACAGTCTGAGACAGACAGACAGATTGATAGATAGATAGAATAGGTTGACGATATATAATTTCCGTTGTTGTGAACCAATTGCAACGACGAATGTATCATCCTAACTACTAATCTTTGCGGCAGTTAAATGGTGTAAGCTGATATATATATATATATACATATATATATATATATATATATATATAGAGAGAGAGAGAGAGAGAGAGAGAAAGAGAGATACAGAGAGACAGTTATAAAGATATTAACAGACTGAGATAGATAGATAGATACATACATACGTACATACATATAAGCAGATAAATACATACATATAAACAAATTAAGATAGATAGATAGATAGATAGATAGATAGATAGATAGATAGATAGATAGATAGATAGATAGATTAGGTTGATCATATATTATTTCCGTTTTTGGAAACTAATTGCAATAACGATTGTATCAGCCTAATTAGTAATCATACGTAGTAATTAATAAATCTGGAGTAAATACTATAATATTCAGTTCCAATGGCAGTGAAATGACAAGGATAAAACTCTATAGCCGACCCTAAAAACTGATCACTATGAATGAAAGATAATGTTGTGTGTATAACAGGATCATCGGCATTATATTCCTTTAGAGTTCTTATAACGTAGTGAAACCCTACATGCACATTTATACGTCTAGCATTATTGACAACGTTCGGGCTATTGTCCTCCTCTTTATTGCCATATTCACGACATTTCGGCTGTTTTACGCTCTGGCCTTCTTCAGGTGATATACGTTGGGATTTCTAACCAAACCCTTTCGAACCATATAACACCAGGGCAGCCTACAGGAGTGGTTCAGCACTACGCAGAAATATCTTCTGAGTAAGGCCACCCATAGAGAACATGATTAAGGATTGCTTGTATGTCATCCCATGCAGCTGTGGAGCAGAGGAGAAACAGGCCGACCCGTTAAGCTAAGATTGCAAGAACACCGCGATTCCAAAGTCTTCGTTACAACGAGCATTACGAACGTTATAACGAGCATTCGTTGACATCACAAAAGATACAATGAGTAAGCGTCTGGCAATACAAAACCTTTATATACAACTAGCAATTTAGATACTTCTGAACGATTTTAGCCACATGCATGACATTCGTGAGTTATTTACGAACACAACTCGAGTTTTTTGTTTGTTTAATGCGTTGGTTTTGTAGTCATTTGCGGTATTGGGGAAAACTAGCCCTAGAACTGCCTGTTCTATGTTCAATTTTCTTATCTCTGACCATAGATTCTACTATTAAATAATTGTTCTCTCCGCTCGAGTCGAATCATTAATAGATTGTTTGATATGAAGATATTTTTCTGTAAACTGAGTGAATACGCTTTGGAAGAGTGTAAGTAGTGTTGGGGAGCGGGCAGATAAGAACGAAGAACATTAATATTTAGGCATGGACTAGCGGCATCACCTGTTACTTCCGTAATTACACCGCTTTCAATATATGACAAAATATTTTGGAAACAGTTCCTACAAAACAGGTGTCATTTCTTTAAAAGAAACACCTTGGTAATTGACTACACTTTCTCATAAAATTTGTTATACTCCCGGTATTTGTATTTGATGATACCACTCCTGCTTATGGTAACATTTAAATTTAAAATAAAAAAAAACTTCCAATACAGAAACGCTGATCTGGAATCGGAATTAAAGTTTTTTTGTTTTTTTTAAACCCAATCGCTAAAAGAATAACGGAAGACCGAAACCGAAATACTAAATCATTTCAGACCTCATCAGTTGTAAGACAAAAAAGAAATGAATGACCGAAACTGTTTACTATCTTTCTAGACTATGATCTACGCATAAACAAGTACAGCTGTGAAGAGATGGGCACCGATCCTTTAATCTTCTCATATCGCATCCCAGACGAATCTACGATTAGAAAACTGCGTTCTTGTTTTCCTTTCCTAAGTTAATGCTCTGTTTTGTCTTGGCTTGATTTGTTTAATGGCATATCAACACCTTAAGGTTCATTTAATGCTGAAATTTAATTTCCATGGGAGCTTTGGTATTTTTTTTTACCGTTAAAATCTATTGCTGGAAATTTTTACTATAAGAACGTATTTTATACTTTCATAGTATTTTGACCTCGGTTTGGGGGGGGGGGTTATTATTTGCACATAGCTGGGACACTAACAGTTAGTGCGGACATGGGAACAACAGAAATTAGGAGGCGGATCCACGTTCCTCAAACCCTCTCGATCAGAGGCCTTGTTTCCGGTTTTAGTTTATCGTCATACCCAGGTCGCTGACGAGTTGTGCTCTGCTGATGACATAAGTATTCATAGCTAGGATCAAAATGAACTTGCATAGAAAAGTCATCATCGTCTATCAAGTGTTCCAAAACTCAAGATTAACCTTTCCATAAATAAACATTTCCTTTCATGCCCGTTTCTCTTTGTGTGGACTGGCTCAATTCATCCGCAGTCAGTCGTTTTTTATATCTTTCTCAAATAAGTAAAGTTTTTCTGACACAATTCCAATAAATCTTTGTGTCCCACCTTATTAAATGATTTTTACATATACCGAATTTTTCATTTGCAAAATCTACGCAAAAAAAAAATTCCATCTAAAAAATGATTGGAAGCCTCACTGGATACACACTTTTAAGGGGATAGGATAAATATATCAGATGATTCCTCAGTAAAAATGTTTATCTAAAACGATTCATCTCACGCATTATCTTAAAGGTATACTGCAGTGGCGAACTGTTCATGCATGCAACACATACAACGTATATATACTATTTACATTATTCGGACTATTGTCGTCATCTTTGTTGTCATATTTATCACAACGTTTCGGCCGATGTACGCTCCGGCCTTCTTCAGGTGGTTGGAATGTCGAACTGAACCCTTTATTTCGCTCGACGTGGTAGACTGTTCTATTTTCGCGTGCCATGTTTAATGGATGTCAGTTATCAGTTATCTCCTTTTAATCACCCTCTCCAAGTTCTCCACTGCCTTAACCAGGTATTGAACTCGCAACTCTTTGGGTCCTGTCACTGGATCTAACCAACGCCTTTATCCACTGTGCCATGTTTTCTTGATGCAAAAGAGATGGGGTACAATAGTCCAAATAATGTAAATAGTGTACATAATACCTCATCTCAGAAATATAGACAGATACAATGCATGTTTTAGATTTTTGTGTGTAATAAAGATTACTTTTACTATCCATTTTACGCTTGTGGTCATTTCTTAGGATAAATTATGAAGAAGAGACATTATTAGAGTAGTGCAAACAGAGAAGACCCCTGCTTTCGTATACCTGTCCTGTGACGGTTGTGTGCACTGGTACAGAGAACGTGGAATAACTGAGTGAAAAAAGAGTGAAGGCTGATGGAATGAGAAAAAGAAAAAGAAAAGTGAAGTTAAATACTCTTCCTTGTTCCCAACATGAAGATAGATTGAATAAATTCGTTTTCACTTCTAGGAATAAAGACTTTACGAGGAAGATAACAGTAGAGCGAGATACTGACTCTTTTACCACAACAAACTGATGGACAAATTTGCCGAAACGAAACACTGAATTGAATTTATAAATAAATATGTTTAAAACGCATCGTTATTTGTTGATTTTATACTTTTCTCAGATTTCTCTCGTAGCCATTAACCTTCCATGATCTGATTTCAAATTCACCCTTCACCACTGGTATTCTGAATTCTTTCATCATCAGGTGCCACGCAGTCACAATAAGCTAAATACGTTTGTTGGCTAACTTAGCAATAATAGTTTGGTTTTGTATTTCCCATCGGCGCGTGTTTCGATAAAAACCAAGATTTCGAATGCTGTTTTACAAGGCAAGGAAATCGTTTCCACTTGAAAGACTGGTGCAACACAGTCTTCCTAGCCGCAATTTCTCACCTAATTAAGCTTAATGAGTATTTGTAAATATGTATCGTTAGATCGATTTTTTTTATTCTTTCTTCCATTCTTTTCTTTCCTGTTTCTATCTACTCATTTTCATTCTCTATTTTCTTTTCTTTCTTATTTTCTTTTTTTCTTTTTCTTTTTTCTTTTCTTTCTGCCATTCTTCCATTCATTTTTTATTTTAACCCTTTCTTTTTTATATTTCATTCTTCTATCTATTCATTATTCGTTCTTTTCTTTCTTTT
The DNA here is from genome assembly GCA_964036315.1 of Acanthosepion esculentum. Lineage (NCBI taxonomy): Eukaryota > Metazoa > Mollusca > Cephalopoda > Sepiida > Sepiidae > Acanthosepion > Acanthosepion esculentum. The sequence goes on along the minus strand of OZ038484.1, from coordinate 54,793,588 downwards.
TTCTTTCCTTTCTTTCTTTCGTCTTTCAAATGTTTTTTTTTACTTTTTCTTCCTATTCACTATTAGCTCTTTTCTACATTTTCTTTTCTTCTTTCTTTCTTTCTTTCTTCTATTGTTTTTCTTTCTTTTATTTCTTGCTTCTATGTATTCTTTATTCTTCTTTTCTTTTTTATTTTCATTCTTCATTCTGTCCTATCATTCTTTCTTTTATTTCGTATTCTATCTTTCCTTCCTTATATCTCCCTATTCTTTTTATTCGTTATCCCTTCTGTCTTTCTTTCTTTCTTTCTCCCTTTCTTTCTTTCTTTTTTCGTCTTTCTATTGATTTTACTTTTTTAAAATTCTGTTTGTATCTATACATTTTTCTTTGTTTTTCACCATTCCTTTCTGTCATTCTTCCTTTTATTTCTTAATCTATCTTATTTCCTTATCGTTCACTCTTCTTTCTAATCATTCCTTTTTTCTTTTTCTTCTTTCTATTGTTTTTCTTTCTTCTTTGCTTTCTGTCATTCTTCCTTCAATTTATTTAATCATATCTTTCTTACATTTCCCTCTTTTTTCTGTTCATTATTTCTTGTTTACTTTCTTTCTTTCTTTTCCTTCTTTTTTCCTTCTTTTTTTCTTTCGTGTTTCCATTGTTTGTTCTTTCTTTTTGTTTGTTCGCTGTCTCTTATTTTTTTATTTTTTCATTCATTTTCCTTCCTTTTCCTTCCGCTTTCGTTTCTTTCTTATGTATTCTTTCATTCAATCTTTTCATTCTTCTATTTTTCTTCTTTTTTCCTTATATCTTTTCTTTCTCATTTACTTTTTTCTATTCTAATTTTATATTTTCTTTTGTTTTTCTTTCATTTGATTCTTTAAGTCTTCTTCCTTTTCTTTTCCTTTCGTTTCTTCTTTATTATTTCAGATTCCTTCTTTATAACCTTTCTTTTTTCGCCTTTCCCTTCTTGTCTATTCTCCCTTTTTCTTCTTTGTTATTTTAATTCTTTCCCCCATCTCCTTTCCTTTATACTTACTTCCCTTTCTTCTTTCGTTCTAATCATTCTTTTTTTCTCTTTTCTGTCCTTCTTCTGTCGTCTTTCTTTTCCTTTGTTTTTTTAATTTATCATCTTTCTTTCTTTCTTTTGTTTATTTTTTCTAATTTTTTTATCACTGTTCTGCTTTCTTTTTTTCGTTTTTTTTTTTTTGCTCTTCGGTCTTCTTCCTTTTCTTTTATTCTTTTCATTCTTTTCTCTCCCTTTACTTTCCTCCTTCTATCATTTTATGCCCCTTTTTTATTTCTTTCTTTGTTTTTTTCCTTTTTTCTCTTCCGTTTGCATTTTAGTTTTCCGACAATACCCACACCAACAATAACCAACCTCCAATTCCTTCTTTCTTTCTTTCTTTCTTTCAATTTTTATTCCTTCTTTTTTTCTTCACCGTTCTATTATTTTGTTGTTCTTTTTTTTCTTTTTCTTTTTTCTCTTCTACGGTTTTCTTTCTTTTCTTTCTTTTCTTTTTCGGTATGTTTCTTCTTTTTATTCTTTCTTGTTTTTCTTTTATTCCTTTCCACTTTTTTTCTTTTTCTTCTATCCTTCTTATTTCCGTTCATCTTTCGTTCTTTCTTTCTTTACCCGTTTTTCTTTCCGTATATTCTTTTGACTTCTTTTAATTCCCCTTTACGCACACATACATACTAACACACACACACACTCTCTCTCTCTCTCTCTCTCTCTCTCTCTCTCTCTCTATTTATTTATTTCTCGGTCTGTTCTTTCTAAGACCGTATTTCTTTAAAACTTAGTCTGTTTCCCCCGCTCTCTCTCTCTCTCTCTCTCTCTCTATTTATTTATTTCTCGGTCTGTTCTTTCTAAGACCGTATTTCTTTAAAACTTAGTCTGTTTCCCCCGCTCTCTCTCTCTCTCTCTCTGCCCAGTGTCTAATTCGGTTCTCCTACGCAACACCAACACCAACAATAGCCGCATCGCAACCTTCAATTCTATGATCGTTCATTATTTATTTCCCTTATCTTTTCCTTCTTTGTTCTCGTTCACTTTCCTTTAATCATCATCTGCAACAGTCACCTTACTTATTTATAGTTCTGAATAATGAGAATTTAATTACAAACTCATTACGCATTCATGTTTTTAATTATGCATGCGCTCAGCACTCGTCCCATTCGACTTATTGATTAGAACCAGGTTCCAAACGACACAAACGGAAGGACACACAGACAGACAAACAGCCTGACAGACGAGCAGAAGGTCAAATTTAACGAATACCCAAATAACTCATGAATAAGGTTATTTTCTCTTTTACTAAATGGAGATGGGGTTGTTTAGCTGTTAGATTTTTTGCAGTCAAAACTACTGTTGGTGACATATTTTACAATAATTTGAATTAATTTGTATTTTTTCAGGTTTTCCATAACATCTCATGTCTATCTATCTATCTATCTATCTATCTATCTATATATATATATATATATATATATATATATATATATATATATGATTCAAGACAAAAGGAAAAATTACCCGACGCAAAGGACGAAACGCTAAGTTTTTCTTTTTGTCTTTATTCATATTGCCATTTTACAGATGTATTCTATCTAAAAAATATTTCAGATAGAATATATATATATATATATATATATATATATATATATATATATATATATATATATATATATATATATATATATATATATATATGTATATATATATATATATATAGTGAGAGAGAAAGATAGAGAGAGGCTTCAAATGACTCCAGTAAGAGACTGGCATTTTTCAGATAGGTTAACCATCCTTTATTTTATAAAACATGACTATAATAAGTCATATCAAAACAAAATACAATTCTAAACATTATTATTATTATCATTATTATTATTATTATTATTATTATTAACATTTCCTTTGATTTCTCTTGTATACACATTTCCTTCCGGATTCCAACCAGAGATCTAAAGTCATAAATAGCTTTACGACATCTTTGAAAAAACGGCAATAAACAAAAGCCACACATTTTTCAGATAGAGTAAAAACTTTGTAATATGTGAGCTGTACTTGTGAGTACAATTTTTGGTATTTATTTAAGTCATGGGCTAACAGGAATCCCTTCACTGAGTCTATCGGAACCATTTCCAGTCAATCCGAGAACTCCAACTTCAACTAGAATTACTGATGTCCTCATGCGCCACAATTTTGAGATTTTCCACTTCTAGATCGTTGTATATTGATAGCTTCTTTTTTTTGAAGATCCTCAAAGATAAATTACAATCTACAGGAACTGCCATGTCAGTTAGAAATTGTTACAGTTTCTATTTCTCTAAACGGGTCTGGGTGATGTTCATCGTAGTTTCTTGCAGTTTCCCTACCGTAAAAGTTGCATATTTTCCAGCGTAGATATTGGCTAACATACCAAGTTTTATATTCAGTCGGTGCTAATTCTGTGCAACCTCATACAAGATCGTCAGGTGTTTCTGGATATTTATCACAAAATCTGCATTTACTGCAGAATTTTTCAGTATGTGTACTTGGTAATTTCTAGTTAGCAAGCATTGTTCCTGTGCAGGAAGAATAAAACCTTCGGTTTCAGCTTTTAATCCTACACTATTTAACCACTGATGGGTACGGGGTTTGTCTACATTAGGTTTTTCTGGTACAGCTAGAGTATTGACCACGAAGAACTTTATATCGGCATCGCTTCTGTATTTGGTGCATTGCATTTGCTTTGGCATTATTATTATTATTATTATTATTATTATTATTATTATTATTATTATTATTATTATTATTGTTGTTGTTGTTGTTGTTGTTGTATTTCGATTTCTACCATGCTCACAGTAACTACCAAGTCTGCGGGAAGACCTAAGGCAGGTAATGTTGTGTTGTTATGGCTACATTTCGTGATTTGTTTTTTCAACTTCCATAACATCAGTCGCGTTACATGAACAAAGTAAAAAGTAAAAGCGGGCTGTAATTACCAAGACAATTTTTTGTATCTCTCTTAAACTGGGATTTTTCAATGTGTTGTTTTCCTTTTTTATAATTCCAAGAGCACCTGCTATTATTGGTACTATTCTTGTTTTCAGTTTCCACATTTTTCTATTTCGATTTCAGGTCTTATACTTCGAATGTTTTTTTCCAAATTCCTTGGTTGCTATGTCCGCTGTGCAAGTCATGTCAGTAGGCATTTTTCTTTCTTTTCGGTTTTTGACAATTATGTCCGGCTTTGATTTAATCTTCCTGTCTGTAAAGATGGTGTAATCCCATAGAATTGCAATGTCCTCTATTTCTATAACTGGTGCTGGGTGATGTTCATACCAGCGTTTATTAAAATCTTTTCCGAAGTGTTTGCACATTGTCCAGTGCAAGTATTGCCACATTGTTACGTGGTAGTTTTATATATATTTGGTGCAACTATAGAACATCCTGAGATGGTCTATGGTTTCTTTATATTTGTCACAGAACCTGCATTATGGATCCACACTAATCCTTATATTTACCTGAAAATTCCTAGTGAAAAAACTCAGGTCTTGCGCTGCAAGAATAAAGTCTTCCGTTTCAGACTTTAGTCCAGATGCTCGTAAGCATCTATGAGTGTTGTATCAACATCGACTTTATTAGAAATTTCTGGATAGTGGCCAATTAGCGATTTATCTTGTCAGCGTTGTTTCATTTGTTCAAGAGCTTTATCCTTGGCTTTCCTTTTCATATTTTTTGCTGCAACAGTTGGTTCTTGGATTCTGTTTTGGTTTTCTACAGATTCTACTAAATGTATATCTCGTTTCCATTTACAGCCTTCTTTCATGATTGAATGAATTTTCTTTCTGTTTTAGTGCTGTTTGACTAAGTGTCTCATCCAGTCCTTTGTTGTTTCCATGTATGTTAGTAAGTCAATAGTTTTGTCTTGTATGACAATTCTAGGCGAATAAGACATCTTCCACCTTCTTTACGGGGTATGTATAGATGGTTTATATCAGCCTTTGGATGATGCATGCTATACTTAGAAAGAAGCTTTCTTGTCTTAGAATCCATTCATCTGATGTCATTTAGAATCCAGTTCAAGATGTTGAAACTATACTGAACCACTGGGATGGCAAAGCTATTAATGTCCTTAATTTTGTTCTGAGAATTCAATTCAGTTCTTAATATCAGTCGCAATATTGTATAGTACTCTTTTTGCATTATTCCAATTTTCATTCCTTCACCTTTATTTACACTGAGGTACTTATAAGCTTATTCTTGCTCTAAATCTGTGATTGTTACCCAGGGTCTAAGCTAACAGATGAGGTTTGTTGTAGTGATCCTCGTAAAATTGTGGCTTCAGCATATTTATTCAAATCGAATTCCATTCCAATGTTATTGAAACATTTTACTGTTTCCAGGAGACCTTCCAGCTCACTGTCATTCCTAGCATCCAACTTAAAGTCATCCATGTAAAATAGATGGCTTATTTTCTTTTGAGATATCTTATAGCCATATTCCGTCCTGTTAAGTTCGCTGATTAATGCTATTAGGGATATAAAAAATAGTAAATGAAACAAAGAGACAACTTAAAATATTCCTCTGTTGATGTTTATTTCACCAGACTTATAGACTCAATTTATATTACCGAGTTGAAGTGTTGTTTTCCATATCGACATACTTTGGTGAAATTGATGACGACGGGCGATACCTTGTATATATTTAAAGACTTTATGACCTAGGAATGGGATTCGCTATCAAATGCCTTACAGTAATCTATCCAGGCAGTATTGAGATTTTTTTTTGTATTGAAGCAGTTTTCCAAGATCCCCCTATTAATAAGTAATTGGTCTTTACATCCGTAAGAGTCACGTTTGCACCCTTTTGTTCAAGAAGTATGTTATTTTTTTCTAAGAAGGAGTATGTCTGGTTTGTCAGAATAGATGTCAACAGTTTGTAAGCAGTGGGAAGTTATGTAATTGGTCTGTAGTTTTTTTTAGACTGTTGTGTCGCTATTCTTGGGTAGAAGAAAGGTCATTGGTCACCCGTGCTAGAATTTTAATAGGATCATTGACTATTTCTTGAAGTTCTTTAGCAAGTTTTTTGTGGGTTGTATTTAGATAATACAGTCAGCAGTTATGAATTTTATCTCTTTCTGGAGATTTCCAGTTGTGTGCTTTTTTTTTCAGGGCACATTCATCATCCTCTTCTGTGATTTCCGCCCATGTTTGTTCTGGTTTATTTTTAGTTCGTTCTACCTCTTGCGTAATCCAATCTTCTGTTTCCCAGCTCATATGTTCCCCAGAAATGTATAAACTCTTCCGTTGTTGTTGGGGGTGGATGGATTGTCACTTCAATTTTTTTGTTTGCCAATTTCTCTGCAAAATTTCTTCACATCGGTTTGAAAGATCTTGTTCTGCCGGTAGAATCTTGGTCTTTTTACATACCGACTGATTCTTTGAGTCTTCAGTTGTATTGTTTGTTTTATTTTTTCTTTAGCTGATAGGACTTCATTTTCATTCCTAATATTGTATTATCTTTTCACCCTTCTGCCTTTTCTAGTCCTTACATTTGTTCCTTTTAGCAGTTCATAGCGTACTGATAATTCAGTTCTAAGTTGTTCAATTTCTTTCTCTATTTTTCTTTTCCAAGGTGGATCTTCATGTCTGTAAAACTGTCATTTGTTTATTTTGATGTTTAATGTTTTAGTTGCTGCTATTGCTGATGCATATATTGCTTCGTTGAGACTTATATCTGGGTCTACTTCATCCAGAATTAACTTGAGTGCTGCATTGTAGTGTTTAATACTTTTGAGTTTCTGCTTTGTTGGTTTTAATTTTGGGAGTGGTTCTTGTTCCTCCATTTCAATATTTTGTGTTTGATTTTTATGCCTCATGATTTCTTCCTTGGTTTCTTGTATACTATTCTTGTTTTCAATAAATTAATCCGGTTCAATGTATCTTGGATTCGTTTTATTGCTTGTGAGCGACTGACTCTTCTAATCTTTCAGCATTATCTTCACAGTGATTGGTGTGTATCTCAGTTTCTTCATTATGGTTTGTGTGATGTTAATACTTTTTATGTCCATTTCTGGTTCCTTTTCATGTTCTGTTGATTCACCTGTTCTGGTTGCAGTTCTTTTTCTTTAATTTCAGCATCTGTCAATCTTACATTGGCTAGTTTATTTTTATCAATGTACTTCTAATTGCTTGTCTAACCTTTTCTCGCCAAATGTCATACATTTGCTGAGTGATGTTTTACTTAGATTTATGCGACGATGCATAGAACGCAGTCATAACGAGTTTACACTCCTCGTACGACCATTTTGCATTTTCTTTCTGTAAATGAAAATTTGTGGATCTAGTTGAAGAATTCGCAGGGACATCATTGACATTATCCCGGTTGAGGGGATCTGAAGATTCATTATTTGCGTAGGATGTTGTTCCTATGAAAGAGTTTTCGACCTAGGGAAGGGATGTACTGCACATTTTGGTTTGACTTTTAGTTCTCATATTGTTCCCACGGGTCATGCACAGGTCCAAAAGTCTACACAAAATTGACCGGCACATTGGGCAACGGTCTTTTACAGACAGGCTTCCGAAGCCTGTAGGTGAACGTTCCCGACCTCATAACGCTGAAGCCATTCCCTTCTCGGCATGATTAACACCTTGAAATGCAGGTTGTTGTTCGGAATTTTCCTTCTCCTAGATGGGTTACCAAAAAACAGAAACGACTGGAATTCAAAATGAAAGTCGTTCGGAAAAGGCATTGGGAAAAGAAGCTATTCAACAAAACAAAACATTATTATACTAGAGTATAAAGAGTTTTTTTTATATACTGTTGTTGCTACTGCTCCTCTTAATCAGATTAGTTGTTAATTAATTAAGAAAATGCTATTGTTGTTGCTACTATCCCTAGTCCTTTTAACGAAATTGTCAAAATATTTTATGGAAAAAATAAAAGGTTAACTTTCGGTTAATAAAGTTTAGAATTTATACACAGTATAACATATCACTGCTCTGAAATGTAAAAATATGAAAATTAATAATGGTAATAAAAATAATATTTACTATTTTTTAAGATAATACGATTAAGTGAAACATCTCTGCAAATTGGAAAAGTAAATATTTTATTTACTAATTTAAAGAAAACAATGATATTATTTATCAGAACATATTTTAAAAAATACAAGATTATTGATGACATATTTTTTGGCATAAAATTTTATATATATATATATATATATATATATATATATATATATATATATATATATATATATATATATATATAAACTTTATACATTCGTTAATTCATTTGTTTGTCCATCTGTATATTCAGTTATTTATTCACTGAACTCGTCGAAAATACTTAGCGTTATCTACAACTAATATCGTCGTCTTTCTAAGAAAAAAAATTATCATCATCATTTGTGTATGTTATGTTTCCTGCTTTATATCTTGTAGAGCGGGGTCGAAACTATGGTCCTTAGGCTCTATTGGAGAATTGCCATTTAATTGAGAGCTCTTTTCTTAGTATACGGGATGTTCCTAGGAGAGCGATCTTCTGGGCTATTTGCATGTTGATGTTACCTGGAACATTGTTAATAAAATTGAACATTCCTTTTCTCACGAGGCCCAGAGCTCCGATTACTATTGGTACGCTCTCAGTCTTCATTCCCCACATCCAGTTAATCTCGATCTACAGGCCCTTGTATTTGGACAATTTCTCGATAATTTTCATGGAGGTATATTCTCTGAGATGGTACCGCTATGTCAATAAGCATACACTTCCTGAATTTCTTGTCTTTTATGATAATATCCGGTCTATTGGCTTTTATTTCTCTGTCAGTTTGAACTGGCATGTCTCAGAGGATAGTTACATTTTTGGTAACTGTGTCTTGTTACTGCTCATACCATCTCTCAGTGGTTTCGATTTTGTGCTTCTTGCATATATTCCAGTGCACATACGTTGCTACCTTATTATGTCTAGTTTCGAACATCCTGAGCTAATATAGTCGGCAGTTTCATCATATTTTCCGATGATCCTGCATTTCGCGTTAGTTCCATCCATGATTATGTGACAGTTATAGGATCTGATTGCAAGGCTTTGGTCCTGAGTTGCAATAATTAGGCCATTTGTCTCAATTTTCAGCCCGTTGCTCCTCAGCCACTGGTGTGTTTTCTGTTGGTCCACAGCTGCTTCTTTTATTCTTTTAATTCTACAATTCTAATTCTAAACATTATTATATTTTTTTATTTCCTTTGATTTCTGGTGTATACTCATTTCTTTCCAGGTCCTGACCAGAGACCTAAAGTCAGAAATAACATCATGACATTTTCCACTTAGCAATTTTTTTTTCTTTAAAATAAAAAGAAACACATATTTTACATAGATAAAGCCCTTCGGAAGGTGTGGTATGTACTCGTGAGAACAATTTTCTGCATTTCTTTAAGGCATGGGCTACCAGTATGTTTATTAATATTATCTTTGATTTATCTTGTATACTCAAGTCAGAAACCTAAAGTCAGAAATGGCATCACGACATTTTCACTGACTATTTTTGGAAATAAAACTAAAACTAAGACAGCCTCAGACCCCATAATTACTACATTGATAAACCTTTCATAAGGTGTGAGTTGTACTTGTGAGAACAAGTTTTTCTATTTCATTAAGACTTCCAGATATCTCTTCAATGAGTCTATGAGAACCTTTTTCAGTCAAACGGAGGGCTCCAACCACAACTGTTGTTACTAATGTCCTCATCTGCCACATTTTTTTTAGATTTCCAATTCAAGATCGTTGTATTTTGAAAGTTTTTATATTTTCCTAGGTAATGATGGCTTGTCACTAGCACGAACGTCGACCGCCACTAAACGATTCCGTCTACCCAAATTGTCTCGCAAGGATTGAGCCAACCCGTGGTATAATTTCCAAGCACCTTCTAAAGATGCCGCACACTGTGATTGCCTTTCCAGACTGGTAAAATCAAAAAGTCAACTTCTTGACAAATCGACCGTTGTGAGATTCGAACCCGGTTCTCAATGTCGGAAAGCGAATGTTTCAACCACTCCACCATCTTCACGCAATATGATTTTTAAATTAATTAATGGGTGGTCGTGGTGTTCAAATTTGTATATGTATGCTTTGCACTTGGGAAAGGTATGAATTTGTCGTCCCACAGCTCTGGGTTAAATAGCAAGTTAGAAGGGGCTCTTTAGCCTTGGATGGTGTTGTGGGAATTATTGTTGTGTTTATGTAGAAAAAATGTGTTTCCTGGTATATTTTTTCCATAACAATTATTATGGGCTCGAATGTGAGTCAGAGTAAAAAAAAAAGAGTAACACAAAACAGTATATAAAACAAACGACAATGAATGTATTAAGAAAACTATACATAGGCAATAAAAGAAGAAAACATTTAAAACTAGTTGCATATAAAACATTTAAACTAGTTTATGTGTGTTTGTTCCTGTGCAGTTTGTGTAGGCCTAAGTGATAGGTACGTGTGTGAAAGAGTGGGGTGTAATGGATAGCAAGCTTGTCTCGCTAGCACGATTACGAATGATTAGTGAGTTCGATCTTCACTGGGTGCCCCATACTTTCGGACATGCGCCGCATCTAAGCTGCGCTTGGAAAATCGCTGCGTGTGTGAAAGAGTACAAAAAGTCACGAGAGAACAGTAAGATATTGAAAATGAACCTGCCCCAGTGGGGGAGATTTTTTTTTTCCCACGTGCGACTACATCTTATTTTAAAAGAAAAAAAGAAAGAGAATGAATGAGAATATCATTCCTAGCCATAGGCTTAATGAGTGTTCCCTAGCGACATTTTTTAGGAAAATCAAGTTGGGTAACCCACAATCGTAACCTGTACTAAAAGGAGGACACTCTGAATCCCAAACCGTGGAAAATGCATCAGAAAACCACTCTACTGTATTTCCTAAGTATGCATGACAATTTACATATAACAAAGAAATGGAATCAGTGGAGAGCCATGATCGCCTCCGTCATTGTACATTGTACTCCGCCAAGTACATTGACATTTCCATATCTCAAAAAAGAGATACAGTTTACAGAACTAACCACCGTATGACCTCACTAAAATGCGTTAGTCGGCGAGTTATAGCACCGAAATCTGATCGCATGATGCAACTTTATTTAAAACCGAGGTACAGAAGACGTACTAGTGGGATTGTCACTATATACCAAGATGTCCGAAGACTTTGAAATTATCAAAGTATCAAACTATGAAAGTATATAGCAGGTATATCTGTAACCAGTGTGTTGCAATTTTACTTTCGGTTATATTAGAACAGGGGTGGGCAACCATTTTGAGGGTGCATAACAAGACCGGGCAAATCTCTGAGACAAAAGTTTTCCACGCGCCAACAGAAATTTTTTTTGAAACCTCAAAACTAGCAGCAACTGAGTTGGAACTGGGCCTACCTGAAATAAAGTTCATAAATGTATCAGCCTGTTTTTTGGTCTTGTTCAGTTCACGAGAAATAAATTCTATTTGTTCCTCCTCAGTTTTATTGCCTATGTTCTTCTGAACAATTTTTAAAATGTCTCCTTAAAGAAGAAGTCCTACAAACGATTGTTTCGGAACAGAAAATACTTAAGGCATTATTGTCTTTCTTAATCATGCCTGATTTTACAGTCTAGTATTCTTTAAATTCTCTAATATCCTCTTCATTTGAATGACATCATTTCTTAGCTGATGATCGTGACATTCTGCACAATCTGTAAAGAGTAGAAAATCAAAATACACGAGATAATGTGTTGGAGTTTTTTTGGTAGCCTATATACTAGTGAGACAATCAAAATGAGCTGACTCATTTTATAGTCCACCAAGAAAAGAGTTAACCAATCAGAAAGCACTGAATATTCAATCCGACGTGTATAAAGGCGGCCATTTTGTTTTTTCTCCGAATATCCACTGCCGATCTCTGATATCGATGACCAGAAGAACTACTGATCTACGCTCTGCTACTTTCTCCGAATATTCACTGCCAACCTCTGATATGGAAGACCTTAAGAATTACTGAACAGCTGCTACTAGATATTGGCGTTGTTCCATTGAACACATTACGTAATGCACTGGATTCTATATTCAAAGACTGCGTTGAACATGTATAACATAATGATACACATAAAAGAGGATAAAGAATAAAACTAAGTCAAAAGGGAATCTAAAAAGTTTCGCGTACCAGAAACAAGTCATACTTGTGACGTTTTTGGCACGCATGCCAAGGGTTGCTCACCCCTGTATTAGAACAAACACAATAGAACCACCCCCATTGAAATAAGGATAACTGATAACAAGTTTGTGTTAAGAAGATAACTTAATAAAATTCAGCCATTATCTTTCATCTTAATCTTCATTTTCAAGCCCACCATTTTACATTCATATTACACTCATCTCGTAACAACCCGACCGCGAGTGGCTTTCAAGCTTTGTACTGAGTGAAATCTAGTAAAAAAAAAGTAAATTATAAAACGATGTATTATAAATTGTTCGATATTAATTGCTTGATTGTTTTAAGTACTTGATCCCTACTGTTATTCTCTATCAGATCAGAGTAAATATGGCGTATTGCTGCCATATCCTCATTTCTTAGCCGTGAAAATTTCAGAAGTGTATACACTGACTTTTGGGCGATGAATTATTTTTAATCTTACAGATCGATATTTACATGTTCAAGAAAATTGATTTTAATATACACTTGAAATGGCTAGATGTAACCGCAAGTTCTATGATAACAGTGTCTTCTCTCGCACTTCTCGTTTGTGTAACTCTCTTATTGCGTTCCAGTCAACTTTGATCTTCAAAAATATAAATGCGGTGCAAATGGTTATCTTCTCTCTTGCTAATTTCTGTTCTTTTATTCTCTCTCTTTAATAGTGTTTTGTTTTTCTCATAGTCTTCCATAATCAGTGACCCCTTTCGTCTTAGTGATATTATTGACTTGCTTGGGGTGAAATGATTAAAAACTTATCTAGTGTACGTGTCTCACCTCAGACCAGGTCAGAACAGACTTTACTCCTAGTGTCCTTCAGAGAAGCCAGTTACACGTTTGACATAAAATGACCTCCACGCAGCAAGGGGGAGAAATACGGTACTGGTTCAGATGCATCTGAAATTCACGCGTGAGAAAGAACCGTAATACAGGAGATATATATGGTTTGTTTGTTTGTTTAGCGGCATATCAACAATTCTTTATGGGTCATTTAATGCCAAAATTTTATTTTCTTGGGAGCATTAGAAATTTCGTTTACAAAAATGTATTGCTGGTAATTTTTCATCGAAAATATACTGAATTTTTTTTACTATGAAAATGTCTTTATATTTTCATAGTGATTTAAACCCAGTATGGGGCTTAACTATTTTCTCATAGTTGGGACCCTAACAGGTGCTACCACCCTGGGTTAGGGTGTATCTAGGAACAACAGCAATTAAGAGGTGGTTCCATGCTCCTCAAACCTCCCGATCAGCTGCCTTAGTGCTGGATGTAGTTTATTGTCATATATAGGACAGGAGGAGAAAAATAAACACCCACCCCAGACATCTAACACGAGAATGCAAGGTCCCGTTTCGTTTGAGGAGCCCGGTCCCCCCACACGCACAGATGTACACACACACACTGGCCGGTGGTAATAGACAAAGTTCGGAGTTGAATATTATTGGATGTTACGTATCAGAAATTCAGTTTCATGTTATCCTTAGTCGATATTACGACTTCATTACATTTATATGAATTCAGATAACGATTATATGTTTGTGCTATGATAGACAATGTGCGCTTTTGGGAATTGGTATTGTATAATATTTATTTAATTGTCAAATGGTGCCAATGTTCTAGGTATCTTCTTTGAGATTAGGTAACTCAAAGTTTCTCACAAGAATATTTTTGTGGAGGATTCTCTAAGGAACCAACGAACGGCCAATAATAATTTACATTGTTTTTTTTTCTTTTAGATATACTCGACTTTCTCACAAGACACGCCTCATAGAGCACCCTCGAGGGAACCAATTCACAGCCTATAATCTTTGAGATTAGACATTTTCTTCTTTTTTTAACTCAATTTTTTCACAAGACCTCCTTCGTAGAACAATCACTCGGAATTAATTCCTTGTTTTTTTCTCAGACATTCTTTAGATAATTTACTCACAAGATCGTTTTCAAGGAGCACTCAATAACGAACCAGTAATCGACAAGTTTTCTAGATTAAACAATTTTAGACCAATTTCTCACAAGTTAACCCTTGTATAACACGCACTAATGAACGCACTCACGACCATTAGTTTTAAAGAATAAGCATTTTTAGAGAAACCTAATTTTTTTAAGAATATGCATTTATTAATTAAAACCAAGTTTATCAGAATATTACTCTCGTTGGAAACCCAGTGAGAAACCAACTCACAACCATAAAATAATTCCGTTTTCTATTGAAAAAAATCAACTGCGTCACGTAATTACACTTTCAGAAAAGCTAATCACAACAGTATTAAATTATAGAAATATTTATTTCTATAAATAATTTCATGGTAATTGTTCCAAAGAGCTTTCCTCTTTGGTACATAGACTTTATGAATTGAAGCACATTACTAGATTGGCGGCAAGGTCTCATCATTTTACAGTTGAAACGGCTAGATGTAAACGTAAGTTCTATACTAACAGTTTCTTCTCTCACACTTCTAGCATTTGGATCTCTCTCTCTCTCTCTCTCTCTCTCGTGTTCCGAGATTGCCTTCCAATTAACGCAATCGTTATCTCCTGTCTTATTAATTCCCTATTTTAATGTTCAATCTCGTTAATAATGCTTTCATTTTCTCATATTCTCTCCCAGTCAGTAACCCCCTTGCATGTCAGTGACTTTATTGCATTTCTTCTAGTGAAATGTTTAAAAAGAATGTCAGGCAGGACGCCCAAATCGTTCAGAAATGTCTAAACTATCAGCTATTGACCAATGTTTTCTTAGATCAAAAATTAAAAGCTACCTAAAGTGAAGAAATCTTTCAAATCTGAAAGACAACAATCTATTTATTGACTGTGAGACCATCATAAAAACAGTCAGGGTGTGGAATTAGTAAATACAAAACACTTAAACTAGCTCGAAGTATGGGTCAGTTATGACAAATTTAGTATAGGAGATGAGGAAATTGAACCTAGGAATATGCTGCTCTAGAGGTAGATTGAACTGTAAAATGATGAGACCTTGCATTGGTTTATGGATCAATTATAATAAATTTAGTATACAAGATCAGGAAATTGAACCTAGAATAGGCTGCACTAGATGTAGATTGAACTGTAAAATGATGAGACCTTGCATTGGTTTATGGATCAATTATAATAAATTTAGTATACAAGATCAGGAAATTGAACCTAGAATAGGCTGCACTAGATGTAGATTGAACTGTAAAATGATGAGACCTTGCATTGGTTTATGGATCAATTATAATAAATTTAGTATACAAGATCAGGAAATTGAACCTAGAATAGGCTGCACTAGATGTAGATTGAACTGTAAAATGATGAGACCTTGCATTGGTTTATGGATCAATTATAATAAATTTAGTATACAAGATCAGGAAATTGAACCTAGAATAGGCTGCACTAGATGTAGATTGAACTGTAAAATGATGAGACCTTGCATTGGTTTATGGATCAATTATAAAAAATTTAGTATAGAAGATAAGGAAATTGAATATAAAATAGGCTTCTCGAGAGGTAGTTTGAAGTGTAAAATAATGAGACCTTGCCTTGGTATACGGTTCAATTTTTAAAAATTTTTGTATAGAGGATTAGGAAATTGAACCTAGAATAGGCTGCTCTCGAGGTAGGTTGAACTGTCATATGATGTGACCTTGCCTTGGTATACGGATCAATTTTAACAAATTTAGTATAGAAGATAAGGAAATTGAATATAGAATAGGATGCTCTAGAGATAGAACTGTAAAATGATGAGATTTTGCCTTTGTGTATGGATCAGTTATAACAAATTTAGTATAAAACATAAGGAAATGACATGCATGGCGACAAACTCGTTCTGAAATATTTAAACTGTCAGCTGTATACAATCGCTTTCTCAAATCAAGATAAACATGGCTTTGAGTAAGTGAAATCTATGGGCCTTGGTGAAGAACACACTTCTTCGAACCTTGTGGACTGGCGCTACAGAATCACAAGCAAAAACGCTTATCAAGTAAGAAATTTCAGCACTTGAGGATTTTGAACAGCATCAACAGCTAAAATGGACATCACATGTAACTCGAGGATAAAATAATGACGTAATGAAAATGTTGACATTCCATGCGACTTCAAGTAAAAAGTTAGGAATGAAACTCCTTTCAATACTGGAAAGAGAGATAACAGCTACGGGAATTGAGAAACCTATTTTCGGTGGATAGTGGCTCAGGTTGAGGAATCGGGGAGCCGAGTTCGAATTCCAGTCGAATCCATTACATTCACTTACGTGTAAATACCCTTCTTCTACCCTAGCTATGGATAAATAGCAGGACAGACCGGAATGGATGGCAAGTGGTCTACCGTAGAAAGAAATGGCAACCTACTGCGGTAAAAAAAATCTGCTTTGTCAGTAATATATCGAAAGATACATGATCGCCTAACCGTGTAACACGCATGGTACATAACTGACTGACTGATTTTCCTGAAAAAGAGTTTAATGAATTCCAACCAACAGTAGCACTGGCTGCGCGGTCAATAAATGCCGAAAGTTTCCTTATAAGAAGCTAGAAGATCTCAAGAAACAAAAAAAAACATATCACTTGAACACATCCAACAACTGAAATTGGTATGACATGTAACGAAAAGGGGAAATAATGATATAATCAAGAGGGTGACTTTTAAACCAAACAATTGCAAGGAAACTTCAGTCGATACTAGAAAGAGCTATAACAGCGGACTTGACAAGTATAATTTTCTGTAAAATGTGTTAGGAAAAATAATTTTAAAAATTCAACCGACAGTGAAGACTTCAATGAAAGTTGAATGTTTCTTGTATGAAAACGGCTTTTTCTTAACCGCTATTAAAAAAAACTCACTACAAATAACGTTAATCGTCGTTTCTGTAGTCCAGTAATCAAGCTCCCAGTAACAAGTACACATTGGATAGCTTCATAGATTACCTAACATGTGCGTGTATGGGCATCTTGTCCAGGTGAATAGGGTGATTTTCTAAACGCAGCTTAGATGTGCCAAAAGCATTACAGGTTACCTAACACCTGTTTGTATGGGCTTTTTGTCCAAGTGATTAGGATGATTTTCTAAACTCAGCTTAGATGTGCCAGAAGTATTACAGGTTACCTAACACCTGTTTGTATGGGCTTTTTGTACAAGTGAATAGGATGATTTTCTAAACGCAGCTTAGATGTGCCAGTAGGCCGAAAGTATGGGACACCCAGTGAGAATCGAACACACTATTCAGTCGTAATTGTTCTAGCGAAACAAGCTTGTTAACAACGATATTACACCGAGAAGCCCTTTTTCAGGTGAATATGATTCGTTGCGGGTGCCAGAATACGATGATGTGCGTGCATGAGAATGCGTTCTTGCATGTTTCTATGCGTGCTCGAATGTGTATATACGGTGTGTATATAGATGCGGGAATATATGCTCGGAAATGTGTGTATATTTATGCATGTGTTTGCACGAACAGACATCTGTTCATCAAACGTAATAAAATCATTCGAAAATTTAACTGTTTTATGTGTATGTGCGCATGCGCTAAGAATATAATGTGTGTATATGGAGATGCTCGTGAAATTTCTTTATTTGTCCGTAATTTATACCGTTTGGTTCTGTTTGCTTGCGAGAAGCAGACGCAAAAAAAAAAAAAACTTTAAAAAAATCTATGGAAGCTATGAAAACAGCAACCATAAAGAGAAAAACAACTGAAACATTACCAAGAACAAAAGACAACACTGAACTGCGCATGCGCTTATAATCGTTTGAATAACAATAACAAAGTGAAAAAGACATCAGGTAAAGACGGCTACCACATTACTTATCTGAACTGCTCAAAAAGTTGAAATAAACAAAAAACAACACACAGATGATGCATATTAGCTTCGTTCAGCAATTTCACTCTCCGCATTCACTGCTATTATATATTCTGTTTTTAGTTTTAGATCTATAATAGAAGAGGCACGATAAATTACCAACATGTCTATTCAACTACAGTGGTTCGGGTGTGGGTTGAGGTGGTCTGAAAGCGCAACAAAAAAGTACGAGAAGCAAGAATATACTAACGCACAGCTGAAACAGTACAAATGAAATAAAACAGTAAGAATTAACAATTTCAGGAAGAAAAATGTACACGAATTATTCTACAAAACGTCAAACTTTGACGAACTGGTAGCAATGCACTGCACTTCATCGTAAGGTAACAACCATCGCTTAACTATGCCACACAGACGTTACTTGAAAATATTTTTGCTTCGCAGTAAACCCTTTTTTTCTGGCATATTTTGACACGGGCAGAGAACGTCGTTAGAAAGCCATAGCTTAAATTGACTCATACTTTTTGCTATATATAGTGATTTTTAAGCCCGGCTTAGATGTGGCACTTGGCCGAAAGTATGGGGTACCCAGTGAAGATCGAACTCACTACTCACTCGTAATTGATCTAGCAAGACAAGGTTTCTAACAATTACACGACGCCGAGGTGCCCTCTTTTTGCTATATATATATATATATATATATATATATATATATATATATATATATATATATATATATATATATATATATATATATATATATATATATATATATATATATATATATATATATATATATATATATATATATATTTATCAGAACATATTTTAAAAAATACAAGATAATTGATGACTTATTTGTTTGCATAAAATTTTATATATATATATATATAT
Organism: Acanthosepion esculentum; assembly: GCA_964036315.1. Taxonomy (NCBI): domain Eukaryota; kingdom Metazoa; phylum Mollusca; class Cephalopoda; order Sepiida; family Sepiidae; genus Acanthosepion; species Acanthosepion esculentum. The sequence continues at coordinate 54,774,718 of OZ038484.1, read as the reverse complement.
ATATATATATATATATATATAGCAAAAAGAGGGCATATATATATATATATATATATATATATATATATATATATATATATATATATATATATATATATATATAATAATTATTTACAATTTTGGAAAGTGAATATTTCTCTGAGATATGTTGAAAAATGTCGAAGTTTTCACCTGAAAACAAGAAAACACTAAATTTAAGCAAAATGATTTTTAAAAAATGATTATAGAGATGGTATCAGTTTGACCACACGTCATTTGAAATTAATGCTTTATTTTTTCATTAGGTCTAAATTATATTCATAAAATATAATTTTGATAAGAGACATTTCACTGAAATAAAAAAAAATTGGGAACTTTAAGCAGAATAGTCATAATTTAATTTGGAACTATTCTACTTAAAGTTAAGTAAAGATAAAGAAAACCGTATCCACCTGACATCAATTTAAACTGATGACCTCTTTTTTCCATATATCTAAACTATATTTACCATATTCTAATTCTGCTTGTACCTTAGTGAGCACATATGTTACGACCTACCAAGACCTCATAATTAAGGGACTATTCCATTTTCATAGCACGGAAAGACGGAGAAGACGTATCAGAGACGCTGTTTGGGTTCACAGAAAGAATGAAAGAAGTATTTAAAGTCTCCTGCTAATGCACCATAAATAATGGACTATTTCATTTTGATGGCGAGGAAAGACGGAAACGACATATCAAAGACGCTGTTTGGTTTCATAGAAAGAAAGAAAGAAACACGCTGCTTATATCTCATAAATAACGGACTATACGTTTTGATCGCGGGGAAATACGGAAAAGGCATACCAGAGATGCTGCTTGGTTTCAATGAAAAGAAAGAAAGAAAGAAAGAAAGAAAGAAAGAATGAGAAGATACATAAAGCTCTCACATGTTTAATGTCTGCTTGAGTGAAATGGATAAACTTGTCAAATTCAAATCTTTTCATTTGCACTATCTTACTTTTAAAATATAATACATTCATATTTATGAGTATTATTGTAATATTCTGTTAAATCTTTTAAGCTCAAATATTTAACGAAGCAAGAGAAGAATTTTTGCGGGTATTTTATATTCGTGGAACTCATAAGGAACTTATTCAATCATTAACTTAAGAATTACGATTCATAAAAAAAATTAAAATAGCAAAACTACTATACTGAACTGTGAGTGTTGTATATCCTTCCAATCATATTGCCGACTATTTTCAGCCTGTATGTGCTTCACGTCAGGAAATACCACAAGTCTGAATCGAATGTAATGTCCATCTGTTAACTGGATCTAAAAAGTAGTTGTCCTGTGGTGAACCCAATATGGATATTAATCATCCTAAGAGATACCGTTTTTCGACCAATGTCTGTTTCACGTAGAAACACTGGTTCTAATACGATCAAGGGAAGTTAAACAAAATCGAACCTGGTCAGTACCTAGATGGGTGACCGCTTGGGAATACCAGGTGCTGTAAGCGTGGATGTGCGAGTGGTGTAATGGATATAGGCACGGAATTGGAAATCGGAAAACCGAGTTCCAATTCCAGTCGGGTTCGTTGTATTCACTTACGCGCAAATACCACAGGGAAAGGCATGAATCAACCTCTTCTCCACTCCTAGCAATGGTTTACTTAGTAGGACTTGTATCAATAAAATGACTTTTATTCCCCTCCCCCACCAAAAAAAAATTTCTTCCTATCTAAAAATATATTCTGGCTTTAAATAAACTGTAAAAGGCTGGTAAGCCGTAAATTAAATCCATCAAAAACTAAGAGATGCCAAAGTATTTTTTGTACTTGGTGTCACCTCAAAATGTCTAAAACCTTTGGAGCACCGAGAGATAACCTAGAGGATTATCTCAAAATGCTGATTCGAGTTTCGAAGGATGCCGGTATATTTATCAGCTTTAACGACGATTAACCCAGATGAATTTGGTACATATATACACACAAGACAAGAATGTTAGGATGTTATATAAACGACCGACCTACGAGGGTAGGGACAGACTCTCACATTCGCAAGAAGGAGATCGATTGTTCGAAGAAAAGCCTAAAACCATATATGTTCGATTCGGTCGACATTAATTTAATGGCGTCCAGAAGAGAATAAACAATTATGTAAAATATAATCTAGTATTCTTATCAGAGGTTACTATCTTTATAGCAGTTATTCCTAACCTTTTTTTGAGTCACGGACCCCTTTAGTCACAGCCCTTGAGTCACGGATCTCTATAAGAACTAGCCCTTCATAGACAGACTCACAGTTTGATTGGATCTTCACAACACTTGTAGATGCATTTATCAATACTGCACTCCCATACACACTGCACGCACATTACTTTCAATTCCGACCACGCTTGAAAGAAATTGTGGTCAATTAATCCTCACCAGTATATGAGAAGATAATCAAGCCGTGATAAACGGTGGAAAATGAGAATTATCACTTGTTCTTATGGATTGGCAAAAGATGGCAGTCGTGCAGAGACTAATGATACACGTTTAAATGGTAAACATGGACCCAACAATAAGTCAAGAGACGCCTAGTGGTCGGCACTGTAAGTAGTGGCTGGTTGCGTTTTCTTTCAAACAGTGGAAGTGTGCATTTTCTTTTATTTCTTTCGATGGGAAACCGTTGATTGGGACAAGAGATGTACAGCTAATATAAATGTCAATTTTATCAGGTCCTCACAGATACCCGGAAATTTATCCATGGACATGTTAGGGGCCCATGGGTCCCAGGTTAAGAAATCCTTCTTTATAGTATATTGCCAAAACTTTGAAATAAGACAGTCATAGTTTGAAATAAAATATTAATATAAAATATATGGCCACCAATTGGGACGGCCAGTCTTTTTTATTTTTTTAATCAGCATCACCCCGAGCAAGGCAGTACAGCACACAAGGGGTTAAAGGGTGTGGCAGAATTAGGAACAGAAACATTGGTAATGAGTAGAAAGAAAAAAAAGAGTAATCAGAAGGACAGTACATAGCGATTGACATTTCATTCAGATTAAAATTGACTGGAAATCATGGAGCCGGAAGGGATTTCCACAAGCGAGAAGTGCGAGAAAGGAAACTGTTAACATAGAAGTTACGGCTACATCTAGCCAGCTCAACTGTAAATTGATGAGATCTCGACGACGGTCTAGTGCTGCGCTTAAATTAATATAGTCTAGGTACCATAGTGTAGAGCTCATCCGAAAAAATACCATGAAAGTATTTATAGAAAAGGTACAGGGAAGCAGCCGTAAGGTGGTGGGAAATTGACTGAAGCCGAGCTGCTAGATCAGGACCAATAACATTGCTGATTCTTCTTTGGATCTTATCAAGGAGCTCCAGTTAGGTAGCAGGGGCACCGGATCATATGAGCCAGTAATATTCTAAGCATGGACGAATGGTAGACTTATAGATATGTAAGATTGTCTAGCACGACACAGCTGACCTAGCAATGGATTCAATATAGTCTTTCCACTTCATGTCAGCGGAGAACGTGAGCCCAAGAAGGCGCAACGGGTCTCTCTCCTGGCGGTCGGTATCAACCACGCTGATGGAAGGCAGAGAGGGGTCTGACATATGATTTATGGAGAGCAGGTTAGTTTTGGAAGCATCTTTTCAATTTTTTGTCAGATTTTGGCAGCTTTATACGAAAAATGGTTAATGTTGTTAAAAGTTTGAAATAACAAAAATATTTGTGTACAGGATTACCAGATAAAAATTACCATAACTTCTGGAATATTAATCTCTTCGATTCTCCCCAAGATTAGGTGTTTTAGAATTTTGTTTAAAGGGTGGAGACTAATTTAATAATAAAAAAAAAGTCCAACGTTTGGGGCCTTTTCGGAAAAAAAAAACCCTGCAACGTAATCCCTTTTTTTCTTTTTAGGTATTCGTTTTTATAAATTATGGGCGTTAGCTTTTGATAGGTTGAAGTGGGCCTAATGAAAGAGACCCGTGTCATTTCCTTCTCATTTTTTTTTACCTTTTCTCACATTACCCGTTCATAAAGGATACGATCGATTTTAAGAATAATTTTTAAAAATTCAGCTATTCGCAAGGAAAAGAAAAAAAATGCGATTTGAAAATAAAGTATTAAAAAATATAAAATAAATGTTCTGTTTTAGAAACCATGAAAAATATTCACATTTAAGAAAACAAAATTTATTGAACGTCCTGTTTATTGCATCTCCCCAGACTGGTTTCGAGAATTTTCTCTCTACGAAAGGGGTTTCGTAATTTAATGACTTTTTTGTTCGGTATTTTTTCTCTTATTTTGCACTAAAAGCTTCCCACTAATATAAAATGATTTTTAATTACTGAAGGCGTTACGAAATTTCTCAGAATTTAAAAATGAATTTCCACTTGGCGTTAAGATAACAGTCACACTGTACCGTACCACACGAAATTTTATCAAATCGACTTGAGAGTGACACTAGGTTCAGTAATATTTTACTAAGCGCATTTAACCGTTTCGTCAATAACTTCTCTCACACTCTTGTCCTTCATCATTAACTCTATTTGTTCCTCTCAAAATTTCCCTCCTCCGAATAAAAATTTCAAAACTAACAGGAAGAAAGAAGATGAAAAAAAATGGCGGAAAATTTCATGAGACTTCTAAAATTTAAACTCGAAATTTTACTTGCAATAATGATTCTTTGGGGGAATTTTTAGCCCAAAATTCGTTATATGTTTTCTGGAACATCGGGAGAAATTTTTTGTCCTTTTTAATATTTTACAATATAGAGTTTTATAATGTTTTGCTCCCCTACTTGTAAAGTTTCCTTCAACCATCATATGTACATATATATATATACATATACATATATATATATATATATATATATATATATATATATATATTTAGCCGCATTCTCTCTCGAAGAAATATCGCTTTTCCCCATTCGGCGTTCAGACATCAAAAAAATCAAAGTCTATTTTCAGTGGAGAAGGCCGTCTCCACAGGCGGAACTTCCCCAAGACACTTTAAAAAAATATTTTACCACACAGGGTTTTATAATATTTTACTGTTGTATTTGTAACTTTTTCCTTAAACTATATTTTCGCTTTCTTTTCTTCTGAATAAAAGTATCTGTTTTCGTTTTTCGATTCGCCTTTCCGTTTTCAAAAAAAAAAAAAAAAAAGGTAAAACAAATCAAAAGTTTATTTGAAGCGAGGTGGAGGCCCCACAGAAGCATTTCTTCATGACACTTATGAAATATACACCAAAATTGCAGTTCACGTCACACCAAACAATAAATTCAAGATTATAATGACGGGTTTTATGTTTTATTATTATTATTATTATTATTATTATTAATTAATTAATTAATTAAATCTTATTAATAATTAGCAATGATACCCGACTCTGCCTGGATTTAGATTTTTCCGTTACGAAGTCTTTTCTTTGATTGAGAAATTTGCGTATGCCTCAGAATGATAATGGCAATGTTGAAATAAGCTGTTTCCTTATAAGGAAACATTCAACATTCATTGCCTGTCTACATTTCTGAGTTGAGGTATTATGTACACTATTTACATTATTCGGACTATTGTCCTCATCTTTGTCGCCATATTTATTCCAATGTTTCGGCCGTTGTACGCTTCGGCCTTCTTCAGGTGGTTGGAATGTCGAACTGAACCCTTTATTTCGCTCACCGGGGCAGACCGTTCTAGTTCCACGTGCCATGTATAATGAATGTCAGTTATCAGTTATCACCTGTTAATTCCCCTCTCCACGTTCTCCACTGACTTAACTGGGTATTGAACTCACAACTCTTTGGGTCCTGTCACTGGATCTAACCAACGCCTTTATCCACTATGACATGGCACGTGGAACTAGAACGGTCTGCCCCGGTGAGCGAAATAAAGGGTTCAGTTTGACATTCCAACCACCTGAAGAAGTCCGGAGCGTACAACGGCCGAAACATTGTAATAAATATGGCGACAAAGATGAGGACAATAGTCGGAATAATGTAAATAGTATTTATTGTCTGAACAGTTTGCGTTACTGTCGGTCGAATTTCATAAAATCTTTCTCTTAAAAAACTTTTTCCAGGAAGATAGACGTCTTAAACCCGCTCTTATCTTTCTAGTATTGATGGGAGTTTCCTTCTTAACATTTTAAGGTATTATGTAAAGTCAACGTCTTCATTATATTATTATTTTCACTTTGAGTTACATGTGCTATCCATTCTAGTTATTGCTGCTGTTGGAAGTCTTCTAGTGATGAGGTTTTTGTAATTTGCTAAAGTTTTTGCCAGTCAATAAGAGATAATTAAGAATTGTCTTGTAAAACTTCGAAGATTCTGTCAATGGAAGCCATTTTTAACCATTGATCTGAGAAAAGAGTTGCAGATACCTGATAGTATCAATATAACTGGAAGAGCTAGACGCCGTGAATGACATCCGTCTGAGAGACTTGATATGACGAGGCTATTTAAGAACATGACTCCAGTCGGTGGAATGGCCAAAAAATTCTACCATTTAATCAACATAGAATCCTTTTCTACCTTCCATCAGCATGGCCGATGCTAACCTCTAGGAGATCAACACTTTGCACTTTCTTGTATTTTTCTCGGTAAGATTCGTGTTAGCTTTACGTTTTGTTATTCCTTTTTCAATTTCCATTTTTCTTCCTGTATTAAAAGTGTTTATTCAAATAAAACTAATTATTATAATGTGAAAAGCTTCATAAATAAATTAAGTATTTTAGAATTATCCAGCATTTATACTGGAGCAAACCTCTTGCACACAGATAGAAAATGAATTCAGTAAATACGTAAAGATAGGAGTGTAAGACAAGGCCGTGTCTTCTCACCGAACTTATTCAACGCTTACATCGAAACAATCCTTAGAGAATCAGAATTCATTATTGGCTGCTTAATGTAAGATATGCAGACGACATGTTGTTGTAGCAGTCACAGAAAGGAAACTACAGGAACTCCTAGGGAATGTAACAGAATGCGTGAAGAAAGGAGTAAACCTCAAATGTAAGAAGACATAATGTATGGGGTTTCAGGGAAAAGAACAACCCAAGGTGCGAATTACGACAATCTCCTCAAAGATGAAGAAGAGACTTGAGACAGAAGAAAGATGCAGAGAATACCATAGACTGAAAAAGTGAGCAACGACGAAAGATGCAGAGAATACCATAGACTGAACAAGTGAGCAACGACGAAAGATGCAGAGAATACCATAGACTGAACAAGTGAGCAACGACGAAAGATGCAGAGAATACCATAGACTGAACAAGTGAACAACGACGAAAGATGCAGAGAATACCATAGACTGAACAAGTGAACAACGACGAAAGATGCAGAGAATACCATAGACTGAACAAGTGAACAACGACGAAAGATGCAGAGAATACCATAGATTGAACAAGTGAGCAACGACGAAAGATGCAGAGAATACCATAGACTGAACAAGTGAGCAACGACGAAAGATGCAGAGAATACCATAGACTGAACAAGTGAACAATGACGAAAGATGCAGAGAATACCATAGACTGAACAAGTGAACAACGACGAAAGATGCAGAGAATACCATAGACTGAACAAGTGAGCAACGACGAAAGATGCAGAGAATACCATAGACTGAACAAGTGAGCAACGACGAAAGATGCAGAGAATACCATAGACTGAACAAGTGAGCAACGACGAAAGATGCAGAGAATACCATAGACTGAACAAGTGAGCAACGACGAAAGATGCAGAGAATACCATAGACTGAACAAGTGAGCAACGACGAAAGATGCAGAGAATACCATAGACTGAACAAGTGAACAACGACGAAAGATGCAGAGAATACCATAGACTGAACAAGTGAACAACGACGAAAGATGCAGAGAATACCATAGACTGAACAAGTGAACAACGACGAAAGATGCAGAGAATACCATAGACTGAACAAGTGAACAACGACGAAAGATGCAGAGAATACCATAGACTGAACAAGTGAGCAACGACGAAAGATGCAGAGAATACCATAGACTGAACAAGTGAGCAACGACGAAAGATGCAGAGAATACCATAGACTGAACAAGTGAGCAACGACGAAAGATGCAGAGAATACCATAGACTGAACAAGTGAGCAACGACGAAAGATGCAGAGAATACCATAGACTGAACAAGTGAACAACGACGAAAGATGCAGAGAATACCATAGACTGAACAAGTGAGCAACGACGAAAGATGCAGAGAATACCATAGACTGAACAAGTGAGCAACGACGAAAGATGCAGAGAATACCATAGACTGAACAAGTGAGCAACGACGAAAGATGCAGAGAATACCATAGACTGAACAAGTGAGCAACGACGAAAGATGCAGAGAATACCATAGACTGAACAAGTGAGCAACGACGAAAGATGCAGAGAATACCATAGACTGAACAAGTGAGCAACGACGAAAGATGCAGAGAATACCATAGACTGAACAAGTGAGCAACGACGAAAGATGCAGAGAATACCATAGACTGAACAAGTTAGCAACGACGAAAGATGCAGAGAATACCATAGACTGAACAAGTGAGCAACGACGAAAGATGCAGAGAATACCATAGACTGAACAAGTGAGCAACGACGAAAGATGCAGAGAATACCATAGACTGAACAAGTGAGCAACGACGAAAGATGCAGAGAATACCATAGACTGAACAAGTGAGCAACGACGAAAGATGCAGAGAATACCATAGACTGAACAAGTGAGCAACGACGAAAGATGCAGAGAATACCATAGACTGAACAAGTGAACAACGACGAAAGATGCAGAGAATACCATAGACTGAACAAGTGAGCAACGACGAAAGATGCAGAGAATACCATAGACTGAACAAGTGAGCAACGACGAAAGATGCAGAGAATACCATAGACTGAACAAGTGAGCAACGACGAAAGATGCAGAGAATACCATAGACTGAACAAGTGAGCAACGACGAAAGATGCAGAGAATACCATAGACTGAACAAGTGAGCAACGACGAAAGATGCAGAGAATACCATAGACTGAACAAGTGAGCAACGACGAAAGATGCAGAGAATACCATAGACTGAACAAGTGAACAACGAAGAAAGATGCAGAGAATACCATAGACTGAACAAGTGAGCAACGACGAAAGATGCAGAGAATACCATAGACTGAACAAGTGAGCAACGACGAAAGATGCAGAGAATACCATAGAATGAACAAGTGAGCAACGACGAAAGATGCAGAGAATACCATAGACTCAACAAGTGAGCAACGACGAAAGATGCAGAGAATACCATAGACTGAAAAAGTGAACAACGACGAAAGATGCAGAGAATACCATAGACTCAACAAGTGAGCAACGACGAAAGATGCAGAGAATACCATAGACTGAACAAGTGAACAACGACGAAAGATGCAGAGAATACCATAGACTGAACAAGTGAGCAACGACGAAAGATGTAGAGAATACCATAGACTGAACAAGTGAGCAACGACGAAAGATGCAGAGAATACCATAGACTGAACAAGTGAGCAACGACGAAAGATGCAGAGAATACCATAGACTGAACAAGTGAGCAACGACGAAAGATGCAGAGAATACCATAGACTCAACAAGTGCGCAACGACGAAAGATGCAGAGAATACCATAGACTGAACAAGTGAACAACGACGAAAGATGCAGAGAATACCATAGACTGAACAAGTGAGCAACGACGAAAGATGCAGAGAATATCATAGACTGAACAAGTGAACAACGACGAAAGATGCAGAGAATACCATAGACTCAACAAGTGAGCAACGACGAAAGATGCAGAGAATACCATAGACTGAACAAGTGAACAACGACGAAAGATGCAGAGAATACCGTAGACTGAACAAGTGAGCAACGACGAAAGATGCAGAGAATACCATAGACTGAACAAGTGAGCAACGACGAAAGATGCGGTGAATACCATAGACTGAAAAGTGAGCAACGACGAAAGATGCTGAGAATACCATAGACTGAACAAGTGAGCAACTACGAAAGATGCAGAGAATACCATAGACTGAACAAGTGAACAACGACGAAAGATGCAGAGAATACCATAGGATGAACAAGTGAGCAACGACGAAAGATGCGGTGAATACCATAGACTGAACAAGTGAGCAACGACGAAAGATGCGGTGAATACCATAGACTGAACAAGTGAGCAACGACGAAAGATGCGGTGAATACCATAGACTGGACAAGTGAGCAACGACGAAAGATGCTGAGAATACCATAGACTGAACAAGTGAGCAACGACGAAAGATGCAGAGAATAACATAGACTGAACAAGTGAACAACGACGAAAGATGCAGAGAATACCATAGACTGAACAAGTGAGCAACGACGAAAGATGCGTTGAATACCATAGACTGAACAAGTGAGCAACGACGAAAGATGCGGTGAATACCATAGACTGAACAAGTGAGCAACGACGAAAGATGCTGAGAATACCATAGACTGAACAAGTGAGCAACGACGAAAGATGCAGAGAATACCATAGACTGAACAAGGGAACAATGACGAAAGATGCAGAGAATACCATCGACTGAACAAGTGAGCAACGACGAAAGATGCAGAGAATACCATAGACTGAACAAGTGAGCAACGACGAAAGATGCAGAGAATACCATAGACTGAACAAGTGAGCAACGACGAAAGATGCAGAGAATACCATAGACTGAACAAGTGAGCAACGACGAAAGATGCAGAGAATACCATAGACTGAACAAGTGAGCAACGACGAAAGATGCAGAGAATACCATAGACTGAACAAGTGAACAACGACGAAAGATGCAGAGAATACCATAGACTGAACAAGTGAGCAACGACGAAAGATGCGGTGAATACCATAGACTGAACAAGTGAGCAACGACGAAAGATGCGGTGAATACCATAGACTGAACAAGTGAGCAACGACGAAAGATGCGGTGAATACCATAGACTGAACAAGTGAGCAACGACGAAAGATGCTGAGAATACCATAGACTGAACAAGTGAGCAACGACGAAAGATGCAGAGAATAACATAGACTGAACAAGTGAACAACGACGAAAGATGCAGAGAATACCATAGACTGAACAAGTGAGCAACGACGAAAGATGCGGTGAATAACATAGACTGAACAAGTGAGCAACGACGAAAGATGCGGTGAATAACATAGACTGAACAAGTGAGCAACGACGAAAGATGCGGTGAATACCATAGACTGAACAAGTGAGCAACGACGAAAGATGCTGAGAATACCATAGACTGAACAAGTGAGCAACGACGAAAGATGCAGAGAATACCATAGACTGAACAAGGGAACAACGACGAAAGATGCAGAGAATACCATCGACTGAACAAGTGAGCAACGACGAAAGATGCAGAGAATACCATAGACTGAACAAGTGAGCAACGACGAAAGATGCAGAGAATACCATAGACTGAACAAGTGAGCAACGACGAAAGATGCAGAGAATACCATAGACTGAACAAGTGAGCAACGTCGAAAGATGCAGAGAATACCATAGACTGAACAAGTGAGCAACGACGAAAGATGCAGAGAATACCATAGACTGAACAAGTGAGCAACGACGAAAGATGCAGAGAATACCATAGACTGAACAAGTGAGCAACGACGAAAGATGCAGAGAATACCATAGACTGAACAAGTGAGCAACGACGAAAGATGCAGAGAATACCATAGACTGAATAAGTGAGCAACGACGAAAGATGCAGAGAATACCATAGACTGAACAAGTGAACAACGACGAAAGATGCAGAGAATACCATAGACTGAACAAGTGAGCAACGACGAAAGATGCGGTGAATACCATAGACTGAACAAGTGAGCAACGACGAAAGATGCGGTGAATACCATAGACTGAACAAGTGAGCAACGACGAAAGATGCGGTGAATACCATAGACTGAACAAGTGAGCAACGACGAAAGATGCGGTGAATACCATAGACTGAACAAGTGAGCAACGACGAAAGATGCTGAGAATACCATAGACTGAACAAGTGAGCAACGACGAAAGATGCAGAGAATACCATAGACTGAACAAGTGAGCAACGACGAAAGATGCAGAGAATACCATAGACTGAACAAGTAAGCAAAGACGAAAGATGCGGTGAATACCATAGACTGAACAAGTGAGCAACGACGAAAGATGCGGTGAATACCATAGACTGAACAAGTGAGCAACGACGAAAGATGCGGTGAATACCATAGACTGAACAAGTGAGCAACGACGAAAGATGCTGAGAATACAATAGACTGAACAAGTGAGCAACGACGAAAGATGCAGAGAATACCATAGACTGAACAAGTGAACAACGACGAAAGATGCAGAGAATACCATAGACTGAACAAGTGAGCAACGACGAAAGATGCGGTGAATACCATAGACTGAACAAGTGAGCAACGACGAAAGATGCGGTGAATACCATAGACTGAACAAGTGAGCAACGACGAAAGATGCGGTGAATACCATAGACTGAACAAGTGAGCAACGACGAAAGATGCTGAGAATACCATAGACTGAACAAGTGAGCAACGAAGAAAGATGCAGAGAATACCATAGACTGAACAAGTGAACAACGACGAAAGATGCAGAGAATACCATAGACTGAACAAGTGAGCAACGACGAAAGATGCGGTGAATACCATAGACTGAACAAGTGAGCAACGACGAAAGATGCGGTGAATACCATAGACTGGACAAGTGAGCAACGACGAAAGATGCTGAGAATACCATAGACTGAACAAGTGAGCAACGACGAAAGATGCAGAGAATAACATAGACTGAACAAGTGAACAACGACGAAAGATGCAGAGAATACCATAGACTGAACAAGTGAGCAACGACGAAAGATGCGTTGAATACCATAGACTGAACAAGTGAGCAACGACGAAAGATGCGGTGAATACCATAGACTGAACAAGTGAGCAACGACGAAAGATGCTGAGAATACCATAGACTGAACAAGTGAGCAACGACGAAAGATGCAGAGAATACCATAGACTGAACAAGGGAACAATGACGAAAGATGCAGAGAATACCATCGACTGAACAAGTGAGCAACGACGAAAGATGCAGAGAATACCATAGACTGAACAAGTGAGCAACGACGAAAGATGCAGAGAATACCATAGACTGAACAAGTGAGCAACGACGAAAGATGCAGAGAATACCATAGACTGAACAAGTGAGCAACGACGAAAGATGCAGAGAATACCATAGACTGAACAAGTGAGCAACGACGAAAGATGCAGAGAATACCATAGACTGAACAAGTGAACAACGACGAAAGATGCAGAGAATACCATAGACTGAACAAGTGAGCAACGACGAAAGATGCGGTGAATACCATAGACTGAACAAGTGAGCAACGACGAAAGATGCGGTGAATACCATAGACTGAACAAGTGAGCAACGACGAAAGATGCGGTGAATACCATAGACTGAACAAGTGAGCAACGACGAAAGATGCTGAGAATACCATAGACTGAACAAGTGAGCAACGACGAAAGATGCAGAGAATAACATAGACTGAACAAGTGAACAACGACGAAAGATGCAGAGAATACCATAGACTGAACAAGTGAGCAACGACGAAAGATGCGGTGAATAACATAGACTGAACAAGTGAGCAACGACGAAAGATGCGGTGAATAACATAGACTGAACAAGTGAGCAACGACGAAAGATGCGGTGAATACCATAGACTGAACAAGTGAGCAACGACGAAAGATGCTGAGAATACCATAGACTGAACAAGTGAGCAACGACGAAAGATGCAGAGAATACCATAGACTGAACAAGGGAACAACGACGAAAGATGCAGAGAATACCATCGACTGAACAAGTGAGCAACGACGAAAGATGCAGAGAATACCATAGACTGAACAAGTGAGCAACGACGAAAGATGCAGAGAATACCATAGACTGAACAAGTGAGCAACGACGAAAGATGCAGAGAATACCATAGACTGAACAAGTGAGCAACGTCGAAAGATGCAGAGAATACCATAGACTGAACAAGTGAGCAACGACGAAAGATGCAGAGAATACCATAGACTGAACAAGTGAGCAACGACGAAAGATGCAGAGAATACCATAGACTGAACAAGTGAGCAACGACGAAAGATGCAGAGAATACCATAGACTGAACAAGTGAGCAACGACGAAAGATGCAGAGAATACCATAGACTGAATAAGTGAGCAACGACGAAAGATGCAGAGAATACCATAGACTGAACAAGTGAACAACGACGAAAGATGCAGAGAATACCATAGACTGAACAAGTGAGCAACGACGAAAGATGCGGTGAATACCATAGACTGAACAAGTGAGCAACGACGAAAGATGCGGTGAATACCATAGACTGAACAAGTGAGCAACGACGAAAGATGCGGTGAATACCATAGACTGAACAAGTGAGCAACGACGAAAGATGCGGTGAATACCATAGACTGAACAAGTGAGCAACGACGAAAGATGCAGAGAATACCATAGACTGAACAAGTGAGCAACGACGAAAGATGCAGAGAATACCATAGACTGAACAAGTGAGCAACGACGAAAGATGCAGAGAATACCATAGACTGAACAAGTAAGCAAAGACGAAAGATGCGGTGAATACCATAGACTGAACAAGTGAGCAACGACGAAAGATGCGGTGAATACCATAGACTGAACAAGTGAGCAACGACGAAAGATGCGGTGAATACCATAGACTGAACAAGTGAGCAACGACGAAAGATGCTGAGAATACAATAGACTGAACAAGTGAGCAACGACGAAAGATGCAGAGAATACCATAGACTGAACAAGTGAACAACGACGAAAGATGCAGAGAATACCATAGACTGAACAAGTGAGCAACGACGAAAGATGCGGTGAATACCATAGACTGAACAAGTGAGCAACGACGAAAGATGCGGTGAATACCATAGACTGAACAAGTGAGCAACGACGAAAGATGCGGTGAATACCATAGACTGAACAAGTGAGCAACGACGAAAGATGCTGAGAATACCATAGACTGAACAAGTGAGCAACGAAGAAAGATGCAGAGAATACCATAGACTGAACAAGTGAACAACGACGAAAGATGCAGAGAATACCATAGACTGAACAAGTGAGCAACGACGAAAGATGCGGTGAATACCATAGACTGAACAAGTGAGCAACGACGAAAGATGCGGTGACTACCATAGACTGAACAAGTGAGCAACTACGAAAGATGCGGTGAATACCATAGACTGAACAAGTGAGCAACGACGAAAGATGCAGAGAATACCATAGACTGAACAAGTGAGCAACGACGAAAGATGCTGAGAATACCATAGACTGAACAAGTGAGCAACGACGAAAGATGCAGAGAATACCATAGACAGAACAAGTGAGCAACGACGAAAGATGCAGAGAATACCATAGACTGAACAAGTGAGCAACGACGAAAGATGCAGAGAATACCATAGACTGAACAAGTGAGCAACGACGAAAGATGCAGAGAATACCATAGACTGAACAAGTGAGCAACGACGAAAGATGCGGTGAATACCATAGACTGAACAAGTGATCAACGACGAAAGATGCGGTGAATACCATAGACTGAACAAGTGAGCAACGACGAAAGATGCGGTGAATACCATAGACTGAATAAGTGAGCAACGACGAAAGATGCAGAGAATAGCATAGACTGAACAAGTGAGCAACGACGAAAGATGCAGAGAATACCATAGACTGAACAAGTGAGCAACGACGAAAGATGCAGAGAATACAATAGACTGAACAAGTGAGCAACGACGAAAGATGCAGAGAATACCATAGATTGAACAAGTGAGCAACGACGAAAGATGCAGAGAATACCATAGACTGAACAAGTGAACAACGACGAAAGATGCAGAGAATACCATAGACTGAACAAGTGAGCAACGACGAAAGATGCAGAGAATACCATAGACTGAACAAGTGAGCAACGACGAAAGATGCAGAGAATACCATAGACTGAACAAGTGAGCAACGACGAAAGATGCAGAGAATACCATAGACTGAACAAGTGAGCAACGACGAAAGATGCAGAGAATACCATAGACTGAACAAGTGAGCAACGACGAAAGATGCAGAGAATACCATAGACTGAACAAGTGAGCAACGACGAAAGATGCAGAGAATACCATAGACTGAACAAGTGAACAACGACGAAAGATGCAGAGAATACCATAGACTGAACAAGTGAGAAACGACGAAAGATGCGGTGAGTACCATAGACTGAACAAGTGAGCAACGACGAAAGATGCGGTGAATACCATAGACTGAACAAGTGATCAACGACGAAAGATGCGGTGAATACCATAGACTGAACAAGTGAGCAACGACGAAAGATGCGGTGAATACCATAGACTGAATAAGTGAGCAACGACGAAAGATGCAGAGAATAGCATAGACTGAACAAGTGAGCAACGACGAAAGATGCAGAGAATACCATAGACTGAACAAGTGAGCAACGACGAAAGATGCAGAGAATACAATAGACTGAACAAGTGAGCAACGACGAAAGATGCAGAGAATACCATAGATTGAACAAGTGAGCAACGACGAAAGATGCAGAGAATACCATAGACAGAAAAAGTGAGCAACGACGAAAGATGCAGAGAATACCATAGACTGAACAAGTGAGCAACGACGAAAGATGCAGAGAATACCATAGACTGAACAAGTGAGCAACGACGAAAGATGCAGAGAATACCATAGACTGAACAAGTGAGCAACGACGAAAGATGCGGTGAATACCATAGACTGAACAAGTGATCAACGACGAAAGATGCGGTGAATACCATAGACTGAACAAGTGAGCAACGACGAAAGATGCGGTGAATACCATAGACTGAATAAGTGAGCAACGACGAAAGATGCAGAGAATAGCATAGACTGAACAAGTGAGCAACGACGAAAGATGCAGAGAATACCATAGACTGAACAAGTGAGCAACGACGAAAGATGCAGAGAATACAATAGACTGAACAAGTGAGCAACGACGAAAGATGCAGAGAATACCATAGATTGAACAAGTGAGCAACGACGAAAGATGCAGAGAATACCATAGACTGAACAAGTGAACAACGACGAAAGATGCAGAGAATACCATAGACTGAACAAGTGAGCAACGACGAAAGATGCAGAGAATACCATAGACTGAACAAGTGAGCAACGACGAAAGATGCAGAGAATACCATAGACTGAACAAGTGAGCAACGACGAAAGATGCAGAGAATACCATAGACTGAACAAGTGAGCAACGACGAAAGATGCAGAGAATACCATAGACTGAACAAGTGAGCAACGACGAAAGATGCAGAGAATACCATAGACTGAACAAGTGAGCAACGACGAAAGATGCAGAGAATACCATAGACTGAACAAGTGAACAACGACGAAAGATGCAGAGAATACCATAGACTGAACAAGTGAGAAACGACGAAAGATGCGGTGAGTACCATAGACTGAACAAGTGAGCAACGACGAAAGATGCGGTGAATACCATAGACTGAACAAGTGATCAACGACGAAAGATGCGGTGAATACCATAGACTGAACAAGTGAGCAACGACGAAAGATGCGGTGAATACCATAGACTGAATAAGTGAGCAACGACGAAAGATGCAGAGAATAGCATAGACTGAACAAGTGAGCAACGACGAAAGATGCAGAGAATACCATAGACTGAACAAGTGAGCAACGACGAAAGATGCAGAGAATACAATAGACTGAACAAG
This sequence comes from Acanthosepion esculentum, assembly GCA_964036315.1. NCBI lineage: Eukaryota > Metazoa > Mollusca > Cephalopoda > Sepiida > Sepiidae > Acanthosepion > Acanthosepion esculentum. The sequence continues at coordinate 54,756,949 of OZ038484.1, read as the reverse complement.
TGAGCAACGACGAAAGATGCAGAGAATACCATAGATTGAACAAGTGAGCAACGACGAAAGATGCAGAGAATACCATAGACTGAACAAGTGAGCAACGACGAAAGATGCAGAGAATACCATAGACTGAACAAGTGAGCAACGACGAAAGATGCAGAGAATACCATAGACTGAACAAGTGAGCAACGACGAAAGATGCAGAGAATACCATAGACTGAACAAGTGAGCAACGACGAAAGATGCAGAGAATACCATAGACTGAACAAGTGAGCAACGACGAAAGATGCAGAGAATACCATAGACTGAACAAGTGAGCAACGACGAAAGATGCAGAGAATACCATAGACTGAACAAGTGAGCAACGACGAAAGATGCAGAGAATACCATAGACTGAACAAGTGAACAACGACGAAAGATGCAGAGAATACCATAGACTGAACAAGTGAGCAACGACGAAAGATGCGGTGAATACCATACACTGAACAAGTGAGCAACGACGAAAGATGCGGTGAATACCATAGACTGAACAAGTGAGCAACGACGAAAGATGCGGTGAATACCATAGACTGAACAAGTGAGCAACGACGAAAGATGCTGAGAATACCATAGACTGAACAAGTGAGCAACGACGAAAGATGCAGAGAATACCATAGACTGAACAAATGAGCAACGACGAAAGATGCAGAGAATACCATAGACTGAACAAGTGAGCAACGACGAAAGATGCGGTGAATACCATAGATTGAACAAGTGAGCAACGACGAAAGATGCGGTGAATACCATAGACTGAACAAGTGAGCAACGACGAAAGATGCGGTGAATACCATAGACTGAACAAGTGAGCAACGACGAAAGATGCTGAGAATACCATAGACTGAACAAGTGAGCAACGACGAAAGATGCAGAGAATACCATAGACTGAACAAGTGAACAACGACGAAAGATGCAGAGAATACCATAGACTGAACAAGTGAGCAACGACGAAAGATGCGGTGAATACCATAGACTGAACAAGTGAGCAACGACGAAAGATGCGGTGAATACCATAGACTGAACAAGTGAACAACGACGAAAGATGCGGTGAATACCATAGACTGAACAAGTGAGCAACGACGAAAGATGCTGAGAATACCATAGACTGAACAAGTGAGCAACGACGAAAGATGCAGAGAATACCATAGACTGAACAAGTGAGCAACGACGAAAGATGCAGAGAATACCATAGACTGAACAAGTGAGCAACGACGAAAGATGCGGTGAATACCATAGACTGAACAAGTGAGCAATGACGAAAGATGCGGTGAATACCATAGACTGAACAAGTGAGCAACGACGAAAGATGCGGTGAATACCATAGACTTAACAAGTGAGCAACGATGAAAGATGCAGAGAATACCATAGACTGAACAAGTGAGCAACGACGAAAGATGCTGAGAATACCATAGACTGAACAAGTGAGCAACGACGAAAGATGCAGAGAATACCATAGACTGAACAAGTTAGCAACGACGAAAGATGCAGAGAATACCATAGACTGAACAAGTGAGCAACGACGAAAGATGCAGAGAATACCATAGACTGAACAAGTGAGCAACGACGAAAGATGCAGAGAATACCATAGACTGAACAAGTGAGCAACGACGAAAGATGCGGTGAATACCATAGACTGAACAAGTGATCAACGACGAAAGATGCGGTGAATACCATAGACTGAACAAGTGAGCAACGACGAAAGATGCGGTGAATACCATAGACTGAATAAGTGAGCAACGACGAAAGATGCAGAGAATAGCATAGACTGAACAAGTGAGCAACGACGAAAGATGCAGAGAATACCATAGACTGAACAAGTGAGCAACGACGAAAGATGCAGAGAATACCATAGACTGAACAAGTGAGCAACGACGAAAGATGCTGAGAATACCATAGACTGAACAAGTGAGCAACGACGAAAGATGCAGAGAATACCATAGACTGAACAAGTGAGCAACGACGAAAGGTGCAGAGAATACCATAGACTGAACAAGTGAGCAACGACGAAAGATGCAGAGAATACCATAGACTGAACAAGTGAGCAACGACGAAAGATGCAGAGAATACCATAGACTGAACAAGTGAGCAACGACGAAAGATGCAGAGAATACCATAGACTGAACAAGTGAGCAACGACGAAAGATGCTGAGAATACCATAGACTGAACAAGTGAGCAACGACGAAAGATGCAGAGAATACCATAGACTGAACAAGTGAACAACGACGAAAGATGCAGAGAATACCATAGATTGAACAAGTGAGCAACGACGAAAGATGCAGAGAATACCATAGACTGAACAAGTGAGCAACGACGAAAGATGCAGAGAATACCATAGACTGAACAAGTGAGCAACGAAGAAAGATGCAGAGAATACCATAGACTGAACAAGTGAACAACGACGAAAGATGCAGAGAATACCATAGACTGAACAAGTGAGCAACGACGAAAGATGCAGAGAATACCATAGACTGAACAAGTGAGCAACGACGAAAGGTGCAGAGAATACCATAGACTGAACAAGTGAGCAAAGACGAAAGATGCAGAGAATACCATAGACTAAACAAGTGAGCAACGACGAAAGGTGCAGAGAATACCATAGACTGAACAAGTGAGCAACGACGAAAGATGCAGAGAATACCATAGACTGAACAAGTGAGCAACGACGAAAGATGCAGAGAATACCATAGACTGAACAAGTGAGCAACGACGAAAGATGCTGAGAATACCATAGACTGAACAAGTGAGCAACGACGAAAGATGCAGAGAATACCATAGACTGAACAAGTGAGCAACGACGAAAGATGCAGAGAATACCATAGACTGAACAAGTGAGCAACGACGAAAGGTGCAGAGAATACCATATACTGAACAAGTGAGCAACGACGAAAGATGCAGAGAATACCATAGACTGAACAAGTGAGCAACGACGAAAGGTGCAGAGAATACCATAGACTGAACAAGTGAGCAACGACGAAAGATGCAGAGAATACCATAGACTGAACAAGTGAGCAACGACGAAAGATGCAGAGAATACCATAGACTGAACAAGTGAGCAACGACGAAAGGTGCAGAGAATACCATAGACTGAACAAGTGAGCAACGACGAAAGATGCAGAGAATACCATAGACTGAACAATTGAGCAACGACGAAAGGTGCAGAGAATACCATAGACTGAACAAGTGAGCAACGACGAAAGATGCAGAGAATACCATAGACTGAACAAGTGAGCAACGACGAAAGGTGCAGAGAATACCATAGACTGAACAAGTGAGCAACGACGAAAGATGCAGAGAATACCATAGACTGAACAGGTGAGCAACGACGAAAGGTGCAGAGAATACCATAGACTGAAAAAGTGAGCAACGACGAAAGATGCAGAGAATACCATAGACTGAACAAGTGAGCAACGACGAAAGATGCAGAGAATACCATAGACTGAACAAGTGAGCAACGACGAAAGATGCTGAGAATACCATAGACTGAACAAGTGAGCAACGACGAAAGATGCAGAGAATACCATAGACTGAACAAGTGAGCAACGACGAAAGATGCAGAGAATACCATAGACTGAACAAGTGAGAACCGACGAAAGATGCAGAGAATACCATAGACTGAACAAGTGAGCAACGACGAAAGATGCAGAGAATACCATAGACTGAACAAGTGAGCAACGACGAAAGATGCAGAGAATACCATAGACTGAACAAGTGAACAACGACGAAAGATGCAGAGAATACCATAGACTGAACAAGTGAGCAACGACGAAAGATGCAGAGAATACCATAGACTGAACAAGTGAGCAACGACGAAAGATGCTGAGAATACCATAGACTGAACAAGTGAGCAACGACGAAAGATGCAGAGAATACCATAGACTGAACAAGTGAGCAACGACGAAAGATGCAGAGAATACCATAGACTGAACAAGTGAGCAACGACGAAAGATGCAGAGAATACCATAGACTGAACAAGTGAGCAACGACGAAAGGTGCAGAGAATACCATAGACTGAACAAGTGAGCAACGACAAAAGATGCAGAGAATACCATAGACTGAACACGTGAGCAACGACGAAAGGTGCAGAGAATACCATAGACTGAACAAGTGAGCAACGACGAAAGATGCAGAGAATACCATAGACTGAACAAGTGAGCAACGACGAAAGATGCTGAGAATACCATAGACTGAACAAGTGAGCAACGACGAAAGATGCAGAGAATACCATAGACTGAACAAGTGAGCAACGACGAAAGATGCAGAGAATACCATAGACTGAACAAGTGAGCAACGACGAAAGGTGCAGAGAATACCATAGACTGAACAAGTGAGCAACGACGAAAGATGCAGAGAATACCATAGACTGAACAAGTGAGCAACGACGAAAGGTGCAGAGAATACCATAGACTGAACAAGTGAGCAACGACGAAAGATGCAGAGAATACCATAGACTGAACAAGTGAGCAACGACGAAAGGTGCAGAGAATACCATAGACTGAACAAGTGAGCAACGACGAAAGATGCAGAGGATACCATAGACTGAACAAGTGAGCAACGACGAAAGATGCAGAGAATACCATAGACTGAACAAGTGAGCAACGACGAAAGATGCTGAGAATACCATAGACTGAACAAGTGAGCAACGACGAAAGATGCAGAGAATACCATAGACTGAACAAGTGAACAACGACGAAAGATGCAGAGAATACCATAGACTGAACAAGTGAGCAACGACGAAAGATGCAGAGAATACCATAGACTGAACAAGTGAGCAACGACGAAAGATGCAGAGAATACCATAGACTGAACAAGTGAGCAACGAAGAAAGATGCAGAGAATACCATAGACTGAAGAAGTGAACAACGACGAAAGATGCAGAGAATACCATAGACTGAACAAGTGAGCAACGACGAAAGATGCGGTGAATACCATAGACTGAACAAGTGAGCAACGACGAAAGATGCTGAGAATACCATAGACTGAACAAGTGAGCAACGACGAAAGATGCAGAGAATACCATAGACTGAACAAATGAGCAACGACGAAAGATGCAGAGAATACCATAGACTGAACAAGTGAGCAACGACGAAAGATGCGGTGAATACCATAGATTGAACAAGTGAGCAACGACGAAAGATGCGGTGAATACCATAGACTGAACAAGTGAGCAACGACGAAAGATGCGGTGAATACCATAGACTGAACAAGTGAGCAACGACGAAAGATGCTGAGAATACCATAGACTGAACAAGTGAGCAACGACGAAAGATGCAGAGAATACCATAGACTGAACAAGTGAACAACGACGAAAGATGCAGAGAATACCATAGACTGAACAAGTGAGCAACGACGAAAGATGCGGTGAATACCATAGACTGAACAAGTGAGCAACGACGAAAGATGCGGTGAATACCATAGACTGAACAAGTGAGCAACGACGAAAGATGCGGTGAATACCATAGACTGAACAAGTGAGCAACGACGAAAGATGCTGAGAATACCATAGACTGAACAAGTGAGCAACGACGAAAGATGCAGAGAATACCATAGACTGAACAAGTGAACAACGACGAAAGATGCAGAGAATACCATAGACTGAACAAGTGAGCAACGACGAAAGATGCGGTGAATACCATAGACTGAACAAGTGAGCAACGACGAAAGATGCGGTGAATACCATAGACTGAACAAGTGAGCAACGACGAAAGATGCGGTGAATACCATAGACTGAACAAGTGAGCAACGACGAAAGATGCTGAGAATACCATAGACTGAACAAGTGAGCAACGACGAAAGATGCAGAGAATACCATAGACTGAACAAGTTAGCAACGACGAAAGATGCAGAGAATACCATAGACTGAACAAGTGAGCAACGACGAAAGATGCAGAGAATACCATAGACTGAACAAGTGAGCAACGACGAAAGATGCAGAGAATACCATAGACTGAACAAGTGAGCAACGACGAAAGGTGCAGAGAATACCATAGACTGAACAAGTGAGCAACGACGAAAGATGCAGAGAATACCATAGACTGAACAAGTGAGCAACGACGAAAGATGCAGAGAATACCATAGACTGAACAAGTTAGCAACGACGAAAGATGCAGAGAATACCATAGACTGAACAAGTGAGCAACGACGAAAGATGCAGAGAATACCATAGACTGAACAAGTGAGCAACGACGAAAGATGCAGAGAATACCATAGACTGAACAAGTGAGCAACGACGAAAGATGCGGTGAATACCATAGACTGAACAAGTGATCAACGACGAAAGATGCGGTGAATACCATAGACTGAACAAGTGAGCAACGACGAAAGGTGCAGAGAATACCATAGACTGAACAAGTGAGAACCGACGAAAGATGCAGAGAATACCATAGACTGAACAAGTGAGCAACGACGAAAGATGCAGAGAATACCATAGACTGAACAAGTGAGCAACGACGAAAGATGCAGAGAATACCATAGACTGAACAAGTGAACAACGACGAAAGATGCAGAGAATACCATAGACTGAACAAGTGAGCAACGACGAAAGATGCAGAGAATACCATAGACTGAACAAGTGAGCAACGACGAAAGATGCTGAGAATACCATAGACTGAACAAGTGAGCAACGACGAAATATGCAGAGAATACCATAGACTGAACAAGTGAGCAACGACGAAAGATGCAGAGAATACCATAGACTGAACAAGTGAGCAACGACGAAAGATGCAGAGAATACCATAGACTGAACAAGTGAGCAACGACGAAAGGTGCAGAGAATACCATAGACTGAACAAGTGAGCAACGACAAAAGATGCAGAGAATACCATAGACTGAACAAGTGAGCAACGACGAAAGGTGCAGAGAATACCATAGACTGAACAAGTGAGCAACGACGAAAGATGCAGAGAATACCATAGACTGAACAAGTGAGCAACGACGAAAGGTGCAGAGAATACCATAGACTGAACAAGTGAGCAACGACGAAAGATGCAGAGAATACCATAGACTGAACAAGTGAGCAACGACGAAAGATGCAGAGAATACCATAGACTGAACAAGTGAGCAACGACGAAAGATGCTGAGAATACCATAGACTGAACAAGTGAGCAACGACGAAAGATGCAGAGAATACCATAGACTGAACAAGTGAGCAACGACGAAAGATGCAGAGAATACCATAGACTGAACAAGTGAGCAACGACGAAAGGTGCAGAGAATACCATAGACTGAACAAGTGAGCAACGACGAAAGATGCAGAGAATACCATAGACTGAACAAGTGAGCAACGACGAAAGGTGCAGAGAATACCATAGACTGAACAAGTGAGCAACGACGAAAGATGCAGAGAATACCATAGACTGAACAAGTGAGCAACGACGAAAGGTGCGGAGAATACCATAGACTGAACAAGTGAGCAACGACGAAAGATGCAGAGGATACCATAGACTGAACAAGTGAGCAACGACGAAAGATGCAGAGAATACCATAGACTGAACAAGTGAGCAACGACGAAAGATGCTGAGAATACCATAGACTGAACAAGTGAGCAACGACGAAAGATGCAGAGAATACCATAGACTGAACAAGTGAACAACGACGAAAGATGCAGAGAATACCATAGACTGAACAAGTGAGCAACGACGAAAGATGCAGAGAATACCATAGACTGAACAAGTGAGCAACGACGAAAGATGCAGAGAATACCATAGACTGAACAAGTGAGCAACGAAGAAAGATGCAGAGAATACCATAGACTGAAGAAGTGAACAACGACGAAAGATGCAGAGAATACCATAGACTGAACAAGTGAGCAACGACGAAAGATGCAGAGAATACCATAGACTGAACAAGTGAGCAACGACGAAAGGTGCAGAGAATACCATAGACTGAACAAGTGAGCAACGACGAAAGATGCAGAGAATACCATAGACTGAACAAGTGAGCAACGACGAAAGGTGCAGAGAATACCATAGACTGAACAAGTGAGCAACGACGAAAGATGCAGAGAATACCATAGACTGAACAAGTGAGCAACGACGAATGATGCAGAGAATACCATAGACTGAACAAGTGAGCAACGACGAAAGATGCTGAGAATACCATAGACTGAACAAGTGAGCAACGACGAAAGATGCAGAGAATACCATAGACTGAACAAGTGAGCAACGACGAAAGATGCAGAGAATACCATAGATTGAACATGTGAGCAACGACGAAAGGTGCAGAGAATACCATAGACTGAATAAGTGAGCAACGACGAAAGGTGCAGAGAATACCATAGACTGAACAAGTGAGCAACGACGAAAGATGCAGAGAATACCATAGACTGAACAAGTGAGCAACGACGAAAGATGCAGAGAATACCATAGACTGAACAAGTGAGCAACGACGAAAGATGCAGAGAATACCATAGACTGAACAAGTGAGCAACGACGAAAGGTGCAGAGAATACCATAGACTGAACAAGTGAGCAACGACGAAAGATGCAGAGAATACCATAGACTGAACAAGTGAGCAACGACGAAAGGTGCAGAGAATACCATAGACTGAACAAGTGAGCAACGACGAAAGATGCAGAGAATACCATAGACTGAACAAGTGAGCAACGACGAAAGGTGCAGAGAATACCATAGACTGAACAAATGAGCAACGACGAAAGATGCAGAGAATACCATAGACTGAACAAGTGAGCAACGACGAAAGATGCAGAGAATACCATAGACTGAACAAGTGAGCAACGACGAAAGATGCTGAGAATACCATAGACTGAACAAGTGAGCAACGACGAAAGATGCAGAGAATACCATAGACTGAACAAGTGAACAACGACGAAAGATGCAGAGAATACCATAGACTGAACAAGTGAGCAACGACGAAAGATGCAGAGAATACCATAGACTGAACAAGTGAGCAACGACGAAAGATGCAGAGAATACCATAGACTGAACAAGTGAGCAACGAAGAAAGATGCAGAGAATACCATAGACTGAACAAGTGAACAACGACGAAAGATGCAGAGAATACCATAGACTGAACAAGTGAGCAACGACGAAAGATGCAGAGAATACCATAGACTGAACAAGTGAGCAACGACGAAAGGTGCAGAGAATACCATAGACTGAACAAGTGAGCAACGACGAAAGATGCAGAGAATACCATAGACTGAACAAGTGAGCAACGACGAAAGGTGCAGAGAATACGATAGACTGAACAAGTGAGCAACGACGAAAGATGCAGAGAATACCATAGACTGAACAAGTGAGCAACGACGAAAGATGCAGAGAATACCATAGACTGAACAAGTGAGCAACGACGAAAGATACAGAGAATACCATAGACTGAACAAGTGAGCAACGAGGAAAGATGCAGAGAATACCATAGACTGAACAAGTGAGCAACGACGAAAGATGCAGAGAATACCATAGACTGAACAAGTGAGCAACGAAGAAAGATGCAGAGAATACCATAGACTTAACAAGTGAGCAACGACGAAAGATGCGGTGAATACCATAGACTGAACAAGTGAACAACGACGAAAGATGCAGAGAATACCATAGACTGAACAAGTGAACAACGACGAAAGATGCAGAGAATACCATAGACTGAACAAGTGAACAACGACGAAAGATGCAGAGAATACCATAGACTGAACAAGTGAACAACGACGAAAGATGCAGAGAATACCATAGACTGAACAAGTGAGCAACGACGAAAGATGCAGAGAATACCATAGACTGAACAAGTGAGCAACGACGAAAGATGCAGAGAATACCATAGACTGAACAAGTGAGCAACGACGAAAGATGCAGAGAATACCATAGACTGAACAAGTGAACAACGACGAAAGATGCAGAGAATACCATAGACTGAACAAGTGAACAACGACGAAAGATGCAGAGAATACCATAGACTGAACAAGTGAACAACGACGAAAGATGCAGAGAATACCATAGACTGAACAAGTGAGCAACGACGAAAGATGCAGAGAATACCATAGACTGAACAAGTGAGCAACGACGAAAGATGCAGAGAATACCATAGACTGAACAAGTGAGCAACGACGAAAGATGCAGAGAATACCATAGACTGAACAAGTGAGCAACGACGAAAGATGCAGAGAATACCATAGACTGAACAAGTGAGCAACGACGAAAGATGCAGAGAATACCATAGACTGAACAAGTGAGCAACGACGAAAGATGCAGAGAATACCATAGACTGAACAAGTGAGCAACGACGAAAGATGCAGAGAATACCATAGACTGAACAAGTGAGCAACGACGAAAGATGCAGAGAATACCATAGACTGAACAAGTGAGCAACGACGAAAGATGCAGAGAATACCATAGACTGAACAAGTGAACAACGACGAAAGATGCAGAGAATACCATAGACTGAACAAGTGAACAACGACGAAAGATGCAGAGAATACCATAGACTGAACAAGTGAGCAACGACGAAAGATGCAGAGAATACCATAGACTGAACAAGTGAGCAACGACGAAAGATGCAGAGAATACCATAGACTGAACAAGTGAACAACGACGAAAGATGCAGAGAATACCATAGACTGAACAAGTGAACAACGACGAAGGATGCTGAGAATACCATAGACTGAACAAGTGAGCAACGACGTAAGATGCAGAGAATACCATAGACTGAACAAGTGAACAACGACGAAAGATGCTGAGAATACCATAGACTGAACAAGTGAGCAACGACGAAAGATGCAGAGAATACCATAGACTGAACAAGTGAGCAACGACGAAAGATGCAGAGAATACCATAGACTGAGCAAGTGAGCAACGACGAAAGATGCAGAGAATACCATAGACTGAACAAGTGAGCAACGACGAAAGATGCAGAGAATACCATAGACTTAACAAGTGAGCAACGACGAAAGATGCGGTGAATACCATAGACTGAACAAGTGAACAACGACGAAAGATGCAGAGAATACCATAGACTGAACAAGTGAACAACGACGAAAGATGCAGAGAATACCATAGACTGAACAAGTGAACAACGACGAAAGATGCAGAGAATACCATAGACTGAACAAGTGAGCAACGACGAAAGATGCAGAGAATACCATAAACTGAACAAGTGAGCAACGACGAAGTTTTAACAAAAAATAAAATAAAAAGGACACGTATGTATACAATCAGAAAAAAAAAGTCTGTTGAAATATCTCAAGCGCATAATGACGAAAGAAGGCTTAGAAGATTTAACACTCACAGGACATATTGATGGCAATAGGGACAATGGAAAGTTGCGAATAACTTATCAAATTAGCACGTGTAAATGATTGACAAAGCAGAGATTAGAGAGAGATAGCAAGAAGACACACGTTGCTAATAGCTACAAAATATAAGAAGTCGTGGAGAAACATGGCCACCCACATTTTGAAGGAATACGTGATATAGAAGAAGAAGAAGAAGAAGAAGAAGAAGAAGAAGAAGAAGAAGAAGAAAAAGAAGAAGAAGAAGAAGAAGAAGAAGAATGAGTTTGTCCAAATGGTTGGCAGAGCAGGGATTAGGAGGGATAACAAAAAGACACACGTTTCTAAGAGCTACAAAATACAGGAAGTCGTGGAGACCCATGATCGTCCAGTCCTGAAGGGACATGTCATATAGAAGAAGTTTGTGTGAATGCATCAATTAGTAGGGATAACCAGAAGACAAATATTGCTAAGAGTTACAAAGTATAGGAAGTCGTGGATACCCACGATCGTCCACATCCTGAAGGGACACGGAAGAAGAAGAAGAAGAAGAAGAAGAAGAAGAAGAAGAAGAAGAAGAAGAAGAAGAAGAAGAAGAAGAAGAAGAAGAAAAAGAAGGGGTTTGTGTAAATGGTTGGCAGAGCAATATTTAGTTGGGATAACCAAACGACAACTATTGCTAAGAGTTACAAAATACAGGAAGTCGTGGAGACCCATGGTCGTCCACGACCAGAAGGGTCACGACATGAAGAAGAAGAAGTAACACATTAAAAATGAATCAATATACTTTTTAATTGAATTAATTGATATCCTTGTTTGTTTACCTTTACCGTACAAAATGACGGTCATAATTAATCTTGCAATTTCATTGGTTGTTTTCTTCACGATTAATCTTGGATGTATGTCTCTACAATAAACACTGCTATCAGCGCTAAGAAAGATTTATGCTTTGTACAACATTCAAGTATCTCAACAATTAACTGCCTTGTCTCATGAAAGAAAAAAATTACCCTTTTAAATCGTTAAAAGTAAAAAAAAATATTCAAAGAAACCTAACATTACAATTACTGTCGAAAATGACAACTACATTTAAGTATATTTGCAATTGCTTTGGTTTCTGCATAAACCACCCTTACTTTTTATGTGTAGAATCATAAAATATCTAAAGAAATCTAAAAAAACCGAAGGAATATAATGCTATGTTAGCAGCCTTAAATAAATATTCTCATATTGCCTCCTGATATTATAATAACCTATGCTTCCTGATCTCCTTTTCTTAGGCAGATTAGATTGCGTGATCGATAAATATATAAAGAATCATTGTAACTGTTACAATAGATTAAAATTTATCTCCCCTTGGACTTGGAAGGAAGACGGGAGAAAGGAGGAAGGAGAGGTGGAGTAGGAGGCTTAGAGGAGGAGGCGGAGAAGAGGAGGAGGTGGAGAGGAGGAGGGAGAGAGGAGAAGAAGATATAAATTGGTCGTCTCATTATATTTATATATTTTAAATAGATTATTTATTTATAAGAATAATTTTATATTTACAACTTTCTAAAAACTAATTCAATTGAATTAACACTAATGCAATGCAATATTTATTATTTACCAATTTATAAAGAAATAAATGTGAAAACAATTATTTATTCAGAAATTTATAAACATTTACTAAATTATTAAAATATGTGAAATCCTTCATATATATCATTTTATAAAGTTCGAATCATTTGCCAATGAGCCGATGTCTTACCAACCATTCCAATAATAAATAAATAGTGTAAATAAACAATCTAATAATTTTCGGCCGGTAATTTGATCAGGTCCGCGGTTGGGCCGGGGTCCGTCGCCCGAGACGCAGAGATTAAAAAAAATAGCTAAATATTCTTCTCTTGCTGATAGATTTTTTTTTTTTTACTCCTGTGGCAGTGGAGACTTCAGGGGTTATTGGCCCTCGTTCGATGGCGTCCCTTTGGAGGATTGGCGCGATTGCGTCTCGATGAAGGAACGAGCCTCGCGAAACGCAGTGGCTCTTGCAGCGTGTCTCACTGGCGACGGTTCGAGGTAATGCTTTCTCCATCATAGCGGCTGGCAGAGGTTAAAAAATTGTTTATAGTTACGTTGTTCTGGAATTGTCATCAATGGTCGACTGAACTTGCTTTGTTTCAATGACTTGTTTTGTTATCTAATAAATAGTGTTTATTATTTTTGTTGTGAATACTCAAGAACAAAAAAAACGTTTCAATTCACTTTCATATGTTTAGGCGTTATTCAAATTTTAATCATTCCTTTTTAAAACACTAAACTAGGAGAGAAGGTAGTTAAAATAAAAGCGTTGTCATGGGAAAAAACGTTCTTTTGACACTCCATTTTTTTGCGGGCACCAAAGTCCATGTTTACCAATATTTACATTCATATGATCGTAAGCAAACGAAAATGGATATCAAACAATTAAGGGTAAAATTGGCCCGTGTCGTGAAAGAAAAAAAAGTATTCTTTTTGCAGGCACGAAAATCCATGTTTGTCGTAAAGAATATATAGTTATGCATTATTGCGCTGCGAAACTTCCATACATTATTTGGGCGCACCGTTCTCCAGCATCAGTGAGTTTTCAGCTGCGGTCTATCAAGTCCTCAGTTTGACATGATGAGAAAATTTCTCTCACCCAACGGTATTAACTGCTTATAAATATTAAAGGCAGGGGAGGAAAAGAAAGTCAACGAATCGTAAAAAGACAAAAGAAAATACATCGAACGATGAACTGACGAAGAAGGTGAAGCAAGCATAGAATAACAACAATATGCTTCCTTCAAGTCTTTCAAAGTTTCTGCGCTTAACTGCGAAACGTAAAATGGTGGTATTTTTGCGAACGACTTTGAAAGTTAAAACCAAATGCTTGTATTTCGGTTTTGTCTGCAAGTGAAACAATTTCAGGAAAAACTTTCTGCAAAAATATTGCAGAACAAAATAGTTAAGCGGTTTTTGTAGGAGAGTTCTGACAAATAATATGCCGAGTACCAGTGTGTTATCGTGGTGGAATACGACGAGATATATTTCTCATATAAACACAAATGGTTTACTCCTTTTTTTTTTAATTTAATGTCTCTTCCTGACGAAGATGATCACGGCTCACCTCAGATTCCTATTCTTTATTATCTATGAATTGCCATAACTTTTGTGTGTGTGTGTTGAGATAGGGGAGTAGCTTCTTATGCCTCTTCTCGCTCTTGAATTCAGAGTAGTTCTTACTTTAGACTGGCTACTACACAATGCGAGAGAGCTCAGTCTACGAGTTAATTAACCCGTAGCTGGAGCGAGGTAATTTTTAACAATAATGTTCTCCCTATACAAGGCCCAAGAGCTACCCGTGGTAGAGAGTTACAGAGTAGGAGGTAGAGATTATGCGAATATGTGTGGAAGATAAGTGTTAACTCTAGACTTGAACAGGTTAAGATTGTAGTGATCGGGGAAACATCCTCTTGGGAGTCGGTTCTACAAAGCAGCGGTTCGTAGGAAGAAGTGGAAATGGCATCTCGCCAGGGGAATACGAAGGGAATGAGAATACGGAGATGGTCAGCTACAATGTGCGTTCCATGGCGAATTTTAGTCGTGAAGGCTAGGACTGGTGGAACTAAGGAGTGTGTTTCATCTGAACACTCACCATGGAAATAGCGATAGAGCAGCGAGAGGCTTGCGACGTCTCGTCTGTGAGGAAGGGGTTGCAGGGTGGAAAATAATTCATCACCAACAAGGACGCGGAGACGCTTTTGGACGCTATCTAGAGTGGAAAGTGAAGACTGTGCATCTCCATCACGCCAATGAAATACAAAGGGAATGAGGGTGGTTCGCTTCAATGTGCGCAGCATGGCAGGTCTTAGCCGTGAAAGTTAGAACTAGGGTCATTAAAGAATGGCGTTCGTCTGAACACTGTTACTGGAAAAAGAGATGGAGTAGCGAGCGGCTTGCGACGTTTCGAATTGGAGACGAAAACGCCATCAGTATAGTTTATATGATTATTTTTGAAAATATACGATTATGGCTCTTCTTTGAATTGTCATATTTTCTTGAGCAAGATAGTGAAAGTATCCCTTTTGCTTTCTTCAAGGTTTTCTAATTCAGAGTTAATTCTAATTCTAAATTAATTGCCGCCCAAAGCTAGCGAATCGTCGCTACTATGCTATTATACAGCTGAGAGAT
Source organism: Acanthosepion esculentum (assembly GCA_964036315.1). NCBI lineage: Eukaryota > Metazoa > Mollusca > Cephalopoda > Sepiida > Sepiidae > Acanthosepion > Acanthosepion esculentum. Next base: position 54,741,512 of record OZ038484.1, on the reverse strand, counting down.
GAGATGAATTCATGCCTTTCCCGAGGGCAATAGTACAAAAATGAATGTAACAGACGAGACCGATATTTGAATTCTGCTTGCCGTTAACACTTCTCGCGTCTATTACGGTTATGTTATCTGCACGCCCTTACTGGCATAGATAAATATTACGTTGACAAAGAAGTCCTGTCGTATTTCAAGATAGAAAAGAAACAAATGTTTCTTATGGCCTTAATTGATATATGTAATCCTAATAACATTACCCTTCATTATCGATAACATAATCCTATCAATTTTACAAACTGGCGAAAAGCTTTCTCTACTGTTTATGCAAAGAAACATCTCTGCAGAAGTAATAAATTGTTCTTCCTTTAAAAAAATATAGCAATGATCTGAAACGATGATAGATGGAGCAAAGGCTGGAGAGTAAGGAGGATAAATCAAAACGTCCATATTTAGTTCCATACACATTTCCTGAGTGACTCGAGCAATGTAAGATCTTGCTTTATAATGTAAAAGTAACACGCTTTCACGATTAACCAATAGTGGTCGCTTTTTTTTTGCATATTTTTGTGCAATGCTTCCATTTGAGGACAATATTCCTTCTCCCTATCAATACACGAAAGCACTATAATAGTGAACTTATTTTAATAGAAAGATACCAAATCAGAACAGATAACATTGTAGATTCTTCTTACTTAAGAACTTTCAATAGTAATAACCACTAAATGGTACACGTAATGCAAAGAGAAAATAATTTTCTTTTTACGGTAAGGTTCACTCTTTACAAGGCCTGGGATCCACTTGATGGAAAGAGTTACGTTAGGATGCAGTTTGTACGGATAGGAGAGGAATATAACAGTTAACCCTAGACTTGAACAGGTTAAGAGTCTAATGATCGGAGAAGCATTCTCTTGGCACTAGTTTTCACAGAGTAGCGGTTCGCGGGATGAAGCTGTTCGAAGTGGAACTTACTTCTTACCGATGGAATACGGAGGGAAAGTGGCTGGTTCGCTACAATGTAAGTGCTATGGCGGGTCCTGGCCGTGAAGTTTTACACTGGCCGGACCAGGAAATGTGGTTCTTCTGAGCACTTTCCATGGAAGTAGCCATAGAGCAGTAAGTGGCTTACCACATGCGGCCTGTGAGAAAGATAGGTTGGGGGTGGAAAATACTTCGTTACCCACAAGGAATCTGAGACGCTTTTGGAATATATCGAGGCTGGAATGTAGGGTCTAATCAAAGATGTTGACTTTCCACCTAGAAGCAAGAAGTAGAGTTATTGGAATTGAGGGACTTTTTTTTCTGAAACATATTGTTAAAGATTTTATATGCTTCGGCCGAAGATAGCACTATACTGCTCGGTCAATGAATGTTGAATGTTTCCTTATAAGGAAACTGCAAATATTACCATTATCTTTAGAGATGAGGAGAACAGACACAACAGTATGATCACATTCCGATGGCTAGGGAGTGAAGAAAAGTGTAACTCGATTAGCTCTGGCTGGTCGGTCAATGAATGCTGAATGTTTCATTAAAAAGAATCGGCTAGTATTACCGTTATCATTAGAGATGAGGAGAACAGACACAACAGTTTGATCACATACCGATGGCTAGGGAGTGAAGAAAAGTGTAACTCGAGTAACACTGGCTGTAGTGTCAATGCATGTTGAATCCTTCCTCATAAGGAAACGGCTAATATTACCATTACCATTTGGTTTAGCCATTTATAACAGACGACATCTTCATCAAACACAGTGCATAACTTTTTCAGGTGTAGTCGGAGTTTGGAAATGGATTCTCCTTTTTTAATGGATGCTAACATTTTTTTGGAGTGGGGCTATGATTATAGAGAACGCAATTTTCCTTACTAGTGAAGATTCTAACGCGAAAAGGTTTGATAGCTTTTTACTCTGACACGCGGGGGAGAGGGGAAAACTCTTTGAGAAGCTGCCAGATACTGAAGTTCTCATCAACCAAGTTTAGATACAAGTTTGTCTTTTGTTTTTTTAATCGAATTTACCCCAATCAAGGCCGTAAAGCCACTAAGACACAAGGGGTTACTGGGTGTGGGAGAATTAGAAAACAGAGACATTACTAAGGAGCGAGAACAAATGAAGATTAATCAGGAGGACAGTAGATAGCGATTGGCATTGAATTTACATTTTTGAAAATCAAAGTTAGCTGGAAAGCGTGGAGCTGGACGAGAGTCCACAGGCGAGAGGTGTAACAAAAGAAACTGTTAACATAGAACTTAGGGTTACATCTATCCAATGCAACATGAGACCTCGTCTTCAGTCTAGCAATGCGCTTAAATTCATAAAGTCTATATACCATAGCGAATAAGTCATTCGAACAATGATCATGAAAATATTTATAGAAAGAGCACAGGAAAACAACTTTATGGCAGTGAGAAAGTGACTGAAGTTGTAACAACAGGTCAAGACCAATAAATTTATTGATTCTTCTTTGGATTTTATAAAGAATCTCTAAAGATAGCTTTCATTTGAACTGTAAATCCATCTAATCCCCTCCCGGTTTTAGGTTAAACAGCAGAGTAAGCTGATGTCTGTAGCCCTTAATAGCAGCCATTCTAGGAGATGATCAGCTTTGAACACAAAACAGAAGCGAGGAAGCACTCCATACCATACTCCAAGAAATAACGTACATGGTTTTTAGAAACCGATACTATCACCATAGTGCCAGTTAAATAGCACTCCAACTTATCTGAAGAATGTATTCTTGAAATTTCTCACAAGGAACTCCAAACTTACCAAACACAATGCAGGTGCAACTTAAAATGAAATCATTATGACTGGAGAAGCGGTTTTGATATTACTTCATGGAAGACACGTGAGTGTGCGCGCACACGCAGATAGACAGACAGGTCTAATATATAGAGCTTAAATGTCGTATGAGTCCGCTCAAGATCTTGAAAATAGTTAAATATACAACCGCTAGCAAAAATTATAGAATTACACTATGTTCATGTTGGTTTGTTTTGTTTAGTCGCAAATAAAATAACCACGGACGTGACATAAAACTTCTTTTATTTAGCAGCCGCACATTCTGGCTTTAGAAAATGTAGCCTAAACGAATTACACTAAATATTTAAATTAATGCTATAATTTTATTCCAAACTATGTTACGGAAAATATTGTGTAATATCTAAGTATAGAGGAACTATTTGCAGAATGATCCTGTTCTTGCAGACCTCAGCAAACAGCTGAACATGGCTAAATGAAACACTTATTTCCCCCATACTCGGAATGTAAGGCGAAAGATCTGCCCACAGTTTTTTCCAAAGATAGCCACTTTGTGAAACAGACTCCCACGTGGATATTTTCTTGAACACTAAAAAATCGTAAACTCTCAGGTTATAGGTTAATCTATATCTATAAAAGCAGGATGTGTGTGTGTGTGTGTGTGTGTGTGTGTGTGTGTGTGTGTGTGTAACGAATGCACGGCCGCAATTTTCGACGGATTTGCACCAAAATTTACATGCACATGCTCCAAGTTAGTATAAAGGCCAAGACCGACATTGTATTTCCCAACTCCCATCGATAGTGAAAATAATCGATTTTTTCATGCTTCTACGGCAGTTTTCATGTAGTTTGCGGCCATTTTCTACTGGCCAGAGTGAGAGCCTATAGCTGGCTGCCACGAATAGGCAGAAAGATTCTATTGGCCAGCGTGAGAGCCAACAGCTGACTGACACGAATGTTAACTAGCATGCTAGCATGCAAAAAATTATCGATAGCTGCATTCGTCACAAGTGGGAAAAATTTAAATCTGCATGGCACTTTACTCCAATTGGCTCATTCGCTTGCTTAAACTCAACGTTGATTCTGATTCCGCAGAACTGGGTTGGGTGTGAAAAAAGTATTTGTTGTTAACATTCTTTTTTCATTCGGTTTTTCCAGTTACGAGTCCTTTTTTAAAGCTGATCGTTTTGTGTTCATTTTGTTTAGTTCTTTTTTCGTAACAGATTTAATGTTTAGTATACAGCTTAGAAAAAAATCGCAGTGTGAGATAGGCAAGAAGTAAGGCATGTAGCAACATCAGCATGGCAAAGGGCACTCCTTTAAAGGAAAGGAAGGGCAAAAATATTTTAAGTCAAGTGATAGCGATTGCTGTGTGAGTTGTACGATTTTTTAATCAAGCACGGGCAACGCCGGGCCTTGCTGCTAGTAGTTATATATTCTCCTTATCCTCAAATGTGGGGAAAGGTATGAATCCAACACTCCCTATTGTGGATTAAATAGTAGGTTTTGTATCGAAAAAAATAATTGCTATTATACAAATTTTTTAATGCAATATTCACTCGCAAAAATATTCTTACGATCCAAAAAATGTTTTGGCTTTAAATAATCTATAAAGGGTTGATAAGCCGTAAAAAACAAATAAAGATCCTCATAATGTCCTATTTCTATCACTCAATTGATATCACAAATTATTAATATTTTAAAAGTAACACTCTGCCTTGAGAGGCTCTCGAACAGTCTGTTGTATGAAAATTTAATTAAAAAAAGAAAGCGTTTGTTTGTATGTTCGGTAAACAGGTGCAAATAGTAAAATTAGTTTATCATGTTTTTTTTGTTTTTTTAAACCTAAAGCTTGGTATAAAAAAAATAGATTTCCAGTTTTTCTTCTCATAGGTCCGAATGTCTGTCGCAATAACCAATGACCAGCGAGCAGACATGTTGTTGTAAAACGTATCCAATCCTATAGAATTCCAATTGACAAACTTTAAAAGGAAAAACATTGACGAACTATTTGTTTTTAATAAATAAACTTTTAAACATTACTAATTAGGCCAATGATTAATTCCTCTAGTTGGATTATGTGATTATCGCTTAATATTCTGGATGAAAAAAACAATAATCTTTAAATCGATAAACCTCTAAAGTGTCACAATCTTGAAAGACACTTCCGTACAAAAACGTAAAACATTTTTTCAAAAACAATATTAACTTCATATAATATAAATTTGGAAAACTATATAAACTATAATGGAGTTCTTTGATGACATACTTGCGTGGGCTGAAAAGTTCATAGGCTGACTATGAAGAAGTGATGCTAGAACAGTGGAATCTTGCATGCATTCATTTCAATTCTTCTTATTAATAATTGCATTGCTTCTTTCTAGGTACGAGGGTGGGCTGAAAAGTTCATATGCTGACTAGAGGTAGTCTGGGGAGATAGACAAACCCAACCCCGAGTATGCGGGGTCGGATTGCTCCGATAGCCCGACATAAAAACCGGCCTTCTGCTACATCCTGCCACGTGAGGAGGTCAGGTAATTCCCAACTCTTATTCCGGAAGAAATCTCTGTCGAATTCTCTGCCTTCGGGCAGTGAGGAACCCAATTCGGGAAATTTCAACTGAGCTTACGGAGACAGATTCTCCCACATAAAAACCGGTCTTGTCCCACCTCCTGTCTCGTGGGAGGTTGGTTAAATCTCTGCTTTCGGGGAGTGAGGAACCCATATGAGTTCATGCCGAAGGGAAGAGTCTTGTTTGGGGAGTTAGACAAACCCGACCCTGTGTAAGCAGGGTCAACGGGGAATCTTTTGCCTGAGTCTACGAGCTCGAATTGACCCACGTAAAAACTGGCCTTGTGCCACACTCTGCCTCATGGGGAGGACGGGCAAATGCCGGTTCTTGTTCCGGAAGTACTCTCTGTCTTCGGGCAGTGAGGAACCCAGACGAAGCTATGCCGAAGGGCAGAGGTAGACAGAGTTAGTCTGGGGAGGTAGACAAACCCGACCCCGTGTATGTGGGATAAGATTGCTCGAATATCCTCATATGAAAACCGGCCTTTTGCCACATCCTGCCTCATGGGGAGGTCGGGTAAATACTGGCTGTTCTTCCAGAAGAACTCTCCGTCGAACACTCTGCTTTCGGGCTCATCTCCAGGAATGATGTGGCGGAAACTGCCACAAAAGAAGTAGGAGTTGACTTCCGTCTTCATGGTGACCACACTCCTTCATTTTTGTTGTTTTTGCTTTTTTCCTTACGTTTCACATTTCTTTCTTGGAAAAATGCTTCTCCAAATTTCTCAGCTAGAATTCTTAACCTTCACTCTGGTCTGACGGTCGACTAATCACCTGCCTTACAGTTGAGCAATCCATCACAACGCGTGTTCTTTTACTAAAATTATTTTTGTTAATTCACGTTCTGGTGTGGTTTCTGGCTCATCGCCATTGTTTTTGTATTTCGCCATTTCCGGCATGTTTAATTTCTTTTCCGCCAATTCTTATTTGAATATCTCTGCGCATGTCAGTTTTTCTGTCCAACACTAATCCTCACTGCGCACCAAACGTCTTCTGCGACACCAACGTGTTTTCTGTGTACCTCGCCATTTCTGACATGTGCGATTGATTTCCCGCCAAAATTTGGGTCTAAGTTTTACCTATCAGCATGCGGCCATTTTGAACGCATTTGTTAGGGATTATACTTTACCATCCGCTACTCAAGGATTTTAAGTGATTTCTTTTGTGCATTATCAAAGAACTTTGGTTTATCCTTCCTCGACGATGTATTATCTTAAGACTACACAGTGGAGTTACTGTTCCTCTCCAATGACTAATTATTTAATCTATTTGTATAAATACTAACGTCTTCGAGTTTTACTACGAACTCTATTCAGTTTTTTCCAGGACTATATTTGCTTTGTCCTTCAACGACTTTTCTCGGTCACCAATGTCTAAGAGATTTCAACTGTAACTCAACTTCTTTCGTCAGGGATAATATCAAACTTTCATCGATTTTCCTTAGGTACTAACGTCGCAAAGTTTCAATCAGAAAACTCCATCTCCTTTCGTTCAAGAAATTATATCAAATAGGCAAACACTTCCTTAGGACATTTTGCACTGCATTTGTTTATACCTCCTTCTTATTTCAAGGACAAATAAATTATTCATTTGCATGAACACTCTTCACGCCTTGGAAGACTTCTAAGAGTTGTTGGATATTCTCAGTACATTCACGAAATAATCTATCCTTCTCCTATAAATGTATTGATGTATTTAGTTGCCAAAAATAAAATTTGGCTTTATTTTAAATCAAGAACTTTGCTTTGTTGTTTGTACTCAGTGTTTTGTCAATTTATTATCTTTCAAACATTTCTAGTTAGCAGACACCTCACTCCAACACATCTGCAACTGGATTCATTTTACCTGAAAAGAAAAAATGCAGTTATTAATAAGAAGATTTAAAAATAATGCCTGCAAGATTTCACAGCTCTAAAATCGGTCCTTAATAATCGGCCTATGAACTTTTCAGCTCACCCTCGTATATGATATCATTACACCTTTTACCAGAACGAAAGCCAAATTGAATTGTAAGTGGTTGACTTTCAACGAATGGTGAGATCTTGGTTGATAAAATTTCATTAGTACTTAGTATAGGGAATTAACGTGCGATATACCCCAGGACTTCGGTATACGTTTCTGATTCTAGATATCCTTCATAAAACTGGGACATTCCGGAGAGAGCGTATTCTATTTTCAAAGATTCAGCCTCAATGTACTTTCTCGATAATGGTTCTAATTGTGATACCATTGTACGCGTGAAAGTGCTGGGGGCTAAGTTTTGGTTTCTATAGGGAATTAACGTGCGATATACCCCAGCACTTCGGTATACGTCTCTGATTCTAGATATCCTTCTTGAAGCTAGTAAATTCTGGGAGAGCGTATATTATTTTCAAAGATTCAGCCTCAGTGTCTAGGGACGCTTAACTATTCCTATATCTTGTTTCGTATTTTTTTTTAAAGCTAGAAGTGATCGAAAGTTGTAGAGAGCCATAACCGCCAGGACCCGAAGGGCGAAGGTATATGCAGGAAGCCTTGGTTGTGAAGAGTATGTTTCTCTTGTTCTTCAATGCCACAGCCACTACAGCATTTCGACGTTTAATCATCTGCTATGTGCGAAAGATAAAAAAAATAATGATTATGATGATGCATTTTATGGAGTTTGACAAATCGTCTTTTGATATTTATTGGTAGAAATAAAATAAAATGGGCATTAAGAAGCAAGCCGATGGGGGACGATTTCACATCACCAACGACAATCTCTGCCCGGGCTCGAGACCAGTCACCCGTAACTGGCCTTTCTTTCTGGTCTATTTCTTATCTGTTAAACTTAATGGTGGGTAACGATCAGAGAGGAAAGGTTCCATTAACAGATGATGAATAAAGGTTGATTATAATCGGTGTTTGAGTAAAGGTAAAAAAAAAAGGCTACGGATACGCCCGAGGTAAATTTATATTGCAAAAGACATAAATACGGAAATATAAGTGTAGTAAGGTAATGGCTAAAGTGGGTGGGCCTGTATTTATTTTAACCTGGGGGCTTCTGTCGTTTGTTCTATATGATCATGAATAAATAATGGATAGATCATAATATTTATGAAGAACAACGCGGTATTTATATTCACATAGAATGACACAAGGCAAACAAGCTTAGCAACGTTTCGTTGCACCAATACTCTTGAATGCGGAGAGTTTGATTGAAGTAATGTTTAACGATCTAGATCTTGTCTACACATATATGCTATAATTTTGATTATGCTATAAAGAAACGGCTAATATAACCATTACCATTAGTGATGAGTAGAACAGACACTAGAGTTTGATCACATAGGGAGTGAAGAAAAACGTAAATCGAGCAGCACTAGCTGCGGGGTCAATGAATGCCGAATATTTCCATGTAAAGAAACGGCTAATATTAACATTATCATTAGAGATTAGGAGAACAGACACTACAGTTTGATCACACACCGATGGCGAGCGAGCAAAGAAAAAGAGTAACTCGTGTAGAACTGGTTGCTCGGTCAATGAATGCCGAATATTTCCTTATAAAGTAACGGCTAATATTAACATTATCATTAGAGATGAGGAGAACAGACACTACAGTTTGATCACACACCGATGGCGAGCGAGCGAAGAAAAGAGTAACTCGTGTAGAAATGGTTTCTCGGTCAATGAATGCCGAATATGTCCTTATAAAGAAACGGCTAATATTAACATTATCATTAGAGATGAGGAGAACAGATACTACAGTTTCATCACATAACTATGGCGAGCGAGCGAAGAAAAGAGTAACTCGTGTAGCACTGGTTACCCGGTCAATGAATGCCGAATATTTCCTTATAAAGAAACGGCTAATATTACCATTATCATTAGAGATGAGGAGAACAAACACTACAACTTGATCACCTACCGATGGCTAGGAGGTGAAGAAAAGCGTAACTCGAGTAGAATTGGTTGCTTGGTCAACGAATGCCGAATATTTTCTAATAAATAAACAGCTAATATTAACATTATCATTAGAGATGAGGAGAACAGACACTACAGTTGGATCACATACCGATGGCGAGGGAGTGAAGAAAAGCGTAATTCGAGTAGCTTTGGCTGCTCGGTCAATGTATGTCAAATGTTTCATTATAAAGAAACGTTTAATATTAGCATTACTATTTCCGCGTGAAGTTCTCCCACACTTCGGCTAAGCTTGATATACACCTTCTGTTTTGGCCCGTGATTTGAAACGGTGGATATTAGAGCGTAGTCAGTAGGGGTTAACCTTCCCAATAATAAACCTTACGGTATTTTGTCTTGTCTTTGATTTTTGGACATTTCGCAACACGTCGTAAATTGAAAGTACGTTTGAGCCAAAGTCGTGCCATTGAATTCCTCCATGCGGTTAAAAAGTTTCCTGCTAATATTCATTGACGCTTACGGACAATAAACAGTGAGTGTGAGCACAGTTAGGCAATGGGTAATGCATTTCAGCAGTAGCGGCTGAAATCTTTGGTGATAAACCACGTTCGAGCCGAAGATGGACTACATGGACAACATTCACCTTTCAACTACATATTTGCAATTAAGATCTGGAAGAATAGTGTTTTTATAGTTGAAAACATGTTCTATTCTGTGGTCGTACTTCGCATCTTGTGTCTGATAAGGGGACCAAAGCCGATAACATAGTTGGGACAAGAATGACGTTGAACAAAAATCGGCATCCTCAACCTATTAATCCAAGAAGTAGAACCCAAGTTGAACCTTTCCAAGAAAGAAACATTTCTCTGGAATTGGAATGAAAGCAGTCATTGCTCCTACCCTGAATCCATCATAAAAATGAAAGCATTCTCTATCAAGTGTTCCAAGAAATAGGACTCAAGATAAACGTTTCCAAAACAGAAACAATGATCTGGAATTGGAATAAAAGCAGAAATGATGCCAACCGCGAATCCATCATAAAAATGAAAACATCCTCTATCAAATATTCTAACAAACAGGACTCAAGATAAACGTTTTGAAATTAGAAACAATGATCTGGAATTGGAATGAAAGCAGTGATGGAACCTACCCTGAATCCATCATAAAAATGAAAACATCCTCTATCAAGTCTTCCAAGAAATAGGACTCAAGTTAAACCTTTCCAAAATAGAAACAGTTACCTGGAATTGGAATGAAAGTAGTAATGACACCTACTCTGAATCCATGATCAAAATGAAAACATCCTCTATCAAGTGTTCTAAAAAATAGGATTCGAGATAAACCTTTCCAAAACAGAAACAATAATCTGGAATTTGAATGAAAACAGTGATGTCACCGACACTGTCCCCTTCATCAGAATCCAGGATGTGTAATTAGTACATACTAAACACTTCAAATACCTCCTTATATCTTTTGTGAATCAGTTTCAGCGGATCTAGTATAGGAGATAAGGAAATTTAACATAAAATAGCCTGTGTTGGGAGTAGTTTTGCCCATTACTGTCCAATGCTACAAAACGAAAATATTAACCTAAAAACTCGATTCATAATCTTAAATAGACTCGCTTGATCGAGGCTTTGATGTAAATGCTATGTATGGAGCCAAAGTTGTTTAGAAATACCTGAACTGGTTTCTTAAATCAATGGTTAAAAATGGCTTCGGGCGAGTGAAGCGTGTGGGTCTCTGTGTTGAATATCCTTCTTCGGACCTCATGAACTGGCGCTATAGAAGCACAAACAAAGAACTGTACCAAATAACAGACACCACACCATAGGAAACAACTAAAATGGGTAGCATATGTAACTGCGTGAGGATTGACTACATCTTGGCTGGTTTTGGAGATCGAACTGGCCAGATTGGAACTCCTTGAACTAATCGTAGACCGTGCTACGACTAATTTTGCCTTCTCCAAAAGTTTGGTTGATACAACGTTGTGATTGACCAGCATTTAGGCTGGGCCTGTAATCACATAGCAACAATGTGCGCTGCTGGTCACGAGAGACGGTCATTTGCTGGACCATTTTTGCAACTCATACGAAGTTCGGAAATGATGAAAATAGTTAATAATCAAGCAAAACATACTGCGTTTACTTATATATATAAATAAATTTATCCATCAACAAATATTTTTTGCAATGATGTTCACTCTGTACAATGCTCGAGAGCCACTCGAGGTAGATTGTTACAGATTAAGAGTACAACTTATGCGGATCAGTGGGAAAGACTTCAACAGGTTAAGATAGCAGTGATCAGGAAAGCAACCATCTTGGGTGTCGCTTTCACAAAGCAATGGTTCGTAAGAAGAAGCTTCTCGAGTAGAATTTACATCTCACCCAAGGGAATACGAAATATAGCGGGTCTTAGCCGTGAAGCTTAGGCTGGTGGAACTAAGGAGGGTAGTTCATTTTGAACACTCTCCCTGGAAATAACGATAGAGCAGCGAGAGGCTTGCGACGTCACGTATATGAGAATGGGCTTGCAGAGTGAGAAACATTCCGTTTACACACAATGAAGCGGAGACGCTTTTGGACTCTATAGAAACGGGAAAATGAAGACTGAACAGATCTTGCCCATTTATGGAAGCAGTACTCCATTTTCAGCCTGATCTGTCTCCTGTAAAGGTAAAAGATAGCAGGAGGAGCCAGGTACTTGCTGGCGCGGTACAGGAAACCGACCATTTTTTTCCAGCAACTTTAGCGATTGATCGTATGCACGGGTTCGAATTGAGGTCTAAGTTGAGCTTATATCTCAACAAGCGCCCAAGGCACGGGGCCTCCACGAAGGAACATCCGTCCATCGCGATCGGCGAAAATTCTGAGTCCATCGGCCATAGTGGAATAACACAAGTTTTGTTTGGAGGCATTGAATATCAGCAGCCAGTTTTTTTTCCCCAAACGGAGCTGTTAGAGGTTAAAGGAGAGTTTAGCTGCAATGTTCTGGTCACAGAAGGTTTATATAAATAAATAAATACACGTATATTCCGGATGTAAGAGCAAAATTGTTCAAATCGTGTACAAGCATAGGATAATTGTCCATCCCACAAAATATCTATAGAACCACTAAACTAACTAGCTTTCTTTTTTCCAGGTTTTCAGATAGGAGGTTTAGTCATCTTGAAACATATGTTGTAAGACTCACTGAAAAATCCTTTGAATTATTCAGCTAGAAATTTAGGATTTACACTCTTGCCTCTCCTTTTCTGTTTTCTTTCCTATATTTTTGATATGCCAAATTGACACCTTTATTTACACCAAATTGACATTTTTATTTATTTTGTAAATCAGTCAAATTAATAAAATCTAGCTTAAATTAAATAAAACAGATAATCATATATCCTTAAAGGACGTAGGAATAGGAGGATCGTTTAAGCTTCAAAAAGGTAAATATCTTGGTTTAATATACGTTAATTGTAGTGATATGTAAATTAAGTACTGTATAAAAGGCAGTGTTGCAATATCAACGGGAGGGTCATCTTCACTTGTATCGAGAGTTAGTGGCGGGGGTTACGAAGAATCCTCTCTGTGGGTGGTTCGGCTTGTCGGCGGCCGAGTTTTGCTCTTTTTGATCTTGGGCGCCAATGGCGGATTCCATCAGCAACCCTGAGTTTTCACTTACCTTGCGATTGGTTTGGAATGGGATATCTCTCAATGACGTAGACGTCAGATGGAGCTTGGCGGATTTGCCTGACTGTCATCGGTGTGACCCTGGCTTAGAAGAAACAGCTTCGCATGCCATCTACTATTGTTCTCAGATCCTCTGTGACTATATCGGCGACTTGACGGCTCGTATCGCTCCTTAAAATCTCGTGCTCATTGATCTTGCATACGCATGCGATAATTTGTCTCCCCCGTATTCTGGGATGAAACGGATGGTGATTCTAACGCTGGTAGCCATGTCAAGAATGGTGATTTGGACGACGCGAATGAAGTGAATCTTGCGATACGAATGCTATTCTCATCAGGATCTGAACAGATTCTTAGAGCATTAAATCAAGATGAAGATCAGAACGAATAGAAAGTGTTTGGTAACGACAGATATCAGCGAAGGGTGGGTGAAAGTAGTAATATTGGGTCGTGTAAACAGGGCTAACCTTGATTTTCTTTTTTTAAACTCTCATTGGTCACAACGGGGCGATTTCCTGTAGAACACACCTCTGGTTAAGATAGACTCTCTTTGTGTACTTAGTTAATGTGTGTAAGTGTCGTTACCGGACCGTTCCTGTTTTCCTCTCTTGTTATGATCCAAGTCGAGATTCCCAACCTTCGCAGTTTGTTTTTGGCCTCTTTTTCCCATCTCAATTATGTCAGTCTTTGATTTTCCAATGGCGGGATTGATTTTAGCCATCCATCTCCGTTAGTGAGTGAGCTTCTTTATTCTGTCTGAAGACAGAATACAGCGGTCACCCTTATTTTTATGGGTAGGACGGATCCTAATAACATCTGTTATTTTTTAGTTTGTATGTATTGTTATATTTTAGTCTGTTTTTAGAGATCATTCCCCTCCCTCTCATTTCATACCATCACTATTTTTATATATATATATATTTTCTATAGAGATTTGTATTTAAGAAAACTTTTATATGATGCGTTTTTGTAAATTTCCTGTGAATATGCGGTATTGTGGTATATGTAGGAGTGAATGGTGAAAGATGACTTCTTGTGTTGAATGAGTAAATTGTAATCTGATTAGCTAGGTATAGGATAGTTAATACTGATCAGCCTCACCCTATTTCTCCTTTTTGGGGCTTTGTGGCACAATTATTGTATTTTTACAATAATAAATAATGAATTTATTTCTCTTGACGAGACTACATCTGTCACTATGCAACAATATGGCGTCGCTGATCGGTTACTTAGCCACGATAGAGAATCCTGAATATGAACCTGACTGAGATATTTTGCAGCGTCGTCCAGTGTTAAAGAGTTAAAAGACACCAAAGCTAGCAGGGTTTGAGGCCATAAAAAAATCTTCGTCATGGTCTATCCCAAAGTGTTGGGAGATTTAGAGTATGAAGAAATTGCTGCTATCATAAAAGAGAATACACGACCGAAAAAAAAGATTGGTCATAGCGGAAAGAACTAAATTTCTCGAAAGTAGACAGAGACGGGGCGAAACTATTATGCAATATGTCCGGTGATTGAAAGAAGCGTCGCGACATTGTGAGTTTGAAAGAATGGGTTCAGAACAAATGCCTCTCGAAGACGAGCCAATTGTGCTAAGACTGATCGAAGGAATGTTCCACATCGCATACAATCGACAAATTCTAGAGCGAATTCAAGCTCATAATATAAATCTAGAAGCATGTTCTTACAACAATTGAAATTGATTCAAAAATGTAGGCACTGCTACTAGAAGCTTACTTGTTTCAATAAAGAACATGAAAAGGGCAAAAAATAATGGCGTTTTAAGTGTAAAATGAAGAATCACTTCCAAATGGTATGTACATATGAAAAGCGAGTAGAAAAAATAAAAATATAGAACCTTCGATACGGAACTATTTGAGATAAAAGCACAGGGTAAAAGTAGGGAAAGGGTGAAGTTGAACGGAGTAACTTTACTCATGTAGGTGGACACTGGAAGTGATGTTACGAAGAATTTTAGGAAAGACCGAGTAGACCAATGTTAAAGAAATATAATCTCCAGTTGAAACAGTTCGATGGGTCAATCATTAAAATTTTGGGATGCATTGAAGGCACGTTTGAGACAAAAATGATTCGAGATAATACCCGTCATAGTGGTGGAAAGTATCAAAGTCACGGTCTTTTAGGAATTGACGTGCTAAGAGTGGATAGATCGATGCTGGTAAATATCATGAAGTTCGTAAAACCGGATATTGGTATGAGGCAAGTATTCGGCTTAAAGGAAACAGTCAACCCATGTATTTTCAAGCTCGAAAAATCCCTGTTCACATGCTACCCTAAGCTAAGCTAACTAAGCTGAACAAAATGGTGGAACAAGGAATATTTTTTTTAAAAAAGAAGAAGGTCAGCCAGGGTGGTAGCAATTGGGCTTCACCCACCAATTGTAGCGATACACAAGCCTAATGGAGATTTAAGGATTTGTGATGATTATAAGATCACTAGATCTATTCGGATTCATTCCCGTTACCAAAAAGCGTGCCATATGTTTGCTGGTATGAAATACTTTGCTAAAGTTGACCTTAAGTCAGCATATAATCAGATAAAAATTGATAGCAAGTTTCCAGATTTCCCCACAAGGAACACCCCTATTTGATTACTAAGATGGACTCGTCTGCCGTTTGGAGTAAAAACGTCAAGTCACATTTTCCAAAAAGCGATCGAAAAAGTTTTAGAGGGAGTAAAATATAATTGTATATCAGGACGACATTGGCTTTGGTGCCTGCAGTAAAGAAGAACTCAAAAGTAAAACGGAGCAAGTTTTGAGAAAATTAAATAGCCCAGGTATAACAATCAATCACGATAAATGCGAGTTTAATTGTGAAAAAATTTCGTACCTAGGATATCAAATATCCAAAGACAGTATATCGATATATGATAAACTCATTAATAACATATAAGAGATAGCTGGTATCTCTTATTTGTTATTAATGAGTTTAAAAAAGAAGTAAAAAAAGTCAGTCTTTTTTAGGATTAATCAATTCATGTAACAGTTATCTACCGTAATATGTAGAGTCATTTAACGAAATAAGGAAGAAGCATAACAAAGTTCAATGGACAAAATGACAGGAGATCGCTTTCGAAAAATTAAAAAAAGGCACTCATAAACAAACCAGTTGTTAAAACCCTCAACCCAGTGAAAGGATTGACGTTAACTACGGATGCCAGTGACTGTGCTATAACCGTAATATGGTGGCAGGAGGATCACCCTGTAATGTATTTACTTAGAAAACTAACATCAACGGAGGCGAATTATTCGAATACTGAGAAGGAGGTCATTGTGAATGTGTGAAGCAAAGAAAGACCTAGACATAATCTGATTATAAGTCTTTGGAATTTATATTCAACCCCAGAAAGGAGTTGTCAAAGGTCACATATGACAGGATATTAAAATGGGCGATTAAGCTTATGGTATTCGACTTTGACATCGTATATATTAAAAGAAATACTATTCCGCATGTAGATGCATTATTTTGAAGCATGTGAAAATTATGAGGATAGGATTTGGCCCTGGATAGAAACGGATGTATTACCCTTAAATCGGCTTAGATTGGGAACTAGGCAGGATCCAGCGTTGAATAGAATTATAGAGAGAATAAAGAGAAATACATGGAGTAATTACTCTATGGCTGAGGGGCCTTATAAAGAGTCAAGACGCAATTTAAAAAATGGAAAAAGGAATTAGATATAATGAATATATCATAGTACCTTCATAGACCCTCAGAAAAGAAGTAATTAAAACCGTACATGGTGATATACATGGAGGTATTTTGGCTACACAAATGAGGTTAAAATTGCAATCATGGTGGCCAGACTATTCGAGAGACGTGGAAGACTATGTTAAAAAATGCCCAAAGTGCGCAGAAATAAAGAAATTGAGGCAAACAAAACTTCACTCTCGGCCAAAGGAAATGGAACCGTAGACATGAGTACATATGGATCATGCTTACATAAAAGGTATAGGGCAATCTTGAAATTTACGCATCTGGGTTATTGGTTATTCCTAAATTTTCGCTTCAGGATGAAACAGGGCTTGATACTTTAATTCAATTTAATTTCAATAATTATATTGAGGTTTTTGGCTCTTGTTTTTGAAATATGAGAACTCTTATGTAGCGAAGGAATCATATTTTTTTAAAATAATTATAATTTAAGCTCTACTTCTGTATGGAGCACTGTTTTTTAAAAATAAAAACAAAAATACGAAGGAACTCTGGATTATTTGCCTAACGTGTCCTTTCCTATTTTTCTACATATTTGCACACACACACACACACACACACACACATATATATATATATATATATATATATATATATATATATATATATATATATATAAACATTACATATATATTTAGGGACCATTTCTCCATTCAAGGATGTTCAGTTGAATAAACTAGACATATCCTCTTAGGTTCAAGATGAACACATAAACACAGTCAATATATATATATATATATATATATATATATATATATATATATATATATATATATATATATAAGAAATATGCATAATATATTATATTAATATAAGATATGTATATTTCTTAATATATATTAAATAGCCCTTTTACTTAAAATTGACCACTGTTTTTTCTTACACTATAGAGTATTTATATGTATTTGTATACAATCGAGAGCTCGTATACGATCGAGCGCTCGTATACCTACATATATTTACCCATTCAGTTATATATATATATATATATATATATATATATATATATATATATATATATATATGTGTGTGTGTGTGTGTGTGTGTGTGTGTGTGTGTGTGTGTGTGTAATTATCATAAGTACGTATATATAAATATAGATAAATAGATATGAACAGACTGATATAGATCTAAATGACAAACATGGACAGACTGAATTAGATAGATAGATAGATAGATAGATAGATAGATAGATAGATAGATAGATAGATAGATATGAACCGACTGAGCTAGATAGATAGATATGAACCGAAATGAAAAAACTAACTTAGATAGATAGATAGATAATCGCAAATGAATAAACGCAGTCTTTCATATTCGTTGTATTTCTTTATTGACTTGTGCCTTTATGGAATTCTGTATTATGTTATAGTTAACAAGAGTTACAGGCATTTAAACGCTTAAGTCCGTGTGCATTAGTGAGCTGCTTAGTACATTGAACTATCATCTGGGTGTTGACAGTCTCTGGAATACAGTCGCTGATGATTAGGAATGCAGATTAATGAAGTTGAAAAATAATTGAGATGCACATATTGTTGAAAAATTAATGTTTAGCCCATTGGTCAAGCCGACGTTCACTTTCCGATGCAAGCAGATTTGATGGATTATCGGCATCGAACTATTTTCTTTTTAAAATATGGGGCATTATATTTCACAGGTTAAGCAATGGATGATGAAAAGCAGAAAAACAAGAACATACGCGGGTTCAAGCCCGGGATATTCTCTTTATTAGGACTCTCGAATGCACATCCATACTTTTACACTGTGTTAAAAAGATTAGGGATTTATCTAGTTAAACTACTTATCTACTTCTTTTTATTTGCTTCCCTGATAAATACAATATTCAAAAATTCAAATAGAACTTTTTGAATATCGTTCATCTTTTGTTCTTTCCTCAATTCTCTCTTTACTCGGTCTTTTCTCTCACTTTCACTCTCTGTAACCCCTTGCTTGGAGTGAAATGATTAAAAAAAATACTTTGTTTCTGTTTAGGATACAAAAATAAATGTTAGCAGAATGTGGACTTCGAGAGACCCGAACAAGAGATGTACTTTTCTTATATAGGATAATTAATCTACATCGGACTGTTTCTAAAAGCACGACAGGTTTAACGATGTTTTTTGTTTGTTTTTTTCTACAAACGGGACGAAGTTTTAACTCAACCAGAAGGCATATATTCTTTATTAAGACTATTAAATGACCCAACCAGTGAGCAAAGACATACAATGTTTAAAAAAAACATGGATGTCTATTGAAAATCAATCGGTTAAAACGCGTCAGATCAAACGACGGCTGCTCAGGATAATGCAGGTTCGAATTCTGCCGGAAAGCACATATTTTTCTCAAATATGAGTATCTACTGAAAATAACGTTTAAAGTGATAGAATTTGTCGGATTAATAAATTTAAAAAATCCATTACTTCTTTAAAATTTGCTTTGATTACGTTTGGATACGAAACCGAACAGATATGAATGTTTCAAGAACATATCACGAGAGAGATTTGGCATAAACGCACTATTCAGCCGTGCTTGATCGGCAAAGTTTCTCCGTGGCCTAGTCTATTTAAGTACGTTGGATCTAACGATGGTTCTCATTGCCCAAGCTGAATCAGGTCTGACGCCTGCTGAAAGCGCATATTTTTCTTTAATAATCTTTTCCGAATGTTCAAGGGAGTAGACAAAAATAAATAAACATACTGTTCAATATATATATATATATATATATATATATATATATATATATATATATATATATATACATACATATATATAATTGCTAAGATATATATATATATATATATATATATATATATATATATATATATATATATACATACATATATATAATTGCTAAGATATATATATATATATATATATATATATATATATATATATATATTTATATCTTAGCAATTCAACCCTGAAGATGATCTTGGATGTGATTGAATGTAATTGGGAAAATAAAAGAAAATAACCAAAACTACGGCGTCTTTTTAATCAGTTTTGTAAAAGCACTAAGAAATCCGTGAATTTATAGATGGGCTATTCTCCAAATGAGAGGATTTGGGATTTTATTGTTTATTTTATATATATATATATATATATATATATATATATATATATATATATATATATATATATATATATATATATATATATGTTTGGTTCAAATGAATGCGTTTCATTCATTTGTGAATCTTAATAATCCATCACATAATTATTCAATCATCAATGTAATTCTGCCAATTAAAACGACAGTGGTTGCTCAGTTCGTTGAGGACCTTTAGTAAAAGACGCATATCCCAGGAAAGACGAATTTTATTTGAGAAAACATCGGCATGGATAATCTTGACACTCTGTTTGGTTCACCGCCTAAACAAATCCGCCGTTACCATCGATGACTACTTCAATATGTGGTGTGAAACGATGACACGTCTGAATCAGCCGCTCTTTAGCTATTTTGAACATTGTGCCACTCCCCTATAACACAATAAAATATCTGAAATTGGCCATAAGAAAATTTCAGATATTTTAATATGTTATAGGGGAGTTAACTTCTCTCCACACGTAGTAGACCAGCGGATTCACTAGGAGGCCATATGTTTAGGGTGACATGATCGTAGAGAATGTAACTCATCCATTCCTGGGTCGTCTACGCCTTATGAAAGATCACAGGGTCTTGTTATTATGTGTACGGTCTTCCTTTGCTCACTCTGTCTATCCAAGGACTCACAACCCTCTCCAGCGTCTCTAATTGGTCAGTAGCATTCACCCTTAAGCTCTGGGGAAATAGGTGAGGAGCCATGACATCTACTTCATTGTTCGCGACTCCCAGAATCATTGCAGTTGCCGGAAACTGTGTCTGCATGGCCGTTTGAACGTCCTCAGGGTCTCTGCTTACCTGCCTCTTATTCCTACGATTGGTTTTTTGGGCCTGATCAGTGTTTTTTCTCACCATAAAAAAAATCAAAGCATGCTCGCTTGCTCAATAAGCGCATCAGATCGTTACCTTTTGTCTTTGCCTCTCCGCATCACTTATGACTTGATTCGAAGGTCCTTTTTCACAATTCTTCCGGTAGAGTGCCTTGAAACTTTGAGATCATTAGCAATGGCGTTAACTGACGTTCTGACTTATCGATAATTTTATAAATACAATCTATATAATTAGATATTTGAAAAAGTTACACGCACCTTTTACATTAATTTTTTCTGGACTTTTCAGACAGGAGGCTGTAAACATATGTGCACACACTTAATAAATACTTATTATTTTGTCAGAACGAACCGGTTCAGTTTCTTCATTACTGGTAATCATATATCTGCATTCATTTGGCTCCTAAAGGTTGTTTCATTAAGACGGATCAAAGTAAGCAGTAAATAAATCAGTGTTATTAGTAAAAATTTATTTATTTCGCTATTGGACCATGTTACTTAAGTCATGGCAATTATGTGTGACAAATAATTTCGCCCAAATGTCCGCTAAGGTTTCGGCGGCACACTTTCACTCGATGGTTACAATTTTTGACGTCTCTGTATAGTTGCTCCTCGATCTCACCAATATACCTTATTATCTCATCCTTCAGCTATTGAATTGTTGTTGGCTTATTGGTATAGACCTTACTTTTGAGATGGCCCCAAAGGAAGAAATCTAAAGGTGTCAAGTCGTACGACTGTAGTGACCAATTGACTTCGCTGTTTCGAGAGATAATAGGAACTACTCATTAAAATTCTTTTTGAACGTCTATTTTCATAATAGGCTTCGATAACTTTAGTACATTGTTTGACTGTTAAACTTTCCATGGTTGAAATTGCCAAATACTTAAATTGTTAAATCTGAAAGAAAAGAAAAAAATCATTAGACGCTTAAACTTAATTCACATTTAAAATCGGTCCAAGTTATTGGAAGACCCTTTATTTAATATATCCATAGAAGAGCTTTCCCAATCATTTTCTTCACAACAACTTAATTTTTCTGAAGCCGCTACACCCTTCGTTTTCATTATCAGTTATGATTAATAGGAAAACAAGAATCATAAGGTACGTCTCGTGCGATATGTGACGTTGAATAAGAAGTAAAATATATAGCATTTATTTTCCGTCATGCCTTGCAGTAAGAAAATTGCCGACGGTAATCTGACACGGAGCCATGTCTGAAATCGTTTCTGAAGTAGTTTCAGCGATATTGCAGAATGAATTATTTATTTCCAAAGATACTTCGAACAAAGATTCAAAGCAAGGAGTCCAGTTTTATTAATTTTCTTTGCATCTCTCTCTGTCTTTCTCTCCCTCCTCTCTCTCTCTCCATCTATCTATCTATCTATCTCTCTATCTATCTATCTCCCTCTCGGCTTGTTTATATCTCTCTCTCTATTTATCTATCAATTTGAATCTATTCACTTACCTCTATTTATCTATGTATCTAACTACATAGCTATTCACATGAATCTTTTAATTTCTATCTATCTATCTATCTATCTATCTATCTATCTATCTATCTGAATCGGTTCTTTTATCTCTATGTACCTACCTATTTACCTACCTAAACCTTTTAATTTCTATCTTTCTATTTACTTATCACAGCGTATTCAAATCTATCTGTCAGCTCTATTTCATCCTGTTAGTTTCCATCATTCTCAGCCTGTTCATAACTATCTGAACCTTTTCTATCTGTCTATATATCTATCTAATCCTTTTTCTATTTATCAAATTGAATTCATTTTTCTTAATACTAAGATGGGCTTATCAAGCTACAAGATCGTATATTTAGGTCACCTTATGAGTACTAAACTCTGTGCAGTAATAATGGTCGCATTAGGCTGCTTTATTCTTTTCTAACATCTGCAGATTCTAGTGCAGTATTTACTAATGTTACATTTCGAGACACTGGCGCTAAAATGGAACTCTTTTCCGTCCGATTACCAAATCCTCTTCTTCTCTTTGTTCTCTTATAGTCTAAGATTTTTCAAGAGACAAGAACAGATTATTTAATTGGAAATTACGTTAGTGGGTGGCATTATAAGTCCTGGTTGATTTTGCGTTTCGTGAACAGTTAAGACAACTAGTTATAATTACAAAATAATGTTTCATTTGAAGTGTAATGGATAGCGGTTCGGATTGAGGAATCGGAGAGCCAAGTTCGAATTCTAGTCGAATCCATTACATTCACTTACGTGCTAATACCCTTGGGAAAGGTAAGAATCTTCTTCTTCTTCTTCTTCTTCTTCTTCTTCTTCTTCTCCCAGCTATGGGTAAATAGCAGCACAGATAGGGTTCTATAGCCTTGGATGGCAACTGGTAAACGAAATGGCAACCTAATGCGGGAAAAACCTACCTTGTCAGTCATGTATAGAAAGATACGCATGGCACATAACTGACTGAATAAGAAAAGAAAAATTATAGTCTTACACCGACCGGCTACGAACTGTAACAGTCACAACAAAATATATTTCCACATGATAGAAAAGTGATGAGCGATTTCTTTTCTGTTGTCATTTATAGCAAACAGACAAACAAATTCCTTCGGTCCAAACGTATTCCAGGTCTTTTGTACAGGAGTAGAGGTTTATCCCTTCTTTCCCGTTTAAGATTCGGTTTCCAGTTCCTTTTCTCAAACTCTTCTCGTTTTATTTATCCCCTGAGAACCCCGTATGTCTTAGTGGCATTAGCGCCTTGCTTCGGGTGAAATGATTAAAAAGAAAATACATATAGATATAAATTGAAACCCAGTTTGTATATTGTAACAAACTTTTTGTTAGATACGCATAATAGGACGCTAAAGTTAGCACTCTATGAAGTAAGCGTGCATGACATAGACGATACACATCATTCACTCTCTGCTTCAAAAACAGAGTAAGTTTAATTTTTGGTTCAATCCTTTTTACAGAGATTCTAAATGACATATCTTGAGTTTATATTTTCTTTCAGGAAGAATTATCCTCAAAACTTACTCTCCACGAAAATGTTTCCGGTAGAATAAAACTCTCGTTTTGTTTCACTGTTTGTCAATACACGACACCTTCTCAACTTCAAACGACGGCCCTCTAGCCTAATTACAATAATATTGGGTTGGTACATAATTATCAGGCGTTTATTAAACAATATTTATTATGAAAAAGAAACATAACAATTCAGCAATAACCTTTTAAAAAGATTATTCCGGGGCGTATAATTGTCGCCACGCATTTTTATAACCTGAAAATAAAATGATATTTTTATTAAAAAAAGTAAACAAAACATCAATTTTTATTGACAAATAACTCACCTACAAAAACGTCTGATAATTATGCACCAACCCAATATTAAAGAAGTAAATATTTCAATGAAAATTGCTCGACGACACAATATGACTACTCTTAAAAATTCCCTTTGTCTTTGGAATATAGTTGGATTAATTTAGGATTAATGTTATTATAACTTATGGTGTATGATACTACTGGCATAAAAAGAGGAACTAATTCTTTCACTGCACATATTTTTTATTGATTTGTTTCCTACTGCTTATCAAACCTTTACAGATTATTTAAAGCCAGAAAATATTTTTAGATTGTAAGAATCTTTTGGAGATAATGGTTTCGTAATACAAGTCCTACTAATTGACCCATAGCTGGAAGAGAAGAGATGAATTATATGCTTTTCCCAAAGGCATGTAAGCGTAAATGAATGTAACGAACCAGACTGGAACTTGGCTATCTGATTAACAATTCCGAACTCTTATCCGAGCAATTCCGAGCGCTTGGGCTTACCAGCCGTAAGCCCAAGCTTACAGCACCTGGTATTCTTAAGCAGTCACCCATCTAGGTACTGACCCGGTTCGATGTTGCTTAACTCCGGTGATATGGCCGTAAGCCTAAGTTTAATAAAGATTTGCTGATTGTTAACTCATACAATGATTATTAGAAAATTAGTCATATGTCTTTTCGCTAGTGTCACGAATTCAATCCTCACTAAGAGTCTTGCATCCGATTAAATTAAACTTGGTAAAAATCTATGCAATTGACTATTATTATTATTATTATTATTATTGAGTGAGTGAGTGCGTGAGTGAGTGAGTGAGAGAGAGGGAGAGAGAAAAAAAGAGAGCAGTAAGTAAACAAAGTGACGTTGTGGTACAAATCGACGAAGCCCAATATACCCGTCTTGACACCCGGTCTGATATAGGTACACCTGACGCATGCATCACAGCGAGATGTGTGCGAGATGGTAACAGGTTTTGATAAAAGCTGCTCGTAAACTTGCATTTAGAAGCGCTTTTAAAATCACTTTGGCTGCTTCGTCCTTTAGACTCTCGACACTAGGCAATGATACTCCTATAAATGAGTAAAACATTTCTTCAGTTAGTTATACCAAATATCGCTTGAGAATGAAACTGTGCTCTAAATTTCAAGTTTAATATTGAAATTAAACTTTAGGACTTAACTCAGTTTCGAAACATAGTAATTTCTGTGTCGCGATGGAATCATATTTTTTTTTTAAAATAATTATAATTTTAAGCTGTGCTTCTGTATCGAGCACTGTTTTTTTGTTAAAAATAAAATCATAAATACTAGAGTACTCCGGATCATTAATCTAACCGTTCTTTCCTATTCCATCAACACACACACACACACACACACACACACACACACACACATACATATATATATATATATATATATATATATATATATATATATATATATATATATATATATATATATATATATATATATAAACTCTGCTGCTATAAAAATAGAAAAAAAAATAATAATAAATTAGAAATATAAACGTTCTTCCCTTGCATGGAAAAAAACCCTCGTAAATTTGAAATTGACACAGAACGATAAAAAAACGAAGTAAAATGAACCGTAAAAATGTTTTAAATTTACAGAAATACGTGTACACATACACAGAAAATTTAACCCCCTGAAGATGGTCTCAGATGAGACTGAAAGTACTTTGGAAAATAATTGTTGTAACCAAGGGAAGATTACTGAATAGAATAATCACACGAAGGTTTGTAATAAACGATAATTCTTAGGACAAGTACAAACACGTATAAGATTCGACAGCGGCGCGTAGAACTAGTCAATTGTTAGAAGTGAGTCAAGTGAATTCCAAACGTCCCACGCGGTCAGATGTGATAATTTAATGTAGGGTATCCGAGCCCATAGGCTCGGCTAAAATTTACCCGTAGACCCTGTAAAGACGGGGTCGGGTAACTGTTTCCCGAGACGAGACTCGTCTGGGGATCCTCTCTGCACGGAGGCAGAAAGTTTGACCAGCACAACTGGAGGCGAATTTCCAAATGTAGACCAACATACAGTATTTACTACTGTATTTATGTAAATGGGCACTTACCCATTATCGTCCGTAGGTATGCTACAACATATATATATGTGTGATTTGTATTCAGAGCTCTGAATACACTAAGGTATATTTTGATGCTACATAATCGTTGGTACTTTGTACAAATTTCAGAATTGGAAATATATTCTGTATAAAACAACCGAATACTCTTTTGTAGTATCTATCGTAGGAATTTTTTTTTTTTTTACTATAATGTCCACTATATACAAGGCCTAAGAGCCACTTGAAGATAGAGGGTTGCAGAGTAAGCGGCACAGTTTATCCGGATATGTGGAGAAGATAATGGTTAACGTTAGACTTGAACAGGCTAAAATTGTAGTGATCGGGGGAAGTATCCTCTTGGGAGTAAGTTTGCCAACCGGGTCTGAATCAAGCTATTTTTATATCCGCTTTGAGACAAAGTATTTGTTGTAACGATATGGGGTGTGTAAGAGAGACATATATACAACTTCTGGTTCAGCGGTCTGAATTCAATCACTCAATTAGAAAGGCACTCGCTTGCACACACACACACACACACACACACACACACACACACAAACACACACAAACACACACACAAACACACAAACATACACACAGATACCAACTCTAATTGCCTTACCAACAATTACTTCAGCACAAAAGCCTATCCGCAAAGAGAAATAAACGTTAGCAGCTGTCTTGTGTCAAAGTATTATATCTGCGAACCCTCTTCCTCTACCTCTTATCACGACTCACACTCACTTATCAGCAACACCTGCTCACTTTCTCCCTCTTCCTTGCACTATCGTCTGCTAATGCAACTCTTTTTTTTATTACCTCCCTTCTTTTATTTTTCTCTCTGTTTTCCACCATCTCTCTCATTCTCTTGCAGTTTCTTTCTCTTTATCTTCTAACTGGTGCGTTCAGCAGCACGCGATAACAATGGCGACAGCTCAGTTTGCGGCAAAGCAAAACAGTCAGCTAGCGATTGGGTTTATTATAGGACATTTCAGTTTGAGTGTTGAAATATTAATGTCTCTGTCTGTTAAGTGTGGTCATTAAATATTTAAAGGATCGCTAATTTCGAAGGCTTCTCAATAATTCATATGGCTACCGCAGCTTCCATTAAATATTAATATTTTCATTTCCATCAGGAGAAAGCCGGCAGCATATTAATGGAGGAAGAACTGTTTGGTTTGCTTGAGAAAAAAGGAGGTTTTGTGTGTGTGTGTGTGTGTTTGTGTGTGTGTTCATGCAAGTGTCGGTGAGTATATATATTCACATACGCCCAAACGTGTCTCCCTAGCTGGTGTGTGCGTGCGTATATGTATGTGAGCACTAGAATATAGTATGTGTACGTTGTTTACGTTCGAGTATATGTCCATCGGAGTGAAGGCGTATATAAATGAATACAAATGTGTTTTTCGCTAAGTACGGCAAGTGCGATTGGTGATTTATAAAGTTTAGTCCACCATAAAACCATAATATCAGACGATCAAGTCAGGGTTCAAGTCCTGATACTGGCAATAATCTTGATAACAATGGCTTTACAATAAACAATAGTTTTAGGACACCCAGTGAGAATCGAATACTAACAAAGAATTTCAATACTAGATTTGCTAATGGCAAGCGCTCGTCGTTGCGATAATATATATATATATATATATATATATATATATATATATATATATATATGTATATATGCATATATATATACATATATATATATATATATATATATATATATATATATATATATATAGAGAGAGAGAGAGAGAGAGAGAGAGAGAGAGAGAAATTACTGATACCCTCTGAATAGTAGACGAACAGGTCGGTCTGCGAAACTTTGGAGTCGGGATGTTGAAGGTAACATCTATCAGCTATGCGTGTTTTAATTAATCATACACACACACATATATATATATATATATATATATATATATATATATATATATATATATATGGGGCAATGAATAAATTGTCGTCTAAATTACACAAAAATGAAAATAACACTGACGACAGATATATTTACCAAAATTACATAAATATATCTTAAAATACTAAAGAGTAAATTTATTCAATAAAATCGCCATGGCCTTCAGAATCACCTGCAACTCCCCTGGACAGTCTCCTTGTTTAAGTTGGTGAATGTTGCCATCATCCCTGCCTTCAGTTCATCTATAGTGTTACAACGAGTTTTGCTGTTCTCTCGCTCAACTGCGCCCCACGCATGATAATCAAGGGGGGTGAAGTCTGGGGAGGTAGGTGGCCAGGTGTAAGCGGTGATGTGGTCGCAGAAAATTCTTACAGCTATGACTGGGTTCTCCCGCTTGTGTGGAATGGTGCAGGGTCCTGTTGCCAGACATAGATTCTTCTAGCAGCCACCCTCTTGACTCAAGGCAGCACTAACTCCTCAAGACACTTGATGTAAGCCTACGTGTTGAGTCTGAGGACGTGTGGAAAGATGAATGGCGGCATAACGACGCTATCACAAGTGATTACTCCAAACACCTTCGTAATCACTATTAAACTCATCCAACTCTTTCCTAATCCTCTGCACTGTCCTAACATTGACACCGAAACACTCAGAAATCTTTGTATTGGAGCTTCCGGTGTGAATGCCAAGCAGTACAACATACTGTTTCCAAATTTCTGGCAGAGTGAATTGCGTCACGGTGCTCTTTTTCTCAAAGACGGTGCCCAACTTACCCTACTACACTGTGCAGTCGACAAAATCAAAAACAAACAACGCGCGTGCGCGAAATTAAAAATATAAAATGTCGACAATTTACCAATTGCACCCTGTATATACACAGGTTTAACGGTGCGTTTGTAGACTGTATAATGTATGCGCATGCGTGTGTTTATCTTCGTTACACATTTAGCAACCTTGTGTGTGTATATCTGTGCGTGAAAGGGAGATAATGTAGCAAGTTTGAACAAGAAAACAGTCGTCTATCACATATTTATCATCTGATTTTTTTATCTGAATTTTTTACTATATAATGTACGTTATAACGAGATAGAGTCGAAAGTTCCTGGACTCCATAATTGATTGTGATTACGAGAAAAACGAGACAGATAGCTTGGCGACGGACATATATACTTATGGGCTAAATAGTAAAAATAGTATCTAGAAAAAATCATTGTTATCTCCACCAACAAAAAAAAATCATTGTTATCTCCCCGCCAAAAAAATCATAGTTAACCTCCCCCAAAAATCATTTTTATCTCACACCCACCAAAAAATCATTGTTATCTCCCCGCCCCCCAAAAAATCATTGTTAACCTCCCACAAAAATCATTGTTATCTCACCCCCACCAAAAAAATCATTATCTCCACCCACCCTGCAAAAAATCATTATCTCCCCATGCCCGGCAAAATTGCTAATGCAATAATCACTTGCAACAAACGAACAATCCAAAAAGTATTGTTTGTTTGTTTTTTACGGCCACCAAAATATGCTTCGGATTTAAATAACCCATAAAGTGTTGGTGAGCCTTAAAAAATCAATGAATCACTCAATTGGCAATAGTCCTCGTTGATAAGTTCACAACTTTTTCCACATTTTATGTTGGCAATTTTTCATCTTTAACGCTCACCATGTTGAACCGATACTCGACCGGCCTTAAAATGTTAATACCACTAAAAAAAACTGGTGTTTGATTTAAAGAATATTCACCAAAAACCTGAGGAACCATTTGAATTCTCGCAAAATTCTATGCAGGCATGTTCAATCAAATTGTTCGTCATCGGAATTGATTGATTTGTTTATTATGTGCTATCAAAACTTTGTGGGTTATTTAAAGCCGAAACATATATTTTTGCGAGTAAATATTATAATAACAACTTTTTGGAATCTAACAATAACTTTTCCAGATAAAAGTCCTGCTATTTAACCCATAGCTTGGTGGATATGGATTCATTTTTGCGCGTAAGTGAATGCAACGAACTCGACTGGAATTTGAACTTGGCCCTCCGATTTCGCATTCCGAGCCGCTATTCATTTTACCACCCGCAGATCAACTAGCCATTGTAAAGGTAGCAGAGCCGTTCCAATACAATGTTAAATGACCAAGAATAGATGACATGAAACCTATTTGGTAAACTGACTCAATGACGCGCGCATTTCCGATACAACTGTCCGATACAACTGATATATGATTAATATTCACAAAGAAAATTAAGTGCGTTGACAAGGAAGGATATTATGTTTAAAAATAAGTATTTTTGTGAAAAGTAATTTTTTTTCAGCTAAGACTGTCTCAAGACTACAATAGTGGAACGCCCATTGACAATATAACTCAGTAAGCCAGATAAGTTTTAAAAGTAAATATTTAATCAGTTTAGTCTGGCAGAAGGCTATAATATCGAGCGATGAGGAAATTCGGATGTACTAGCATACTACCTAACGCTCCATAACACGTTTTATATTGTGTTATTGAATAAATGGCCCTGCGTTCGTTCATGAAAACGTGCCGGTGACCACACTGATTCCTTCCCGCTTTTAACTGTTTATACGAATTCGTACGTGCATGTGAATATTTGGGGATATTTTTTTTTATAAATTTCACCAAATACAAAGCTCGCGAGCCA
Organism: Acanthosepion esculentum; assembly: GCA_964036315.1. Taxonomy (NCBI): domain Eukaryota; kingdom Metazoa; phylum Mollusca; class Cephalopoda; order Sepiida; family Sepiidae; genus Acanthosepion; species Acanthosepion esculentum. The sequence continues at coordinate 54,710,986 of OZ038484.1, read as the reverse complement.
CTGAAGTGTTCACAGAAGTTCCCCCCACCCCCAGGAAGTCTGTTCCACAAAATGGCAGTAGTTGGGAAAAGTATTGTCTTACATTTGGAACAGAGAACAAATGAAATTGATTCGACTCCGATGTGTCCGAGTTGTAAATGTTTGAACTGGTGGGACTAGAGAATGCATCTGATGAGAACGTTTGCCATGGAAAATGCGACAGAGTAGTGACAGGTCTGTAACGTTGTGCCCGTGGGGAATATATCAAATAAGAGGTGAAAGAGTGCTAAAAAAAAAGCTCCTGCCACAAGACCGCATAAAAATTTTCGAACTCTCTCGAGACAAGAAAGTATTGGTTTGATCTGACTCTTGTAAAGATAAAACATGCCAGGAGGAATCGGATACTTTCCAGATCGATAGAATGAGCCGACTATGTTTCTAGTATCTTTAAAAATAGGTTTTTTTATATTTTTCCACTTTGGTTCGGAAATGAACATCAGACATAATGGACGTTTAACGTATGAAGCCTCGAGAAAAATGGCATTTCTTCGATTTTGTTATTTTTACTCGGAATACTTTGATTGGTTTCTGAAAACAAAACATCTTTCGCCATTCCAATTGGGCCTTCAGATTTCCAATATCTGAATACTTCGTTTAGTTTTCGAAAGGTACTAGGGGATTGTTTCATATTCACTGCCACAGTTGATATTAGATATTACATAGTACAGGTGTAGTCTTGTTTTAAACAAAAACTTCGCATCTCTTAATACCTTATTTATACATGAAGAAATTGTCTATCATTCACTGCTCTATAGGAGATAAGATATAACATAGAACTTCAGCAGTCTTTTCTTCATTTCTAATGACATTTTCCTATCTCTTAATATTTTGCTTAGTTTTTAAAAGGCATGAGGAGATTGTCAAGCATTTGCTGCCATATAGGAGATTAGACATTAGATAGCAGTTCAGAACTCTTTTCTTTGTTCCTAACAACATTTTCATATCTCTTAATAATTTGCTTACTTTCTGAAAGGCATGAGAAAGATTAACAATCATTCACTGCCATATAGGAGATTAGATATTACATAGCAGTCCAGCACCCATTTTTGTTTTCAACGACATTTTCCTATCTTTTAATAATTTGCTTACTTTCTGAAAGGCATGAGGAGATTGTCTAGCAGTCATTGACATATAGATTAGATATTACATGGCAATTCAGGATTCTTTTGTTTGTTTCTAACGACATTTTCATATCTATTAACACTTTGCTTACCTTCTAAAAGGCTCACCATCCCCTATTTACATGCATATAGAAGAATAGGTATTTTATAGCAATTCAGCACTGTTTCAATGTTGTAATATGCATTTAATACTTTAATTGATTACTAATTGTTGTGGTAGAATCCACCTAATTTGCATAGTGGAGTACCGACGATATAAATATGGTTGGTACCGGAAGACATGGGGGCGAATTCAGAGATCCAACTAGAGACTCTGCCCGACTGCGACTTAGTCAACACATTCTCCAGGAACGGTCTTCCCAGAAATATACAAAAGACTATATGTAAATATTGTGTACCCTTTCTTGTTCCAATACATTTATATTCTAACTACCTTTTGTATTTGCATTATTATTCCATGCATTAGTCAAGTTTCAACACTAATAAAATAAAATAAAATTTTCCTTTTGCCATTGTTTCTTCAAATCTCTTGGTCTCAATTGCCTTAGCTTTTTAGGGCACAACTAGGTCATTGAATAACTTCATATGTTTGATTTTGATTTAAGACAAACTTTTTTCCCAGTTGATACTTCCTATTGCCCTTAAAATTATCCTTCTTGCTTTGGGCATAATATTCTCAAGTTCTATCAGTAGAATCACATTCCAGTCTCTTTACGTCCCTTCTACATCCGCGAGATAATTGTTCATCATTTACTATCTGTTGTGGTAGGATCCACCTAATTTGCATAGTGGAGTACCGACTATATAAATATGGTTGGTACCGGGAAGACAGGGAGGCAAATCAAGAGATCCAGCTAGAGACTCTGCCCGACTGCGACTTAGTCAACACATTCTCCAGGAACGGTCTTCCCAGGAATATACAAAAGACTATATGTAAATATTGTGTACACTTTCTTGTTTCAATACATTTTGTTCTAAGTACATTTTGTGTTGCATTATTATTCCATGCATTAGTCAAGTTTCAACACTATCATATAGGGTACTAGATACCATATCTTTCAGCATCCTTCTCTCTGTCTGTAAAGACATTTTCCTTTCTCTTTGCTAATATTTGCTTAGTCTCTCGAAGTCATCTTTAGTTATTCCAATGCGCCTTCATGTTTCTTGGTCACAAATTTTATCTTCTGCCCAGGGCATTTCCTCAGTTGCTCGATTTATTTTATTACAGTCTATAAGTTCCTATTCTCTTTGGAATCGTCCCATTTTGTCACATGCTCTGTCCATGGCATTCTCAAATTCTCCTTCCTATTTTATGTGCTATTGCTCTTCAAGAGGTGGGCAATCATGGCTCTCCAGAACTTCCTATTCTTTGTAGGTCTTAGCAAAGTTTGTCTTTTTACTATCCCATTTTTAATCCTTCTTCTGTCATCCAAGGTCGTTAGGTACGTGATCATGTCTCTCCACAACTTCTTATCCATTATAGCTCATAGAAATTTTGTACTTTTTGCTATCCTACTTCATCTTTTTTTCACCATCCATTTACATCACGGCTCTCCACAACTTTTTGCTATCATACTTTATCCTTTTTCTGCCACCCATTCACACAAGATCGTTAGCTAGGGTACTCGCTGCTTTCCTCTGTCCTTCTTGATTTCTATATTTCATGTGTCAAATTCTCCAAGCCCCCTTTTCTCATTATATGCTCTAGAAACCTAAAATGTTTCTTTCTGATTTGAATTTAACAGTTTTTATTCTCCTTAAAATATCCTTATTACTCACATGTTCCGTCCAAGGTATTCTCAGTATAATTCTTTCGACCCAAATTTCTGTGGCCTAAGTTCTCTTCTTCATCTGTGAGAATGATTGTCCAGCACCAACTGCCACATAGGAGTCCCGATATTACAAAGCAATTCAGCATAATTTGTTTCTAACGAAATTTTCCCGTTTATTATTACTTTGCTTAGATTTTGGAATGCATCTTTCGCTATCCTAAAGCTGTTGCTCTTCCTGACAACTATTCTGCATGCGTTTGTTGTTTCACGTGTTTTCTTTATTGGTGACGAAAATGCCCCGCATTCCGTTCTATATAGACGAACGGACATCTTTCTTTTAATCATTTCAACACAAGATAAGCAACAAATCCACTAACACGCAGGAGGTTACTGAGTGTGAAAGAATATGAAAAAAAGAACTCTATCGCTATTACCATGGAAACTGCTCGGACGAATTACATTCCTGGTTCAGCCAGGCCTAACCTTCACGGCTAGGACTCGCCATGCCACTTAAACCACCTACATTCCCATCGTATTCCATTGACGAGAAGTAAGTCCCACTCGGACAGCTTCTTTCCGCGAACCACTTCTCTGTGGAATCGATTCCTAGGAGGATATTTCTCCGATTGCTACAATCTTAACCTGTTCAAGTCTATGTTTAACCGTTATCTTCCTCTTCTATTCACATCAACAGCCTCTTTATACAATCCTCTACTTCTAGCGACCCCCGTGCCTTGCACAGGGTAGAACCTACTTTTTAAAAAAAAACAAATTCCCTCCGTGTTTCATTGGTGAGAAGTAAGTTCCACTCAAACAGCTTCCTGCGAACCACTTCTCTGTAGAACCGACTCGCAAGAGAATATTTCCTCGGTCACTACAATCCTAGCCTGTTCAAGACTAGAAATAACCGTTTTCTTCCCTCCTACCCATATAAACCACCCCTCAACGTAACTCTCTACCTCGAGAGGCCGCAGGGCCTTGTACAGGATGAACTTTACTGTAAAAAAAACATTATTAAGGAGAGAAAACTATAAGAGAACAGAAATTAAAAAGACAGAATATAACTTTTGACATTGCATTTAATTTTTTTTTTTGAAGATCAAACTTGATTAGAAAATAAGAAAACGGAAAAGAGTCCCACAAGTTAGTAGTGCGATAGAAGAAACTATTAGTAAAGAACTTACGGTTACATCTCACCATTTCGACTGTAAAATGATGAGATCTTCCTGCCAATGTAGTACAGCGCTTAAATTCATAGAGCCTAGGCACCATAGAGGAAAGTTCCTCAGAACATTTGCCATGAAATTATTTATATAAAAGGCACGGGGAAGCTACGTTACGAAGCAGATGCCAGATCAGTAACAGAATAATCTAGTAATGATTTCTTCGTTCTTAACGGTATTTTTAGTTTATTTAGTACCTTATTCTATTTGTAAGAATCGTATTTTGCTATTCCTACGTATCTCCTTAGGGTAGGCACAATGGTAATAATGGACTCAATGGAAAGCCTAATGGCGTGCAAACAAGCGTTAAGTTGGAGATAGTAGAGTTAATGGGAACTCACGAATTCTCTCCTTAGCTACATATTAGACTCTTCGCGAAGGCTACATACGGGTTTTGAATTCAGAGTTATCCTTCTTCTAGGACTGGTTGCCAAGACAAAACTGCAACTTGAGAGAGGGATATATCTTTTTCAATTGCACTACGGCATAAATAACTGTAACGAACTCGATTGGAATTCGAACTACGACTCTCCGATTTCACATTCCGAGCCGCTATCCATTACATGCGCAAGTGCTCTGTCGAGTGGGGAAATGCTTATAGTATTTTGTACTCGTGAAACAGACGCTGTGCATCAGAATGCACGTGTTTGAATGAGTGGAGGAGATTGTTTACGGCTTGCTAATGTCAATTGATTCTCTTTTCTCTGGGAAAAAAAGCAATATGAAGTTATCCATGGCAAAAACCTATTGGGACAACTTCGTCTAAACTTTGTCGTTAGGGCCTATTTATCTTCATTATCTGACAGATGTTTTCCTATACCAACAAAATCCGTAATCTATGCCTTTTTATAATAAATACATAAATAAATAAATAAATAAAAGCCTTTATGGCTTAGGTATTGACGAAAAGGATCAGATATGTGCAAAAGTACCCTGAGCATTTTAACGAAAGGGAATTCTCTTCCTTAACAGCAATATCACTTCAGGGCGTGGGTGATCATGACTCTCCACTGCTTTAAATAAGATCTATAAACTGTGCATTGCCATAATTGTTCTTAGACAGATAGTGGAATGGCTTCCCTCTAACCTCTCCAATCTTCTGAATTCTGTTTTTTCTTCTGCCACTCTGGTTGCCATCCAAAGCTATGGAACCCTGTCTACCCATCTGTTTTAGGACAGAGTCGATCATCTGCACAACTTTAACTGGGAATTGACTCTTCGGAAAGAGAGTAGTGTACGTTCCTGCTGATTTATCCACGGTTTTTAATTCAGCTGTCCTTCTTCTAGACTGGCCGCCAAATAAAGCAAGAGAGTCCAGACTCTACTGTAATTTTTTTTTTTTTTTTTTTTAAGCTTTTCACCCCAAGCAAGGCTGGAAGCCACTAGCACGCAAGGGGTTACAGAAGGTTTGAAGGAAGAGCAGATAGGAGTGGTAAAGGAGAGGATGTGGAGAAAGATAGTGGATCGATCAAGGCAAGAGGGTTACAGAAGATTTGGAGCGAGAGCAGATAGGAATGAAAGGTGAAAGGATGCGGAGAAGGGAAGTGGATAGATCAAGGCAACTGGAGATATCGATTGACGTTACACTTAAATAGTTGGAGATTATATTTGTCAGGGAAACAGGAATAAGGAAGGGAGTTCCACAGGCGAGATGTGCGAGACATGAAGCTATTGGAGTAGAAAAGACGTCTACATCTAACAATTTCAACGGTGAAGGGGTGGGAACGTGATGCCAGCCTCATAGGACGCTTAAATTCATGAGGCCTGGGAACCAGCGAAAGCAGCTCATCGAAGCAATTACCGTGAAAGTATTTGTAAAAAAGACAGAGCGAGGCAACGGCGCGTCTGTGAGAGAGCGACTGCAGACGAGATGACAGATGAAAGTGTTCGTAGCACTCCACAACTTCAACTGAGTTTTGTGTCTTGCGAAAAAGAGTGGTGTGTATTCCTGCTGTTTTCTCCACGGTTTTGAATTCTGTTGTCCTTCTCCTAGACTGGCTACCAACCGAGAGAGTCTGGACTTCTCTGCTATTTTACGATGAAGGTGATCATCCCATTTCACCAATTTAACTTTGTATTGCCTCTTTAGGAAAAGAGGTCAGTTCTTGAGACATTCTCCACGGTTTTGAATTCAGTTCTCTTTTCTTCTTCTTTTTCCTCTTTTTTTTTTGAGTTATGTTTATCCTGTACAAGGCCCGGGAACCACCCGAGGCAGGGGATTACAGGGTAAGAGGTACTGTCTATGCATATATGTGGGGAAGATAACTGTCAAACCTAGACTTGAAAAGGTTGAAGTTGTAGTGACCGGGAAAACATCTTCTTGGGAGTCGGTTCTATAGAGCAGTGGTTCGCGGGAAGAAGCTACTCGGATGGAACTTACTTCCCACCAATAGAATACGAAGGGAATGAAGGTAGTTTGCTTCAATGTGCCTAGCATGACGGATCCTAGCCGTAAAGGTTAAAACTGGCTGAACTAAGGAATGTAGTTCGTCAAAGCCCTTTCCATGGAAGTAGTGAACAGGGCAGTGAGAGGCTTCTTACATCCAGTGAAAGGGGTGTTGTATAGTGGAAAATAATTTGTCACCCGGAGGACACTGAGACGTTTCTAGACTGATTGTCAACAAAAAGCTAGAGTGGCCAGTCTACTTAGTTATTTAATTCATGATTTGGTTTCGTTTCGTTTCGTTTCGTTTGTTTTACAGCATATCAACCTCAATGGGTCATTTAATGCCAACAAGATTTTTATTGTTGGTAATATTTTTTTCAAAAATGTATTGCTGATAATAATTTTATTTTCCAAAAATGTATTCCTGGGAATTTTTTTTTTTTTCAAAAATGTATTGCTGGGATTTTTTTTTTTAATCTATTGCTGGGAAAATTTTTTTTCAAAAATGTAATAATTTTGTTTTTCAAAAATATATTGCTGCTAATATTTTTCTTTTTCAAGAATGTACTGCTAGTAATAATTTTTCAAAAAAAGTATTGCTGATATTAAAACCTATTTTTATACTTTTATAGTGTTTTGACCCCTTTTTGTCCATAGCTGGGACCCTGACAGGTTCTACCACCCTGGGTCAGGGTGAACCTGGGAACACCAGCAATTAAGAGGTGGTTCTATGCTCCTCAAAAAACCTCCTGCTGTCGGATGTAGTTTATCATCTTACCCAGGATGCTCATGGCTTGTGAGAGGAATAGAGCAGTTCATGCCTTTAACAATAGCAATAGCATTAAGTGAATACAAATTGTCTAAGCTGGAATTTGAAACAATTATAATCTTAACAATTCGGACACACGCGCATGAATACGCTTTCAGAAAGCTTCTGTGCACCGTAATAATAACAATTACGGGAAAAATACTATTATTCTTGATTTTCGGCAATTTTACCGAACACACTGGACACAGCGTTCCATGGTGTCTGTTTTCACTATTTGGCTTATATTTAGGCTCTAGAGGAGGATATTGTATTTAAAGGAAAATTTCATTTTTACAAGTGGCCGAATGAAAGAAAAATACGTAATCAGGTAACATGAATTCTCTGTAAACGAATGAATGCTTTTTATTTTTCATGTGCTCAGACATTTCAGGAGGTAAAGGTCAAAGTGCACTATAGAGTAATCTCATTTGTTGCTCTAAGTATTGGGTTGGTGCATAATTATCAGGCGATTTAAACAATATTTGTTATGACAAAAGCGACAACAATTCAACAATAACATTATTAAATGATTATTCCAGAGCATATGATTATCGACACGCATTTTTATAGAAATATTTTTATTAAAAAAGTAAACAAAACAGCAATTTCTCTTAACAAATATCTCGCCTACAAAACGCCTGATAATTATGCACCAACCCAATATGTTTTTATCTTTTATCATCTTTTTTTCTCCATATTCTCCCATCCATTCACATAAACTCGTTGCTTCTCATTCCTTCGATATTGTGAATAGTAAATTTCCTAGGCGATAATGGTTCTCCCCGACTTCTTATCTTTAGTTGCTCTAAGTAAGTTGACTCTTTACCATGTCTTTTTGTCTCTTCTATAATCCATTCCCAGAATTATTCGCACTCTTGTCTACAGATATGTTATGGCGAAAATCGTGATAATTTTTCACTTCAGTTAGTTATGTGACATGCGTGATACACACTTAGGCGATCATGTATCTTTCGATACATGAGTAGCGAGGCAGATTTTTCCCGCAGTAGGTTGCCATTTCTTTCTGTGGTAGACCAGTTTCCATTCAAGACTATAGAACCCAGTCTGTCCTGCTATTTAACCATAGCTGTGGGGGAGAAGAAGAGGATTCATACCTTTCCTAAGGGTATCAGGACGTAATTGAATGTAATGGATTCAACTGGAATTCGAACTTGGCTCTCAGATTCCTCAATTCGAGAATGTATAACTGAAAAAAATGAATGGATTTCATTATCCGACCTTATAACTAATAACTTATATTACTATAAGCGATATTTTTAATGGGTACACATATTTGAGATGCGAGTTCTGTTTTTTCCACTGTTTAAAATATAAAAGCAGGGATAGCAACTCAGATACGTTTATCCACTAAAAATAATATGTTTTGTTGGAAGAAATACCTTAAAACGGATATAAAAAGAAATAATTCAATTAAATATTTTGTTAATAATTAAAATACGAATTGTTAATTAATTGCATTAAATCTCGAAACACGGCAATTTAAAAAGCTGTGATGTCGGCTTTTAGAAAGAAAATATTTTTTTAAAATTGTCCATCATCCAATCTAAAAATTGTTAGATTATGACGATCTGCATTGCAGCTCGCTCAACCTATTCATAAATCTGGTTATACGAAAATTATCAAAAAACGTCATCAATTCGTTAAGGATTAATTTTAGAATTTCAAAACGGATTTTAAGATCTTACTGAAAGTTAAACTTTAATTATCCTGCTGTTGCTAAAGGATTGACTTCTAAATTTTAAATTTTATATTCATATTTGTTGCTAACACCACGAGTTCGGTGTGACACCTGCAAAGTCCCCGCAGCAAACAACTAAACAGCGGCACACATGTCAGAAATCGCTTTGTTAGTCGTTATCAGTTTATATGTGTTTGATGGTGCTGTTCGTCTGCTTCAATCAATTATCTCTGTATCTGTCAACAGATTTGGTTTGTTTTGTTTTGTTTCCTGAAGCCTTCATAATAAATGCTTGCCGTTGTTACTACTAACGATGTTGACGTCAAGAAAGACCGGACTATTAATATTAATTGCAACATTAATAACATCAGTGATAAAATGTTACGAAAATGAAAGCATTCGCAAAAATAACAAACGAGGAAATATATATCAGGCACTCTCTGCCATACTTCCATTTTCATCAGTTCTAAAATTAAAGCTAAAAAAAACTAAGTTGTTGTATTTATCACTCAGACACATTCCTTTTTTTTAAAATCAAACTAAACACTTATCCTGAAGCCTCTGCTAAACCTCATTTAAATGACCTCAAGTAACACGGACGTAGGCGTAAGCATGCCACTCAGTAGAAAAAAAAGTTTGTTTTTTTCACATATGAAAACACAGCCAACTTCCCAATTATCGGAATTGGAAATCAAAGAGCCAAGTTCCAATTCCAGCCAGGTTCGTTATATTCACTTACGCCCCAAACCCTTGGGAATCAACTTCTTCTTCCCCAGATATGGGCTAATTATTAGGAAATCATTTTCATCTCCAACAAATTCTTACAATCTAAAAATATTTTCTTGCTTAAATTATTCCGCAAAAGGTTGATAAACTGTAAAAAGATGATAAAACAACCAATCGTAATTATCGGAGTCAAACTAATTTCATAAAATCAGTATCGCACTTAACTGTCTGCCTCTCTCTCTCTCTCTCTCTCTCTCTCTCTCTCTCTCTCTCTAATTATTAATTCGACATGGAATTCTGACCGTTTCTTCATCGTGTCGATTTGAATATTCTCCATTAATAGCACGCTAGACAAGCCCACTGTTGGGGTGGATAGGTCGAGGAATGGCCGTTTGACCCCCTTGCCCTCCCCCCAGCACTGCGTTCATTATAACTTGTTGCTTGGCATGGAATAGGTAAGCCGTAATTTTCGCCAGTGTCTTGTGAAAATTGTAGTCGTCAAGCGAGCATTTTCTCTGTCCGATTAAGTAGGAACCCACTCTACCCTTGATTCCGTCTTTCTTGTGTATGTATATGTAATTTTTAATTTATTTCAATTTTTTTTTTGTTTTGTTTTTTTTTGTTTTTTTTTTTTTGCTTTTTCTTAACCGTCGCTCTTGGACCCCCTAACATATCTTATTTTAGAACTAACTATTCTAACCTAACTGGTAATATTACACTTTAGCCGATTCTGAAATCCGTTTTTGAGTCTAAAGAATCTGGTCTCTGTACTGGTGCCGCTGTGTTTGTCCCGTGATGCGTGTAGTCTGTGGCATTGCCTGTTCATTCTGAGGGTACACGGTTGACAGTTCCCTGGTTGCTGTTTCCGACTGGTAGTTAGGAGCCCTACCTCTTGCGTAGCGTCTTGAGCGGCCGCTCTGATCAACAGTTGCATAATATCGGGGTGTCTGTAGTGCCATGTCGCGCATGGATAGGTGTCCCTGCAGACATCTCCGGTGGGCAACCCTGAGGCCACATTATGATTCAGGCTGTGCCAAACCCCATCTCTGCCCGCGTCATGGGTGATAACCGTCGGCTTCCTTTAACTCAGGCCTTCTCTTTTTCCAACACCAATTATCCACATGAATTACAAAAACCGGAAATATAAACCTAAACCAGCCTTCCAAAAATCACCCAAAGCTTTAAATATCTCCTTCTCCAACATCCGTGGCATTAGGACCAACTTCTGCAGTGTTGAATCTTTCCTCATTGCTAAGTTCCCGGATATACTGGCACTGTGTGAGACCAATCTTGACTCCTCTATCCCTTCCTCTGATCTCTCGATCCCTGGTTACCTGCCTCTCCTCAGAAAAGACTCTCTAACCCACATGCATGGCCTGGGTGTCTACGTCAAGGACCATCTCCCTCTGGCTAGAAAGTGCTCTCTCGAATTGCCGGATCATTCGTACTTGTGTCTCCGGCTATCTCTTCTGAATGCTGTAAGCTATCTTTTCTTCCTCTACCGCTCTCCATCCTCTCAGGACTGTGGAATATTCGATGTCATTTCAGACAGCATAGATAGGGCCTTCTCTCTCCATCCGTTCGCTCACATATTTGTGTTTGGCGATTTTAACGCCCATCACAACCAGTGGCTTAAGAATGCTACTACCGACCTCGCAAGCATTCATACTCTCAACTTTTCAGTCTCTCAATCCCTCACACAGATAATTGATTTCCCCACGCGTGAATGTAAGGCCTCACTCCTCGACCTGTGTTTTACATCCATCCCTGAGTCTTGTAGTGCCACGCAGCTCTGTCCTATCGGTAACGCCGATCATAAAAAGAAATATAGTCTTAAAGTGTGCTATATTTATGGGATAACGTGCTCAATATCAGAGGTAGAGCGTGTGTAAATATAAAAGTGAACATAGAAGTTAACACTTAGAGGCGACAGTCTGTTTCATGCTAGATGCAATCGTTGGGCCACGATTTATATTTTATATTCATATATATATATATATATATATATATATATATATATATATATATATATATATATATTAGCTTAAATAGTAACTGTTTACAAACTCACACCTCAAACCAAAGAGCTCAACCGAAATTAATTTTTCAGGAGCCAATATTTTTGTCATCCACAGACAGACTGTTTCGCTGTTTCACAGCTCATCAGTGTGTTAGACGTCCGTCACCTTCATCCCTGCCGTGAGCCGACGTCTTAGTGGTAGAAGTTCCAACTGACGCCAATTCAGTCGGGTTTCGATCCTAGCTAGAGGCAACCGGACGTCTAGCCACACTGAAGAGCTGTGAAACAGCGAAACAGTCTGTCTGTGGATGACAAAAATACTGGCCCCTGAAAAATTAATTTCGGTTGAGCTCTTTGGTTTGAGGTGTGAGTTTGTAAACAGTGACTATTTAAGCTAATATAGCATGACTCTTCGGCAGAATTGAGTCACTGTCAGTCACTGAGTGTTTATCTAAATCTAAAAATAAACACGCTAAAATTCACCTTCATCCCTGCCGTGAGCCGACGTCTTAGTGGGTGAAGTTCCGACTGATGCAAATCCAGTCGGGTTTCGATCCTAGCTAGAAGCAACCGGACGTCTAGCCACACGGATGAACTGTGAAACAGCGAAACAGCCTGTCTGTGGTTGACAAAATATATATATATATATAGGTTACAGAAACGTTTTGTTGTACAGGGTAGTCCGAAATTTGTATCACCTTCTACCAAAAAGTAATGAGAACAATAGAAGAACAAGTAATACAGTAATATAAAACACATGTATTGGATTCAGTTTATTAACTTTCATTGACGCTGTCTATACATCGATAAGGTTTGTATGAAGACCATCATTTTCGTGGCACAAAATAATGCGGCACCATGTCTTGTGTGATATTTTACGAAGCTATGCTTCGTTGATTGCTCTAAAGGTTCTCCGAACGGCACCCTTCAACAGATGGGTATTCTGGTATCGTTCATGTGAAACTCTCTTTTTGATGATAATACCCAACAGAGCGTTGAAATAGAAAATTATATTATGTACAAGACGTTCGGACCACTCTGTCGATTCTCCAGAACATGCCCTCGAAGATTAACTTGTAACTTTCCAAATACATTGTCTTTGAACGCTACCTTTACAGAAAATAGATAAGAAATTTCAGGAAAGTATTAGAACTTGAATTCTTCATCTAAATTACTAATTCTCAATTAATAAATACGGAAAAGAGAAATGTATACCTTCTATGCAAACACACAGTGACTGCAAGTGAAGCAAGCACTTCGACGTGCTGTTATGGTTAACAAGCTTGTCTCGCTAGATCAATTACCACTGAGTAGTTAATTCGATCCTCACCGGGTGCTTTACATTTCCAGCCTTGTGTGACATCTGAACGACGCTTAAAAAATCATTTATGCTTCCTTGGCAGATTTTTCAGGAATGTTCAAAATAATATTATCTCAAGCCCTGGGTGATGGGGGAATCCCCCCAGGCAGGCACCTCTCTTTTTTTCTTTATTGTCTTTGACTTCTTGGGGAGTTTAGTGGAGTGGTTCCCTGTCATCTTCTCCGTGCTTATGAATTCGGAGTTTTCTTTCCCCTAGGCTGACTGACATCCAAGTCTACCCTACTTTTTAACCGATTTAAAGTGCATTAGTGCGAGAGTAAATACAACAGGCTAGGCCGGAAATTGAAATCGGAACGCCGAATCCACTTTCCGCACATCTACACATATTCTTCTTTAAAGCTGTCTCGTATTAGCAAAGATCTATATTTCAAGAATCTCTGGCAATCCAAACGCCAGCCACACATTCTTGAAATTCTTTAGATGTTATATTGCGATGCCAATGTTGAAATTAAAGTTGGATTATGAACCGTTTCTGTGGTCGGGCATCTAACGATCGAAAAGTAAACAGAGACTAAAATATCTTGCATTATTTAAATATACTCCCAAAATTCGAATTAATATATTATACACAAGTGGCCATTACGTCTATAATGGAATAATCGCCGAAAATCCATTTTAATAATAGAAAAGGCATTCTGATACGGGCGGACGGAAGAAGAAGGGATTTTATGTGAGTAAAGATTGAATAAACAGAGAGAGAGAGTTAGAGGTGATGGAAATCAGAGAGGGTACAATTAGAGTATAAAGGGAGGAACCAGACGAGAAGAGTGAGGGTGAAAAGAGAGGGGAGGGATAAACAGAAATAACTAGGAAATGTCAGACAGAGAAGAGGTTTTAAGTTTTTGCTTTTTCCCCCAAGAGTGACATAAGATCATTTACTTTAAAGAGTGCTAGGTTGGATGTACTGGTAGCGTAGGAGTTATCAGCACGTAAAGTGGAATCACCAAGCCAAGTTCAAATATCAGTCTAGTCTGTTCCGTTCATTTTCACAGATTTTTTCTTGGGGGGGGGGGGTGAATACATCTTTTGTCCCCGACCTAACAATCTATGAGTTCAATTAAGTGCCAAACCTGATACATGTTTGAGCGATCATGTTTATTTCGAGTCATGACTGACTAGGCAGAAGGTTTTCTCGCTGAAGGTTGCCACTTCTTTCTGCGATAAATTTGTTGCCAACCAAGGCTATAGGACCCAGTCTGTCCTGCTATTCATCCCATAACTGGGAAAGTAAAGATGGGTTCATGACCGCCTAAATCCTGTTGAGACTCGACATTAAAATATAGAACAAAAGGGATTTGGCAATTCACAGATAATAAAGAAAAGAAATCTGTGGAGAGCCAAGATCACCTAAGTCCTGAAGGGACATGGCATGGCTACCAAACAATTTCTACAACCACATCACTTACATCTGGCCACCTAACTCCCCCGACTGCAACCCCCTTGATTATTATGTGTGGGGTTCAGTTGAGTGAGAAACCAACAAAACTCCTTGTAAGACCAAAGATGACCTGAGGGTAAGGATTATGGCAGCATTCACCAACTTAAACAAGGAATCCATCCAGAAGAGTTGCAAGATATTCTGAAGTTGTCCGGAGGCCGTGGTTGAAGCCAATGGCGATTTTATTGAAAAAATGTACTATTTTGTATTTCAAGATATTTTTGCGTAATTCTGGTAAATATAAATGTTAAAATGAGATGTCAGTGTTAATTTCATTGACCTACTCTATACTGCCGAGATTTATATTCAGTGTGTACAAATACCGTCCAACTTGATGCAAGTCTGTCAATTGTTTCTGGATATTTATCACAGAACCTGCATTTCGGGTGAACACATTTTTCAGTATGTATGCTTGGTAATTTCTAGTTAACAAGAATTGGTCCCGTGCAGCAAGAATAAAACCTTCGGTTTCCGCTTTTAACCCTGCACGACATAACCACAGATGGGTACGGGGTTTGTCTACATCAGCTTGTTTGGTACGTGATGAGTATTGATCATGAAGAGGCTTATCTTTCCATAGTTTCTGTATTTCGTTTTGCTTTTTCTTTAGGTTCTTTGCCGCTGGAGTAGGTGTATTATGGTTTATTTGCACTTCTTTACACACTTGAAATTCCCTTTTGAATTTGTTGGCTTCCTTTATTACTAAATAGGGTTTTTATTTCTTGCATGTTCATTGACACCGATCATCATCCAGTCTTCTGTAGTTTCCAGATATCTTTGAAGACAGATTTTTGTGGTTTTGTAAGACAGTTCTAGTTGAATTAATCCTCTGCCTCCTTCGGATCTGGACACATATGGAAGGATCGACATCAGCCTTATTATTATTATTATTATTATTATTATTATTATTACAAAACCCTTCAGGAAGAGCAAGTCGACTTTGCCGGAAGTGAGCTAGTAAATTAATTTTTAATAACGCACGTGAAATCCAGAGTTTGATCCCCGAATTTTTTACATATAGTCTACATTCTGTCTTCTTATAGTTAGTGGGTAGTCCTTTCTTTTCGCTTTCTTTTCTACCTACCCTAGAAGAGTTTCTTGTTTTCTTTCTGAGCCAGCCATTATGTCAGCTGATAATAAATCCTTGTAGGTCTTCTAGTTCCCTTAGTAGCGTTTCATGACTGCATATTCTATCTTCTTACACTAAATAGCTAGTCCTTTTATCTCGCTTTCCTTTGGTAATGTTTTTGCATTTTTCCTTTTGAACCGGCCTTCAGCAAAGTCCCATCTACGTATCTTATAGGATTAAGAAACAGAAGTCTATAGATATTTACTAAGCTAAGTTTAGTTTCACACAAGGCCACACATATATGAGTCTCATAAGGAAGGTCGAACTTACAAAGTAATGTTTTTGCTAGGCTAACTCGCTAATCACGGCGAGATGCTCACTGCATAAAGATATGACAATTTAGCGCGTTTAGATTAGTCTTGAAAAAGGCAGGGCACCTAGTGTGAAGCATACTTATGGTTTGCTAAGCTAGCTCGTTAACTGAGCTAAGACGTTACGTATAAGGATGAAATATGGCAATCAAACTTGATGTAAAGTTTTATTTATTTGTTTCTCCGATGGTCTTAACAGATTTCGACAGCTGAGGCAAAACAAATTATAAGAT
This sequence comes from Acanthosepion esculentum, assembly GCA_964036315.1. NCBI lineage: Eukaryota > Metazoa > Mollusca > Cephalopoda > Sepiida > Sepiidae > Acanthosepion > Acanthosepion esculentum. Next base: position 54,694,700 of record OZ038484.1, on the reverse strand, counting down.
GATATATGTGTATATGTGTGTTTGTGTGCGTGTATATATATATATATATATATATATATATATATATATATATATATATATGTACATATATATATATATATGTATGTATATATATATGTATATATGTATGTATATATATATATATATATATATGTTTATATGTGTGTGTGTGTGTGTGTGTGTGTGTGTGTGTGTGTGTGTGTGTGTGTGTGTGTGTGTGTGTGTGTGGATTTATAAACATCTCCGTGCCATAGCTTCATTGGTGATCAGAGAAAGTGACATTTGGAACGAAGAGACAGAAGAGGAATTTGATTTTTTTTCTGTTTCTTTTTTAACTTTGTACTTACAAAGGGACATGGTAAACTGGAAGAGAATTCATACTGCTTAAAATCCAAACGGTATTTCCATTGAGACTGACATTTAGAAAAGAGGCAAAACAAAAGCCAATATTCATATCGGCCTATTTTTCCCCTGAGAACAGAAGGCTGAAAAATTATCCCTTTTTCTTCATTCAGTTAGTTTGTTTCTTTCTTGTTTTTCATTTTTACCTGTTTTTCTTTCTTTGTGGTTCTTTAGACGATTGTTTTCTTTCACTTCTGTTTAAGAACAATAAAAGAGCAATCAGGAAAACAGTAGATAACGATTTGTATTCCATTTAAACTTTTAAAGAACAAAGTTGACTGGTAAGAATTTAGTAAGAGGAGAGTTCCATAAATGACAAGTGCGAGAGAAGAAACTGTTAGCATAGAACCTACGGTTACATCTAGCCATTTCAACTGTGAATTGATGATACCTTTTTGCCAATCTAGTACTGCACTTATATTCATAAAGTCTAGTCACCAAAGCGGAAAGTTCGTCAGAACGATTATCATGAATGTATTTATAGGAAAGACACAGCAAAGTTACATTACGGCGGTGGTAAAGTGACTGAAACCCAGATGTTAGGTCAGGACATTGCAGATAATGATTGATATTCCATTTGAATTTTTGAAGCACAAAGTTGACTGGAAAGCATCGAACCGGAAGCGAGAAGTGCGCGATAAGAAACTGTTAGCATAGAACCTACGGTTACATCTAGCCATTTCAACTGTGAATTGATGAGACTTCGTCACCAGTCTAGTACTGCGCTTAAATTCATAAATAAAAATTTTCTTTCATTTCTTTTTATTTTCATTTGGTTATTTTTTTCTTTCTTTCAGATTTTTTTCTCTTTTAGGCTTTTTCTTCTCTTGTTTGTTTTTTTCTTAATTTTTAATTTTATTATTGATTCTTTTATTATTCATTTCCTTTTTCTTTCCTTCGTTTTTTTCTTTACTTTGATATTTTTCTTCCCGTGTTATTTTTTTCTTTAGTTTTTTCTCCCATTTGTGTTTTCTTTCAATCTTTCTTTCCTTTACATTTTCTTTCTTACTTTCAATATTTTTCTGTTTTTCTTTTAGCCTGTGTTTTTCATTCTCACTTTTATTTTATATTTTATATTTATTCCATTTTCTTCTCTTTCATTCGATTTTTGATTTAAATTTCTTTCCTTCATTTCTTCTTCCTTTTTTTAGTTTCTCTTTCTTTTCTTACTTTTGTTTGTTACTTTTTTTTCTCTAGATATTTCCTCCCTTTTTTGTATCAATTCTCGACATTACCTCACTATTTTATTTTTGGCATCTTCTTCATTTTAATTGCTTTCTTTTTAATTTTATTAATATTTCTTTTGATTAAAAAGAAATTCATTCGTTTATTTATTTGTCACGGTATTTCATTTACTTCATCCTTCCTGTCATTATTTTCATTTTTATTTTTTCAGAATTTATCCCACTTTCTTTTTTTTCACTTCTCTGTTGTTAAATTCAGGTATTTGTTTGTAGATTTCTTTCTTTCTTATTTTGCTGTTTTTCTTTACGTTTTGTACATTCTTATTGAACTTTCATTACTTTATTGGGGGGGGGATCATGAAGATATATTTTCCTTAATTTTCCAGCAGAAGAAACTCCACATCCGCGATATGGTAATACTTTATTCATGGTTAAAAACAGATAATATAATTGTATAACACACACACACACACGCGCGCGCGCATATATATATATATATATATATATATATATATATATATATATATATATATATATATATACAGATAGTTAGATAGATAGATAGATAATAAAATGTAGAAAAAAAACGACTTTATATAAATATTTACAGAACACTCGATAACAGGAAAAAATAGAGTAAAATGTTTATTCGCAGTCATGACAAATAGAAATGAATTAAAATCTTACTGGTTCGCTGATTTGGTCGTATGTTTGAACCCTAAATTCAATCCGTTCCGTTATCTTCATTTTAATAATTTTATTTAATTTTATTGATTTTAGGAATTGAAATTATTTTTTACAAGATATTTTTTCAGTTCCTTCTGCCTGTCGTTATTTTCATTAAATTTTTTTTTCAAAATGCATTGCACTTCTTTTCTTTCATTCTCCTTTTCTTCATGAAGAAGAAGAAGAAGAAGAAGAAGAAGAAGAAGAAGAAGAAGAAGAAGAAGAAGAAGAAGAAGAAGAAGAATATATTAAACACAATAAGAGATTAATAAGCATAATATAATAGAACAATTTTAACAATGTACTGTAATAAAAGTTATGCAACTGATAAAAGATTCCTTATTCCCAAAGACCGTATTAGGTACAATAATTAACGACTACAACTAATAATAAAATCAAACACTTATAACAATATATTGCAATAAAAGCTAGGTGACGGATAAGAGGATCGTTCTTCCGGAGATCTTATTAGACCCAATAAGCAATTAACAACAATAACTATTAATAAAATAGAACAATTATAGCAATAATGTCTGTCTGAAATTCTAAGATGAGAAGTTATTTAGACTATTTACATGCGGACTATTGTCCTCAACACGACAACAGTCTGAATATAAATAGTGTAAATTCTAACAATATGTTATGTGACGGATAAAAAATTCGTTCTTATAAGAGATTAATAGCAATAGATAATAATAAAATAGAACAGTGATGACAATACACTAATATATTACAAGTTATTTAGCGAATAGAAGATTTATTTTTGCTATAGATATTAGCAACCTCGGTATACAATTTGTTTCTTTCTTTATTAAGTCAAGATGTTCTGCTGTTTCATTTAAAGGAAACACTTGAAACTTTATCTTTCGTATATATGAACTGACAGAACAATTAATCTTATACTTTGAGACCGTTATTATATAAATGATGAATTCATTATTTCCGGGGTTCATTGCGAGTAACTGATGCTGTAGAAAACGAGACTGTTTATAATTGGGGATCGCTGTGTAAGTAACAAGAAAAAAAGGTAACCTTTCAAACCAATAGTTTATCAGATTTCCTACCTGGGAAAAATAAACTACTTAATACTTAATCCCGCCCCTGATAATATCTCATCAGTCTTAGGAAATGTCTTTTCCTCATCCGTCACTCTTTGTCTACTTTGGTTATGGTCGATAAATATCTGACGCGCGTTCCGATTACATTTCGCCCTTGGCCAAGTGCTTCTGAATTCTGCGCGAGGGCAAATTTATAACTGGGTCGTCTTAATGTGCAGCTTCTGACGTATACATTAGGGGTACAGACAAGCCGTGTTCCGTCTCTCTCTCGGTACATTGTTTTTGGGATGCCTCAGTCATCAAGGAATGGCCCTGATTGTTTCACTTTAAGGGGCAATCGATAAGTCTTAGGGCAATGAAAAGTATACAGAGAACAGAGAGCATTAAAATTTTCATAGGATTTAGAGATGATTTTAATAGAAATTTACCCCAAGCAAGGTAGTAAAGCTACCGAGACACAAGGGGGTTACTGGGTGTAAAAAAATTAGAAAACAGAAATATTACTAAGCAGCAAGAACAATAAAAGTTTGGTTTGTTTTTTGTTTTACGGCATATCAACCACAATGGGTTATTTAATGCCGACAAAATTTTTATTGCTGGTAATATGTTTTTCTTCAAAAATCTATTTCTGGCAATATTTTTTCTTGAAGAAATCTATAGCTGGTCATATTTTTTTCAAAGAATGTATAACTGTTTGTATTGCTGGTGTTTTTTTTTTAAGTATTGCTGATAATAATTTTTCCTTCAAAAATTATTACTGGTAACAATTTTTTTTTTATTACAAAGTATTTCTGTTATTAAAACCTATTTTTACACAAGTTTGGGTGTTAACTATTTGCCCATAGCTGGGACCCTAACAGGTGCTACCACCCCGGGTCAAGGTGGACCTGTGAAGACCAGCAATTAAGAGGTGGTTCCACGCTCCTCAAAACCTCCTGATCAGAGGCCTTGCTGTTGGATGTAGTTTATAGTCTTACCCAGGACGCGGATGTAGTTTATCGTCATACCCAGGACGAGAACAATAAAAGAGTAGATAGTAGATAACGATTTGCAGGAAGATAGTAGATAACGATTTGCATTCCATTTAAATTTTTAGAGAAAAATTTTAGAAAAAATTATTTAGTAAAAGGAGAGTTCCACAAATGAGAAGTGCGAGTGAATAAACTGTTAGCATAGAACCTACGGTTACATCTAGCCATTTCAAGAGTGAATCTGTCGCCAATATATTTCAAAATTACCTAAAATTTCTTAAATCAGAGCGTATTCCAAAATATAACTTCAACAAAACTACAACATAAAACACACATCAGAAACTAGGTATTTACTCTGTCTCCCCTAAGACGAGTTCTGACAGAAGTCATTTTTAAGGTGGGGACCCGATTGCGTACACCCGGACCAGGAAAAAAATTGCCCGCATCTCCCGCAACCGTCAATTGCGCTGGCCTCGGGGCGAGCATTGATCCCTCTCTCTAGTTCAATAAGAGGGTGCGGTCTTGGGCAGCTGTTCCCTAGGGCTGGGCTTTTCTCAGTATAATTTTTCTCAGTTGCGACTCTGTTCCTTGAGGGAGCCTCCCCTCAGCGCACTCTGTCCAAAGACAGAGACGCAACTGAGAGATGATATATAGATGCGTTACAAAGTAGAGAGAGTAATTTACACACACACATCAGAAACTATGTTCCCACAAACATGTATATGCACAAAGGCTGAGTATCACCTACCATGTATTCAACTGCGAAATCAGAATAACATATGTCATATTTTTATTACTTTATGGCAAATTAAATTTCGGCATTAAATGACCCATAAAGTGTTGATATGCCGTTAAACAATTCAAATCAAATCCACGCGTTCCTTTCTTAATAAGTATCCCCCAAAAAACAAATTTGACTCTAATTGCTTCTTGTAGTTCATACTCTCCATATAAGTTCCTCATTATTTAGATAGTAGAAATAGAAATGGAAATCACTGTAAAGACAGTCAAGACCGACATTAAGGCTTCAGAAGCAGCAGTAAGAAAGCGAAGCGGCAGCAAAGGTTGTGAAGCTTGACAGCAGGGCTACAGCAAAAACAGCAATATCAGTAGAGATGGCAATAGTAACATTAGGTCTAAGGCTCGAAGTTCTAGCTTTAACATTATCTGTTGTATTAGGTTGGTGCAAACATAATGTCGTTTTTTGACATGATCTTGAACGTCAAAAAACGACATTATTTTTGCACCAACCTAATAACAATAACCTAGGATATTCAAAGATGGGTATGTGAATTATGAAAGTAAGTTCAATTGTTGGCTAGTACAGAATCAGTGACACAAGACTAGTAATAAATGAGCGACGGTGGTGCGACCTCTACTGCTACGTTTTTCTGGTCTACCTCTGTTATGGTGAAACACACCTAGTCTATAGATAATAGACTCTCCCATCTAATATAAGTAGGAGTCAGTGAGAGTCGAGGGGGTCGAATACGAAAGTAGTCAGCTACCACAACTAGATTACTCTGCGTAATACTTATTATAACACGTTCCTAACGTTTTTGTACATTGAACCTATTTAGGACCGAATTTAGTCCAAATACAGTTTCCACCGAGGAAATAACTCTACAACAACCTCAGAAAGAAATGGCAACCTACTGCGGGAAAAAAGCTGCCTCGCCAGTCATGTATCGAAAGATACATGATCGCGTAAGCGTGTATCACGCATGGCATATAACTGACTGATTAAATGACTACTGTAAAAAAATATCCAAGTCGAGATATCACTGCGCCTGAAAAACGGAACGCAGACAATCTACCCCCGTAGCGAATCACTCACTCACTGATCTATAGCTACTTCAATGGAAAGTGCTTTCCTTTCATTCTACCAGGTTTAATCTTCACGGCTAGGACCCGCCATGCCACTTGCATTGTAGCAAACCACCTATATTCCCTCCGTATTTCATCGGTGAGAAGTAAGTTCCAGAATAGCCTCTTCATACAAACCGCTTCCCTGTGGAACAGACCCCCAAGAGAATGTTTGCTACAATCTTGACCTGTTCAAGTCTAGAGTTAGCAGCTATCTTTGCATCTTATCTCTCTATAAACTACCCCTTAACGTAACTCTCTACCTCTAGTGGATCCTGGGACTTACTCCAAAAAAATGATCTAATAAATGATTCAATTTTAAATTCTCTGGATCGAAAGACATCTGAGAAAAGCCAAAAGAAACAATAGCCGTAACGTTATGACAATAAATCAAGGATTAGTCTGATTATAAATAATTATACCTGTACGTTATTTCTCCATTTTTTTAATTATATTTTCCAGTAATTAATACCATAAAGGAGATTAGACAGTACGTAGCTATTCATCGATTTTTTTTTTACCTTGTAATGTTTATAGTTCGATTTTTAACACCTTGCCTAGTTTGTGAAAAACAACTTTCTCTGTTGTTGTTGTTGTTTTCGTTGTACACCTTCAGATTTGTACCTCACCTGGTGTCTGTCACTCTTCTACACAGATCGTTGAAATTCTCCATCTGCTTGTTTTCGATTCCATGATGTGTTACGGCGTTCGACAAAGAAGGAAGGAAGGCGGGAAGGAAAGAAGGAAGGAAGGAAGGAAGGAAGGAATTAAGAATGGAAGAGAGGGGATAGGGAGGAAGAAAGGAAGAAAGGAGGGAAGGAATACGGAAGAAAGGGAGAAAGGAAAGAAGAAAGGAATTAAGAACGGAATGACGGAAAGAAGGAAGGGACAAACAAAGGAAGGAAAGAAGGAAGGAGGGTAGGGAAAAAAGGAAGGAAGGAAAAACGGAAAGAAGGAAGGGCGGAAAGGAGGGAGAAGAAAGGAAGAAGGGGAGGAAAGAAGGAAGGAATTAAGAATGGAAGGAAGAAGAAAGGAAAGAATAAATGAATTAAGAACGAAATGTCAGAAAGAAAGAAGGAAGAAATTAAGAATGGAAGAAGGAGGGAAGGAAGGAAAGAAGGAAGGAAGGAAGTGTAAAAGTAAGAAAGGGAACACTTTGCTTTACCCTTTTTGCTCACAAGCATTCATTCAGTATTCATACAATTAACGTGCATTCTTTTCTTGCTTTCATCGATTGAATTGTCGAATAGTTTCAGGTTTTTGTTTGTTTTTTTTTCTTTCAGTTCTCCTACTGGATCTGCACATTCAAAAATTAATAATATTTTTCACTTCTCTCGCTTATCACCAAGGCTTCTTGTGTTTTCGAAAGTGTCTTTAGGATCGTTTCAAAAACTTCATTAATTATTGTTAACTCCATATTGCCTGTTGTTTCTTTTTGTGTCGTTTTATGGCAAAGTCATGAATTTATTCAGCTTTTCTCGAACTGATCTGCTTGATCAGCGACATCCACTATTTGTCTGTTTTTGGTTCTTCTTTTACAACGTTTTATATCAAGTCAGTCTATGAGTGCTACTGATAACATCTAACCCAATACTACCTGCTACATGCAACTAAACCAGTTCCCCCACCAGGATTTTCTACTGAGATAGGTAGTTAGAAAATCAGCAGAATTTTTTAAAAATAAAAGTGTGGGCGAGCCTTGGGCTCTATAGCTATGGATGCAGCCAGCGGTGATGATACGGCATCACTGGACGGAGGGGTTTCGTAAAGTCATCGGCTAAAAAAATAGAATCGACGTCAAAGGGTTCCATGACCAAGGACAGCCTTCAAATTGGTGAACATCTGCCTGGAAAGGGATGGACACCGCCAGGTCTACTTGCCCCCAAACAGTACGAATTAATGAATTCCTATCTGGCTTTCAAACCAGTTATGTGGAAGGGAGTGCTCGTCTGCACAGCGACCCCACGCCCACAGAGTTCATTGGATTGCTGCTGCTGCTGCTACTGCTGCTGCTGCTGCTGACGATGATGATGATGATGATGATGATGATGATGATGATGATGATGATGATGATGATGATGATGATGATGATTTACTACTTTATGTTTTGTTGCAATTTTCTTTCTTTCTAAACGTACACAGTTGTAAATCTGTTAGTCTTTTAATACTGTTGGATACATTTCCACGTCTTTTCTCTTTATATAAAGCCTGTCGACACCATCCCTGTGATCATGAGTTTCATGCATGGCAGATTTGTCAGGGAGGTGACATCTTGATAGTATCAGCCTGGGAGACGATCCCAGCGCACGGCAGCGTTGGGAAATGTTTAACAAAACCTTGGTAAACGAAACTGTTCGGAAGCTGTTGTGTAGAAAGAAAGAAAGAAAGAAAGAAAGAAAGAAAGAAAGAAAGAAAATGTAAATAGGACGAAAAGAAGTGAAAAGGAAAAGAAAGAAGTAAGGAAGGGCGGACGGACGGAAGACAGGGAGAGAAAAAAGAAGAAAGAGTAAGTAGGAAAGAAAAGGCCAAAGGAGGGAATGAATAGGTAAAAAGGAAAGAAGGAATGAAAACAAAAATATAAAGAAAAAAGGAAGACGGAGGAAGAATAAAAAAGATAAAAGACGAGAAAAAATGACGCTGGTGATTAAAAGGAATGAAAGAAGAAATGAAGAAGAAAAAAGAACGAAGAAAAGATGGAAAGAAATAAGGAAACATGTATGGAACGAAGGAATTAAAGGAGAATTAAAAGGAAGTACGGGAAAGGAAAGAAAGACAGTGTAGGACTAGGAAAAAGAAAAAAAGGACAACGGAAGGAAGGAAAAAATGGAAATGAAAAACGCAGAAAGGAAGAACGACGGAATAGAAGGCGGAAAGTACAAAGGAAGAAGAGGAAAGAAAAGAATTGAGGAAAATGTCTGAAAAGAATTTTAAAAATGTAAAACACGAAAGATGAAAAGAAAGCAATAAAAGTAAAAACAAATATAAATAAATAAATCTAACAGAATCTAATTATATGAATAATTAAAATTTTATAATTAAATATTCTTTTTTATATGGCCATTTTTTAACATTTTATTTTCCAGTCTTGTTCGTTCTATTTTGTGTCCTAGCTCAACCTCCACTTTCATGTGTTATTCTATTATTTATACGTATCAAAGCAAACAATTCTTTTCTTTCACTTTCGTTTTCCTTTTATTTCACTTTCATTTCCCTTTTATTTCAAGTTCGTTTTTCTTTTGTTTCACTTTCGTTTTCGTTTCATATCACTTTTGTTTCACTTTCGTTTACCTTTTGTTTCACTTTCCTTTTCTTTGTCTTCCTTTCGTTTTCCTTTCTGTTTCAATTTTGTTTTCCTTTTTAGTTTAGCTTTTCTTTTTATACCGTTCTTGTCCTCTCTTTTTATACTATTGTTTTTCGTCCTTTTTCTTCTTTTCACGTCTCGCCGTTAATATTTCATGACATTGGAATGCAACCAATGAATTCCGCAAAATCTCTGATTAGTGAAAGAACAGCGCTTTTAAAATTTTCACACTGCCTTCATTACTAGTATTATTGTTACTGTCGTATTAGGTTGCATCTTAAGAACTTTTCCTTTTGCTGTTAAGAAAGTTGGTTCATCGGTTCGAGCTAGACCGTTTTTCTGACACGTATCTGTCCTGCACATTTATATTCGTCCGTGCATTGAATAATGTTGCCACATCTGGTCTGGTTGCCGGCTATACGAGGGTCGACAGAAAATAACTTCGTTTTTTCTGTGGTTAGAAATCTAAATCTGCCGGATCAGCTGTTGTATATTTCAGTCGACCCACGTATACCTCTAGATCACTGACAAAATTCAAAGTAGGTTTGCAATGTTATCGGTCTTGACCTGGCATCTCAACTGCAGTCACTTTCCCACTGCGGTGGCGTTGCTTTCCTGTGTCATTTCCATAAATATTTTCATGGTAAATGTTCTGATAAAATTTCCTCTCTCCTACCTCACAAATTTAAGGGCAGTACTAGACTGGTAATTAGGTCTCCTCATTTTACTGTTTAAATAGCTAGATATAACCGTAAGTTCTATTCTAATAGTTTCTTCACTCGTACTTTTCGCTGTGGAAATCTCTTCTGGTTTCTTACTTTCCTGTCGCCTTCAATCTTCAAAATTTTAAATGCAACATCAATTGTTATTCTCTGGCTCCTTGAACGTTGTTCTTTTATTGTCCTTTCTCCTCATTAAAGTCTCTTTCACTCTCTCTTGCGGCTTCGTGGCATTATCACCATTCTTGTGATGTAATGATTTTTAAAAAATGCACCCAATGGGAGAAGCCTTAATGTCGTGTATCTAGAAGACTTGTCAAACAAAGTGATTACATCATAATCAGAATATTTTTTCAGTAATTGATACTTTTTCATGCGTAAATAACATTTGACGCACGGACATAGTAGAAACAACCCGTTTCAGTAGGACATATTTAGAGCGATCTGATAAATAAATTCACTTTCCTTATAATCTGCCGGGGAAAATAGGTATAAATTATAGGAACAAAATCAAGAGGTTGACCAGAGATGACCTTCATCAATCAACTCGTAGAAGAAACCGGTATTAGAAAGGAAGGAATTAATAGAGCTATGGATGACGTAAATAGTTGGAAAGAAGTGGTCAAAATCGTTCGTTTGAGAACAAGGTCAACAGATAAATTCCCTTTTCCTTAGACATGCCGGAAAAAAATCAACTAATAGAAGTCATCAGTATTAGAAAGGAGGAAAGTGAAAGAACCACGGATGACAAAATTAGTCGGAAAGAATTGGTCGGAAGTATTCGTCTGAGGACGATCACATCAATAGATACATACACTTTTTCTTTAAATTTTCCGGTAAATAAAGCTAAATTATAGGGAAAAAATCAAGCGGTAGACCAACAAGAAAATATTCTCTTGAGGGTCTGTTCCATAGGTCAGAGGTTCGCTATAAGAATCTGTTTGAGTAGAACTTACTTCTTGCCGACGGAATATGGAGGGAATGTGGGTGGTTTGCTACAATATAACAGGCACAGCGGGTCCTAACCGTGATTATTAGACCTGCTGGAACCAAGATATGTAGTTCGTCCGAGCACTTTCCATAAAAGTATCGATAGAGCAGTGAGAGACTCGCCACATCTCGCCCGTGAGAGAGAGAGGTTTGAGGGTGGAAAGTACTTCTTCTTCAACAAGGTCTCGGAGACGATTTTGAGCTCTATCAAGACTGGTAAGTGAGGACCTGTCAGTTCTCGCCCAAATATGTCAACAGTACTCCATATTCGGTCTGAGCTGGCTCATAAAGGAAGAGGAGAGCATGAAGAGTCAGGTGCTTACTGGAGCGGTACTTCTTTAGCGATGGATCGCATATAAGAATTCCATTTGAGGGCGGGTGTGATTTTAATGCTCAGTAGTCTCTCAAGTCACAGAACCTCCTCGAGGGGACATCCGTTTATCATGACTGACGGTCATTCAGTGTCTGATCGACGATGATCAAATGTAACTAGTAAACTCATATAAGAATTAGAAAGGAAAAACTTAGTAGATCTATGGAATACAGAAATGTTTAAGGAGAGGTGATCAAACGTGTTCGTTTGAGGACGACCACATAGATAGACTTTCAAATCTTTTGATAACACGAAGTACCGTTTTTAGGAGCAGTTAAATACAATCTTCTTCCGAAAAATATATGGTAAAAACAACCTTCATTTTTCAGGTCCAGATTGTGCGATAAATGAGATATTCAAAGAAATTATTTTATTTGATTTTTAATATTTCCTTCTAAAATCGATGCGTTATTTTTATATGCTATAGAATACGGGAAGTGTAACATTCTTGTTTATATGTTTTTTTTAAACTTTATGTATATTGAAAAACGCACGCTTTTATGTACTCTCAGCGATTAGGAATAAGAGAAAACTTTCTCTTTGATTTGAAATGATAGGAAATAAATAATTAAAACCTTCTAAGGTTGTTATCCTCTCATTCAAAGGCTCTGAACTTAGTTCTAATCATTTTTATTTACTTCCGAAACACACCTGTCAATTTAAAGTTATTAAAACCTGCAGATATAAATCGCTAACTGCAGAAAAACAAGGATATTTTACAAAAAAAAAACACGGAGAAACAAAAATATTTTAAAGGTTAAACCGGATGCTAACGACCACCGGCCTATATGAAAAATCGGATAGGGCTATTCGAATCAGAGATTTATGTTCGGCATCCTAACGTCCTAACCAATCAGCTGTATGCCAGTGTTGACATAAAAAATCTAGAACAAAAATAATGTTGATGAGGTGCCCCGCTACGGCATAGATTTCATTTTTTGTCTTCCTCATTATGCGATTTGCCTCCAGAAAAAATGTGATCACGGCTCCCCACAGCTTCATTTTTCTTTAATCTGTAAAAAATGCATTGCCTCCGTTATTTTCGGGAAAGATAGTCGAGAAGCAATTGATTTCAGAGTTGTCCTACAGCTAGACTGTTTTTTTATTCGTTTGATTCTCACACGGGGTTTAGATTGCTTGAACAGTTCCGAATGGATAACTTTTCCTACCCGCTCATATCTTTCTGAGTCATTATGCTTCTTCTTCTTCTTCTTCTTCTTCTTCTTCTTCTTCTTCTTCTTCTTCTTCTTCTTCTTCTTCTTCTTCTATGTACCGTGTCTCTTCATCACTGTACGTCATTTTTATCCTTTGAAGCTCTAAGCAATGTCTGTCTTACTATCCATTCCATTCTCTGTATTGACATCCATTTACGCAAGTTTGTTAGTCAGATTCCTCGACCACATCTCTGTTGCTCAAAGTCTGTCCTTGTTGGCTTCAACCTATCCTCTACTTCCTCATTATGTAACCCAGAAATTTGAATTTGTTTCTGATTCTAAGTTTTTAGTTTCGATTTTTCTTAAAACTTCCTCGTTGTTCGCACTCTCAGTCCGTGGAATTCTCAGCATCCTTCTGTAGGACCACATCTCTGTTGCTCAAAGTCTTCTCTTCATCAGTGAGGAAATCGTTAATTAGTTGTTTCTGTATAGGATGAATGGTATTGTAGAGTATTTCAGCTTTCTTTTCTTTGTTTCTAATGCAATCTTTCTTTTTAATTTATACTTTGCTTAGCTTTAGGAAATATTTCGCTATTCCAATACGAATTATTCTCGCATTAAAAGATTAGTTCTTATTGTCGTTGTTGTCAACCTTTGGACCGAGATCAAAGCGAAGTATCTGTTTGCCTAATTTTAGATAGAAGGTACCTGGTCCCTAGGATTCAAACTCGACCGTAGAAAATTGCTCATTTTAGTGAGAGCTGGGGTAGGTGTAATATCGACGCCAGCGTGACAGTGATTGCGCGGCCTGGGAAATTTTTGTCCTTGACCCATGCGTACGCGTATGGGCTACCCACATAAAAAGAACTTGTTTTACATCCTGACTTAGTGGAGAGGTGAGGCAAATAATTTACTGTTGTTGTTCTTGTTAACAGTGATTACACGCTTGTTACAGACGAACATGGTGATGTTAATTTCTTTCCCAAGCTTCGTACTACAAATAGACAAGGTTGTCTTTTTCTTCGAACTTCTTCCCTGTTCACTCTGGGTGGCCAATAAATAGTTATCATCACCTCGTCTTTCATTTTATCTTTTTGCTGGTTACCGGTTTTGCGCCGAAAAGGCTTCTAAGTGCAAAAATCCTAATGATGGGTGGAGGCGCGAAATAGTAGACACGCTCTCTCTCTCTCTCTCCCCTCTCTCTCTCTCTCTCTCTCTATATATATATATATATATATATATATATATATATATCTTCTCTCTCTCTATCTTCTCTCCCCCCTCTCTATCTCTCTCTCTCTCTCTCTCTATATATATATATATATATATATATATCTTCTCTCTATATATCTATCTATCTTCTCTCTATCTCTCTCTCTCTCTTTTATATTCTTGTTTTGAGTTGAAGAAATACCACAGTTCGAGAAAATGTTTTTGCTCTTGCCTTAATAAATAAACGTGTCCAAGTCATGTTTCTTGTCCCCGTAATGAATTCAGGATGAGCAAAAGAGAGTATTGTTTTTTTTCGGTAGCGGATGGATAAGATTTCCCAGTGCAATTTGTCTTCAGATACGTTTTCGAATTGGGCCTGTGACGATAAAGAAAGCAAAATCCGAACTTTTTTTTTTTACCTTAGTTCATATCTTCACTGTTTTATCTTCCTTTTTTATCACTTCAATTTCATATTTCTGAGCATTATCAAAATAACCCCATGTAATGTATTAAAACCGCTAAGACACAAGAGGTTACTGAGTCTAAAAGTGTTGTAGCTTACCTACGGACGTTAATGGGTATGTCCCCATTCACATAAATACAGTACTAAATACTGTATGTTGGTCTGCATTTGGAGATTCGTCTCCAGCTGTGCTGGTCAATCTCTCTGCCTTCGGGCAGAGAGGATCCCCAGACGAGGCTATGTCGAAGGGTAGAGTCTCGTCTCAGGAAACAGCTACCAGACCCCGTTTTATACGGGGTCTACGAGGAATTTTTGGCCGAGCCTACGGGCTTGGATACGCCACATTAAATTCGGCCTTGTTCCAAATCTGACCGCGTGGGGCGGATGGTAGATATCCTGCAGTTGGAGATTCATTGTGGAATTCACTTGACTCACTCCTAGCAGTTGACTACTACTTCTAGGCGCAGCTGACGAATCTTATATGTGTTGTTCTTGTCCTAAGTATTATCGTTCCTTTCCAACCTTCGTGCGAATGTTTTATTCAGTAACTTTTTCTAGGTTACAACAAAAAGAATTAGAAAACAGAAACATTATTAAAGTGCGAGAATAATAGAAGAGTAATCAGGAAGACAGTAGATAACGATTGACATTGAATTTAAATCTTTGAAGATCAAAGTTAGTTGGGAAGCATGGAGCCGGAAGAGAGTTCAACAAGCGAGAAGTGCGTGAAAAGACACTGTTAGCATAGAACTTACAATTGCATCTAGCCATTTTAAATGAGGATTGATGTGACCTTGTGGCCAATCTAGTACTGCGCTTAACTTCATAAAGTCTAGGTACCATAGCAAAGTGCTCATCCGAAGAATTACCATGAAATTATTTATAGAAAAGGCAAAGGGAAGCAACTTTACGGCGGTAGGAAAAGGACTGAAGTCGAGGCGCAAGGTAAGAACCAATAACACTGTAGATTCTTCTTTGGAGTTTACCAAGAAGGTCTAAACTGGGCATCGGAGCATATGTGACAACAATATTCAAAGCATTAACGAATGATAGACTTATAAATATGCAAGATATATTCTGGCAAAATATATTCTTTCTTTCTTTCTTTCTTTCATTCTTTCTTTTTTTTTTCTTTCTTTCTTTCTTTCTTTTATTCTTTCTTTTTTCTTTCTTTCTTTCTTTCATGCTTTTTTTCTTTCATTCTTTCTTTCTTTCTTTCTTTCATGCTTTTTTCTTTCTTTCTTTTTTCTTTTTTTCTTTCTTTCTTTTCTTTCTCTCTTTCTTTCATTCTTTCTTTCTTTCTTCCTTTTCTTTCTCTCTTTCTTTCATTCTTTCTTTCTTTCTTTCAGTTCTTTTTATTTTCGTTCAAGTTTTACTCCAAATTATCTCTTTGTTTCAATCTGTGTTTCTTTATTTATTTATTTATTTCACGATTTCTTTTCCTTTCCGTTTTTATCTCCAAATTATTTCTTTATTCTTTTCAGTTTTTCTCCTATTTCCTTCTTTCTTTCTTTTTTCTATCTTTTAGATTTTTTTCGTAACTCTTTCTTTCTTTCTTTCTTTCTTTCTTTCTTTTTTTACTGTTTTCTTTTTTCACTTAACTTCCTTTATTTCTATTTTACCAATTTTGCTTGATTGTTTCTATTGTGTTTCTATATCCCTTTTCTTTCTATCTTTATTTTTACTATTTTTTTATCTTCATTCCTTCCTGTTTTAATAATTATCCTTTACCTCTCTTTTTACTCTCTTTCTTTCTTTTTACTCTCTTCCTCTTTTGCTTAGTTTCATTCATTTCTGCCTTTTTACTCCCCCCCCACTATTGTCTTTTATCCTTTTTTTTCCATTTATTTATTCTGTTTCCTGACTTCTTTTTGTTCCATTTTTTTTTTGCTTTTTTATTATTCAGTGTCACCTAAACTTGCGGAATGCAAAAAAAAAACATGGACACCCATATTTCATGTTTGTTGTCTCGTTGCTGTTATGTTTTACCAACTGTTCCGTGCTTTTAGCCACCCGGCCAGCAATCGACAAAGAGCAAAAATACCGCCTCAAAGCTGCCACCAGGTCTTATCTTTATTTCGTTTTGTAATCACATCGCAAACCTTTTCCCAGACCAGCAATACATTAAGTACATTTCGGGCGGAGGAGATGGTGACTGATGTCTTATTCTTGGTCAAGGTTAACTCTGACTGTAACAGCTTTTTCTCCAGTTCATGCCGGCAGCGTTAAAATCGTTATGAAGCTTGGACATTCATTGTTTTTTATTTATTTATTTATTTTTGGCTTACGGCCACATCACGTTGAAACACCAGTTCCCGTACGATCACCGAAGTTAAGCAACGTCGATCCTTGTCAGTAGCAAGATAACTGATCGCTTGGGAATACCAGGTGCTGTAAGCTTGGATGTGAGATGGATGTAATGGATAATGTCTCGGAATTTTTAATCGGAGAGCCGAGTTCAAATTCACGTTGGGTTCGTTATATACACGCAAATACCCTTGAGAAAGGTATGAATCCGCATCTTCTTCATCCCAGATATGGGTTAATTAGTATACCTGTATCACTAAATCATTATTATCTAAAAAAAAAAAAATTCTTAGAATCTAAAAATATTTTCTCGCTTTAAATAACCTGAAAAAAATTAGAAGCTATAAAAAACGAATCAATCTTTTTTTATTTTCATTCATCTTCGCTTTATTCGTCTTTTCGCTTATTATTTATTACATTGGATTTGTAAAAAAAATATTTTTGGAGGATATGTAGATTGAGATTCGTCAACCTGGTAGTAAGGAGAGAACTTCAAACTAGGTTTTATTTTTATACCATTAATAAAATTTTCGAAAAAGAAAGGTTTTCGATATTTTAAAAGAAAGAAAGAAAGAAAGAAATAAAGAAAGAAAGAAAGAAAGAAAGAGAGAAAGAAAGAAAGAATTTTTAAAAACTGAAAAGACCCTGAAAAAAGAAAGAAAGAAAAAAGAAAGAAAATTTTAAAAAAATGAAAAGACCCTGGAATAAGAAGCATCGGAAGAAGAAAGAAAGAAAGAAAGAAAGAAAGAAAGAAGAAAGAAAAAGAATTTAAAAACTGAAAAAAGCCTGAAAAAAGAAAGAACCGGAAACAGAAAGAAAGAAAGAAAGAAAGACAGAAAGAACATTTTTAAAAAATGAAAAAACCCTGAAAAAAAGAAGCATCGGAAAAAGAAAGAAAGAAAGAAAGAAAGAAAGAGAAAAAAAGAATTTAAAAAACTGAAAAGTCCCTGAAAAAAAGAAAGAACCGGAAACAGAAAGAAAGAAAGAAAGAAATAAAGAAAGAAAGAAAGAAAGAAAGAAAGAAATATATGAAAGCAATCTGTGTGCTAAAGACCTATACCTGTTTGGATAAGTCTCTAATACGTTCTATATTGGCGAAGATGCCTGAAACTTAGTAGGTCTGAGATGACCCAGGCACCAGGCAAAGTCACCAGCGATGTCAGCAACCTCAAGAATGGAGAGGAAACTTCATTGAGAGTTGAATAAATGTGGAGCGTAGTTATGCTTACTGATACTGCTTTCTCGGATAATACTGCGTCCGGGTGGTTGTACAGCCAATCTACCTAAGTATTGAAGTACTCGCGTTGCAGTGGTGACAGGTGGCCTTCACGAAGAAAGACAAAAGCGGTCTGCACATCCTTCATGTATGATGTTGTCATGATATCTTTAATTGACATTTCATATGGATTTTATTTTCACTTCTTGGGTCGTTTTTCTTTCAATCATTTCATCCCAAGCAAGTCACTAAGACTGAGTGTGTAAGAATTAGAAACAGGAACGAGAACAATAAAAGAAGAAGAATCAAAAAGACAGTCGATAACAGCTAACGTTGCATTTAAATATTTGAAGATCAAATTTGATTGGAAAGCAAGAAGCTAGAAGAGAAGCGAGAAGTGTAAGAAAAGAAACTGTTAGCAAAAGACTTACGGTTATATCTATCCAATTTAACTTTAAAATGATGAGTCCTTGTTTCCAAATTAGTACTGCGCTTAAATTCATAAAGTCTTCGTACCATAGAAGAAAATGCATCCAAACAATTGCCATGAAAGTATTTATGGAAAAAGGACAAGGAAGCTATATTACGGCGGTGGGAAAGTAACTGAAGCCGGGATGCCAGATCAGGACCAATAATATTGAATATTCTTCTTTGAATTTTACCAAGAATCTCTAAATATATAACAGGAGCACCAAACCAGATGTAGCAACTATATTCGAAGGATAGACGAATTGCAAACCTATAAATATCTAAGATAGATTCTGGAGAGGAAAATTGTCTAGGACGACACAATGAACCAATTTTCCTAGCAGCAGACCTAGCAATTGATTCAATTCGGCTTTCTAATCGGCGTCGATTTTGACAGTTCCTAACTGGGATTTGTTTTGATCTTATATGAAAAAAATCTTTCCTTCCTTTCCCCTATTTGATTTCAATGACAGGCCAAGCACTAAAAAAAAACTGTTCTTTGCTTACACAACGTTCAACTGACAGTGAACTTAACTTTTTGATTGACAGTGCTTACTAAACAATAGTTTTCAACTTTCCTACATTTCTAGGTTACATTAGCACTTTTCCAAATTATAAAAAAAATATTTATTTGCCAAATTATAGAAAAATATTTCTTTAATGGGTTGGTGCATAATTACCAGGCGTTTTTGAAGGCGAGTTATTTGTTAATAAAAATGGCTGTTTTGCTTAATTGTTTTAATAAAAATATTATTCTATTTCCAGGTTATAAAAATGTGTGTCGATAAACATACGCTTTGGAATAATCATTTAAAAATGTTATTGTTGAATTGTTATATTTCTTTTTTCATAATAAATATTATTTAAAAACGCCTGATAATTATGCACCAGCCCCAATAGTAAAATCCAGATTACATTTACCCCTGCGGAAATAAAAAGCGATAAAATTCATGACTGTTTGTCATTTTGACACGGTAAAAAAAAGATAATTAGAGAGTTGGCTCAAGGCAAAAGATTTCACAACAATTTCTGGTCTAATATTATCCCAAACTTACTTCACTCATTCGCAGACTTGTGCAACGCTGGGTCTTTTTATTCTTCCTGTAAGTGTAATGTCGTGATCAGGCATTGCCATCCTCGTGTTCCATTGCTCCTTTATGTTTAAGACTAAGCTGATAGGAGTTGCCAGGTAGCTAATTTCGACCGCCTATCGCGAATTTTAAACCTACATATGGCATATAAGACGCAAGGGAATTTTAAAAGATATTTTTAGTAAAATAAAAAAGGTGCGCCTTATATGCTGTCAAATACGGTATGTCGGCATTGTCAAATTTTCTACCGCTAACAATATTATATTGATTGGGGTCGCTTCGAAAACTGCATTTTAATCCATCAGATGATTGACGCTGGTTAATCACCCATTTCATTGCAAGTAGAAGTACATTTGAGTACTTGTAAAATCTACAATAATCTCTAAATATATTAATGCTTGTCTCGATTTAATAATTTCGTTTCCTATCTACCCGTTTATATATTGAGAAAATAAATTTGATCATCATGAATTTCGATAATAATGAATACTTAATTGGCTCCCTGTAGTGGCAAACAGCTTAGATATCCTGTATGAGTGGGTATGCAGATGAAGGACTAATAAAAAATGATGTTACTCTCATTCATCACATGGCGGACACTAGATTCAAAAACTATCAGTGACAAGATTTGTCCCTGGAGACTTCAAACGGATATTGTCCTTGCCAGGACATGTTCCGCGTTCAATCATCAGTTTAGATTGACTTTTATGATATATGCTTTCCTTTAATTGTATTTCTCTAAACGATAATTGGTGACCGAAATTTCTTATCTATAGACAATAATGACAAAAACAACACTGCTCCAAATGCGATGATCACGAACTTTTCAAATTATTTGAAGCTGAATTCTTTTCTTTTTTTAAGTTCTTTCTTTCGTCAAAAGGGATTTACAATTCTTTGTTGAAACGTTTTTATAAAATTTTCATAACTTTTTTTCTTTCACAGTTTTAATCAGCTGCTTTGGAGTTGATCAATTTGCACGTTTGAATTACCTATTTAAGGAATGCACATTTCTCGTTGAGTTTTATGCTAGCTTCAGCGGAATGTCGAGACTTACGGCTACATCACGTTGAAACAGCGGTTTCAGTATGATCATCGAAGTTAAGCAACGTCAAACGTGATCAATGATTAGATGGGTGACCACTTGCGAGTATCAGATGTTCTAAGTTTGGATGTAAGGCTGGTTTAATAGATAATGGCTCGGAATTTGAAATCGGAGAGCCGTATCCCATTTACCTTTGAGTTCGTTATATTCACTTATATGCGTATATAACCTTGGGAAAGGTATGAATTGATATCTTCCCCACAAGCTAGGGGTTAATTAGTAAGACCTGTATAACTAGCTGGGACCGTAATATGTGCTATCATCGTGAGTCAGTGTGAAC
Organism: Acanthosepion esculentum; assembly: GCA_964036315.1. NCBI lineage: Eukaryota > Metazoa > Mollusca > Cephalopoda > Sepiida > Sepiidae > Acanthosepion > Acanthosepion esculentum. The sequence goes on along the minus strand of OZ038484.1, from coordinate 54,673,814 downwards.
CGAGGAACAACAGCAATTAAGAGGTGGTTCTACGTTCCTCAAAACTTCCAATCTCCCGATCAGAGGCCTTGCTGTCGGATGTAGTTTACTTGAAAAAGGCTAGTACGCTCGAACTTTCTGTTACAATGGCTTATGACATCGTCCTGGTACAGATATCGACCTTCCGAAAGATTCTATCTATCCTGTTTCACTCACATGACTCGGATAAACCCGTCTTCAGGTACTTTCAAAAGATGACGCGCGCTGTGGTCGTTTCTTCTGGCCAGTAACATCAAGAAATCATCTCACTTTCAAACCGACCATAGTGAGATTCGAACTAGGGCTACATAGTCAAAAAGTGAACATTCTAACCACTTTTGGGGAGGGGGAGAACTGACAGGATGGAAAAATGATGCATTGAGGAAGTTCTCTGGACACCTGCTTCATTGATAGAATCCGCGTCTCGTACATAAACTTTGGGGGGAAATACGTTGGTTACAGATCACGTTGAACAGTTTAGAGAGTAATTCAGCATTTAAATTTTGTCGTCCGATTCTAAAAAACAACTTTGGCTGCTTGGCGTTTGTTTACGTTTGCAAAATAAAAAACAATACGCTAGATACGCTGACTCATTCTGTCGAGTGAAGAAGCTCTGACTGACAACCAATCGGTTGGGTTTCGATCCGAGCTTGAGGCATTCGGTTGTCTAGTCGCACTGAAGAGAGCACTATGGCTGTTTGGCGTTTGTTTACGTTTATAAAAACAATACGCTAGATTTGGTCTCTGTCGAGTGAAGATGGCTCTGACTGACACCAAATCGGTTGGCTTTCGATCCGGGTTCGAGGCATTCGGTTGTCTAGGGAGCTGTGATACAGTGAAACAGTACTGTCTGCGAATCACACACACACACACACACACACACACACATACATATATATATATATAGAGAGAGAGAGAGACAGACAGACAGACAGACAGACAGACAGACAGACATGGATATCGGCTCGGATTGAGGAATCGCAGAGCCGAGTTCGAATTCCTGTCGGATCCATTACAATCACTTACGTGCTAATACCTTTCGGAAAGGTATGAATCCTCTTCTTCCTCTACCTGTGCAGGACAGACTGGGTTCTATAGCTTCGGATGGCTCTAGAAGAGCAACTCTGAATTCAAAACCTGCGGAGGTCGTTTGGGGACCTTGTGGCACGTAGTGAATCAGGCCTCTGTATTCGGCCCTTCAAAAAGTGTGGATGGTTCTGCACAAAATCTTCACTACTATAATCAAAATTCACGCGCTGGTGTCGGGCTGTGGTTACTTAGGAACTGATCTGCTTGACGGGAGATTCGAGTATATATATATATATATATATATATATATATATATATATATATATATATATATATATATATATATATATATATATATATGATTTATTCGAAAATTATAATATAAATATGTTATAAAATCTCTAAAAAAACAGCTATTTTCTTTCAACACTTCAAGTGTCTTCTCAAGTGATGGTGTTGAATGTAGAATAAAGAGTATTTGCTCTACTCTGTATTAAGCACTCTGTTAAGAATAGTATTTTTTTTTTTTTGGTTATTGGAATTTATTCCGTATACACCAATTCTATACTTGGAGATATATATATATATATATATATATATATATATATATATATATATATATATATATATATATATATATATATATATATATATATGTATGTATGTATGTATTTACGTATGTATATATATATATCATTTATTTGATTCAAGAATATAACCAATCACTGTTTACCTATAGTTGGAAGTATGAAACTCGATAAATATTTGATATAGCCTAAAGGGTAAATTCAACTATCTACCTATTTACTCAAGTACAACCCCTGATCAGTATTTGTCAGATGGCTTAAGTATAATAAACGATAACATTTTTTCGACATTAAATAACCCAAACGGGGTTGATAAGTCATAAAAATCCACCAATCAACTTACTGTGATGTAAATTTGATTTTTGATTCTCCTCCTGAACGCAAATGTTTATTAAACATATTTTAGCTTTTAAAATGTCACATTTTTTTTAATTATTCATTCGCTTTTAAAATATCGCTTTCCTTTTTTTATTTTTCTCTGCCAAAATCCGATATTTCATGAGTTCATATTTATTTTTATATTTGCTTCATGCTTCATGAATAAATAGGTACAAACAATAATAGCGCCTCCATGAATCACCCGAGAAATGGAGACAATAGCCCCATATGAAGTGAGTTACGGGAAGCGACACTGCTGTTTTTGTTTAAATGAATAATATGTAACGTCGACCCAGGATGAAATTATATGGTTCTAATTTTTCCAGGTTACATTAATTTTTGAAAAGTGACGGCAAAACTCTCCATTTTTACTCTGCTTGTTTTTTTTTTAATGTAAACTACGTCAAAGAAAGAAAAAAAAAGGACAAATCCCGAAACATTATTATTTTATTAGAAATGCGCGGGAAATTTCATGGTTTTCCTATTTGAGTTTTCTTCTGAATCTTAATTCATAAGCTAATAATCCAGTGGCGAGTTCTACGGCAATAAAACATCCGTAGAAATTCCCCTATAGCAGCGTTAAATATTTGAGCTTTAACGAAATATTGCAATAGAAATCATAAATATGAATGCTGGTCGTTATTTTAAGAAGTAAGGAGATAGAAATGAAAAGATTTGAAATTGACAACTTTTTCCATTTCATTGAAACAGGCGTTAAATATTTTCTATCTATTTTTTCTTTCTTTCATTCATTCATTTTCCCATTGAAATCAAATAGCATCTTTGGTACGTCTTTTCCGACTTCTTATGCGATCAAAACAGAATAGTCCGTTATTTATGAGATATTGACAGGAGACGTTAAACAATTCTGTCTTCCATCTTTTCTTTCTTTCACTTTGCCACTGAAACCAAGTAGCGTCTCTGATATGCTTTTTCGCCTCTCCGCGCTGTCAAAACAGAATATTCCATTATTTATGAGGTAGTGGTAGGACACGTTAAACAATTCTATCTACCATTCTTTCTTTCTTTCTTTCTTTCTTTCTTTCATTCATTTTGTCACTGAAACCAAGTAGCGTCTCTGATATGTCTTTTTCGTCTTTCCACTCAGTCAAAGAGGAATAGTCCATTATTTACGAGTTATTGGCAAGATACGTTAAACACATCTATCTTTCATTCTTTTTTTTCTTTCATTGCTTCTTTCATTCATTTTCTCCCTGAAACCAAGTAGCGTCTCTGATATGTCTTTTTCATCTTTCCACTCATTCAAAGAGGAATAGTCCATTATTTACGAGTTATTGGCAAGATACGTTAAACACATCTATCTTTCATTCTTTTTTTTCTTTCATTGCTTCTTTCATTCATTTTCTCCCTGAAACCAAGTACAGTCTCTTATATGTCATTACCATTTTTCCACTCAATCAAAACAGAATAGCCTATTATCTATGAGGCATTGGCAGGGCGTAACGGTTGTGCTAACTAAATGACTAAGGGAGTGGACGAGCAGCATTATAATATGATTCTTCAGTGACATCTGTTTTAATGAAAAATATATTACGGACAGTTTTGTTTTAATCTTTCGTTTATAATTTATTAATTTATTTATTGCCTGGATCATGCGTTGTATCCAGCGACATCTTCGTCCAAACGTGACAATTTGCTTGTCATCAATCCCAATTTAATCTTTTGCTACCGTATCGAATGTCGATGTTTCACAGACATTTCTCAATCAGATAACTGCAGCCATGATAACAATCATTAATATTTAAATGAAAAAAAAAATTAAAAACGGGGACACGCAGCTCCTGAGTTTCATCAATAGATCCGTAGCTTAATGGCGAAAAAAAAAAAAAGAAACCAACAACGACAAAAAATAACAATAAAAAACATCTATTTTATACAACTAATATTTATTTTTCAACATCATCCCTTCCTCGACAATGTACCTTGTTCAGGGATTAACATTAAGGAAAAAAGACTGAACAGAATACGAAGCGGGTACACGAAAGTTCTCGGCTCGACACACTAGTCAAAATCAGTATTTTCAATAACCAAAGATCCGATATTTTTGGTGGGCTGGAGGAATGGCTGCGAGGTACGAGAAATTTTCAGAGGTCACACGCACAGTGAAAATATCGTGTCAGAATAATAACTGTCAGTTTTATTCACCATCGTAAGTATTCCCAGTTACACTAATAATTCGCAGCCTGATTATAATAATAGGATTATTATGTTTACTATTTACATTATTCGGCCTGTTGTCCCCATCTTTGTCGCCATGTTTATCACAGTTCGCCTTATTGAACTCACACTCTTTGGGTGCTGTTACTGGATTTAACTAACGTCCTTGAGGACATCTGTGTATGAATTTCTGGGTATTTTTGTATAATGTTCAATTTATATAATTAATATTCACTACAGAATTGGCAATGAAGAAGATTATGTTCAAAAACAAACATTTTTTTGGTATTTGTCTATATTTCTGAGATGAGGTATTATGTACATTATTTACATTATTCGGACTGTTGTCCCCATCTTTGTCGCCATGTTTATCACAACGTTTCGGCCGTTGTACGCTCCGGCCTTCTTCAGGTGGTTGCAATGTCGAACTGAACCCTTTATTTCGCTCACGGGGGTAGACCGTTCTAGTTCAACGTGCCATGTCTAATGGCTGTCAGTTATCTCCAGTTAATTCCCCTCTCAAAGTTCGCCATAACCAGGTATTGAACTCACACTCTTTGGGTCCTCTCAATGGATTTAACTAACGCCTTTATTCACTGTGCTATGAGGACATCTGTGTATGAATTTCTGGGTATTATAAACCTAATGTTTTCAATACACATTTTTTACCAGCGCTCATATTGCACTTTTTGCTGTTATTATAGCATGTTTTTGCTTGGGTGTGAGTTAAATTCCTTGTTAAGGCGGTGGATAACTTTGAGAGGGGAATTAACATGCGATAACTAACATCCATTAGACATGGCACGTGAAACTAGAACGGTCTACTCTATTGAGCGAAATAAAGGGTTCAGTTCGACATTGCAACCACCTGAAGAAGGCTGGAGCGAACAACGGCCGAATCGTTGTAATAAAAATGGCGACAAAGATGAGGACAATAGTTCGAATAAAGTAAATAATGTACATAATACCTCATCTCAGAAATATAGACAAATACCAAAAAAAATGTTTGTTTTTTAACATAATCTTCTTCATTGCCAATTCTGTAGTGAATATTAATTATATAAATTGAACATTATACAAAAAAAATATCAGATCTAAATTCACCTAATTAAGCCAGGTTACTAATTTCTTGCCTTACTCTCGTATCTATCTAGCTAGCTATCCGTTTATATTTCTGAGATGAGGTATTGTAACTATTTACACTATTTACATTGTTCGGACTGTTGTCTTCATCTTTATTGTCATATTCACGACGTTTCGGCCGTTGTACGTTCCGGCCTTCTTCATGATCTGTCTATATTTCTGAGATGAGGTATTGTAACTATTTACATTGTTCGGGCTGTTGTCCTCATCTTTATTGTCATATTCTCTACATTTCGGCCGTTGTACGCTCTGGCCTTCTTCAGGTGATTAGAATTTCGAACTGAACCCTTTATTTCGTTCACCAGGATAGATTGTTCAAGTTCCACATGTCATACCTCTTCCAAATATTGCAGCTTCGTTTTCAGTTATTTCCCTTTAGTGACTCAAAAATCCAAGATGTTGTTCACTTTTACTGTGACCAGATATTGAACTCGCTGTATTACTTCAAGCGACGCTTTTATCCACTGGGCCATCTGTCTTGATACTTAGCAGAAAGAGATGTGGCAACAATATTCAATGCCCGGACGACTGGGAGACTCATGAATATGCAAGATAGATTCTGGTGAGAAAAATTGTCTATCACTCATTTTCCTAGCAGCAGACTTGATTCGATATAATCGTTCCAATTCATATCAGTGTAAAACCTCCAGACCGAGAAGGTGCAATGGGTCACTCACATGAGGGTTCGCATCAGCCATATAAGTAAAAAGGGTTCTCTGAATCAATTTCGTTAGAAAGAAAGAAAAGATTACTGATTTGTTATGTAATATCGGTCTTCCTATATGAGGATAAAGGCAGGAAAATCTCCTCACAGAGGAAGGATAGACTTGAAGCAACAGAGATGTGTTTCTACAGAAGGATGCTGAGAATCTTGTGGACTGAACATAAATTTATGGATTCGAAAAGTGCCTAAATCGTAAACGTTCATAGCTCTCTTTAATTTCAAGCGAGTATTATTATGATTACTCTTGGACAGTTGTTCTTCACGGCTTTAAATTCAAATTGTTTTTGTCCTAGGCTGGTTGCCAATCAAGGCTAGAGAGGTCAGTCTGCCTTGCTATTTAATCCATAGGTGGGTGCAGAAGAGATATATTCATGTCATTCCCAAGGGCATCAGTGCAAAGGGAACAGAAAGTACCGCGGCTGGGATTTGAACTCAATTCGTAGGTTTCATTTTACGCTCTGTTAGTTCACTAGCTCCTCTCTCGAGATTTTAAAGCTACACACGCAAAATTAAACACTTAGCAAAAATAAATATGCCGGGTATTCAAAATGAAAATATGATAATAAATGAATTATTAAACAGAGAGACAAAACATATTTATCATATGTCTATTAAGTTTCGTATTTAAAATGAATAAATGAAACGACTTACACCGAAGTAAGTGTCGCGAATTCTCCGGTAAACATTATTTTACGCCAGGCAATAGGTTTTATTGTAATCGGGAAAGAAATGTTTTTAGTTTTAAGTTTTAATATTGATCTTTAGATTAACTTGGGATTTTATATGCAACCTGAAGCTCAATTTTCTTTTCTTTTGTTTGATGAGGAAATAGAGAGGTTTCATTTCAGGAGGCTCATATAATCTCTGCCGATCTTTTTTAACTTCTGCTACATTTATTTTTTCTTTTATATACATATATATATATATATATATATATATATATATATATATATATATATATATATATATATGGGGGGGGACTGTATATACAAAGGGATAGGATAAAAATTTACAACACGCACAAATACTTGCACGTACATAAGCATATGTTTTCCTAAGGTGTTATAAAACAATGGTAAATGTGAGAAAACAGAACTATAAGTATATATTAGTGAATATGCATAATATCCAACGTCGATAACCCTACTCGGGGTTTTATGCAATCCATGCAATCTTCAGGTATGGATTCTCACCTGAAGATTGCATGAGCTGCATGAAACTCCGAGTAGTGTTATCGACGTTGGATATTATGCATATTCACTAATATATATATATATATATATATATATATATATATATATATGCCCGACAGGCGTTGCCTTCCTCCGTCATCGCTACTAAGCTCCACCGTTGAGGTCTTGTTGGTTTTATATCGGAGTTTTCCTTCACCTAGCTTTGCCTCAAAGAAGCAGAACATGAAAGGCAGCAGGGGGGGACTCATTATACCGCCAGTCCATTCGGTCACTTGGATGCATTTAGTGAGAAATAGAGGGGACCACAGGAAGGTAGCAAGCAAGCAGTTAGGAGGCAGAAGCTACGGGAGGCTTAAGTCTAGCTTAGCCTGAGACGCATGCACTCCAATCACCCCTCCTATACATATATATATATATATATATATATATATATATATATATATATATATATAGATAGATAGATAGATAGATAGATAGATAGATAGATTTTTAAATCATTTCACCGGAAGTAAGGCCACTAAGTCGCAGGGGGTGACAGGAATTGAACGTGAACCAAAAACTGATTATAGGGAGGATTGAGGGAAAAAACAAGAAGATAGAAGACGGTGATTGATATTGCATATAAATCTTTGAAGATTGTTATCAGAGATGTAAGTAAACGAAAGGGAGTTCCACAGACGGGAAGACTAAGAAAAGCTGTCGGAGTAGAAGTTGTCGTTGTATTTCTATTCCAAAAGTAAACTATGCTAATCTAGTAGCACGCTTAAATTCATGTAGTCGGGGCACCGGGGGAAAAGCTCGTCAGAGCAGTTAGCATGAAAATATTTACAGAAAAGACAGAGGGAATCTACGTCACGTCGATGAGAAAGTGACTGAAGTCGTGATGCCAAGTCACGATCGATTACATTAGAGATTCTTCTTTGTGTTTTGTCAAGAACCTCGATATGAATAGCAGGAGCACAGGGCCAGATATGGCAGCAGTATTCAATGCACAGACGATTGGTAGATATGTAAACGTGCAAGATAGACTCTGACAAGAAAAACCTTCTCCTACGACACATTGACCCAACTTTCTTTGCAGTAGATGCAGCAGTTGATTCGATGTAGTCGCCCCACTTCAAGTCAGTTGAAAATGTGAATTCAAAAACCCTTTTGTCAAGAACCTCGATATGAATAGCAGGGGCACAGGGCCAGATATGGCAGCAGTATTCAATGCACGGACGATTGGTAGATATGTAAACGTGCAAGATAGACTCTGACAAGAAAAACCTTCTCCTACGACACATTGACCCAACTTTCTTTGCAGTAGATGCAGCAGTTGATTCGATGTAGTCGCCCCACTTCAAGTCAGTTGAAAATGTGAATTCAAAAACCCGGGCGGAGATTGATATTTTGGTAATATTCGATGGCGGCACACTCTAGGATTTTCCTTCTGAGTAAATTACTTTCTCTTTTGATGAGTGTGGCATTATTTTAGATCAAAATTGAGGCCGAATTTCTGTGTATGACTAGTGTATTTGTTAAATTGTTATTTATAAGGTCGCTTTTATGTTCATCAATGTACGCTCCGTTTTTTTTCTAATCTCACTTTTCCTGAAGGAATTACTACTTTCCCAAACCAACATGCATAAAAATGTGTTAAAAAATCAAAGGAAAACGGTTGAAACTAGCATTTCAACTTTTAGAGATATATAAAACAAAAAAAAAATTCGAGTAAACTAAATGACGTAATCTAAGGTCTAAATGCCTACACAATTCAGTTAACCTTATGAATATTTATTAGCATCTTTAAATTAAAAAAATCCCTTTCGAAGATGTCATATGGCGTAATCTAAGGTATAAATGCATAGATATTTAAGTTAGCCTGATGAATATTTATGAGCGTCTTTAAATTTAAAATTTTCCTTTTGAAGATGCTATATGACGTAATCTAGATTCTAACACCTAAATTTTTCAGTTAACCTGATGAATATTCCTGAGCATTCTTAAATTTAAAAATTGTGAGTAACCGCCAAATACTTGTAAAATAAAACCATCACATTATCCTTGATAAAGTCTGTCGGTTGACGAAACGCGTCTCCTAAAAATTAACTATAGTTTTCCTCTTGTGTTTTCACTTATTTTGTTTCTTCTACAAATATACTCCATTTTTTAATATTTGCATACATACACACATACACGCGCATGCACACACACACACACACACACACACACACACACACATATATATATATATATATATATATATATATATATATAAAGTGATAAATAATCTGTTGGATTAATAAAAAATCCATTCTAAAAATTCTCTTTGTTTATGTTTGGATACGAAACTGTGTAGATATGAAAAACTTAGAGAAATTTCGTTTGAAATGCACGAAATTTGGCCTCGCCTATCAACTCTGCTCATGTCGGTAAGGCGTGCCGGGCTAAACGGTTGCTCTCTTTTTTCCCTGAGTGACGCAGGTCCGATTCCTGCAAGAGAGTGTAATTTTTTTTTTAATAAGATTTCTCGAATATTCAGGCCGGTAGATGAAAATAAATAAAATTTACTGCTAATAAATTAAATTTACTGCTAATAAATTAAATTAACTGCTAATAAATTAAATTTACTCACTCAAATACATGTATCCACTAAAAATAACGTTTAAAGTGATAACTAATTGTATTATCTTATTTTTATGTATCAAACGCATCTGATTTCAGAGCAAAGAATATGACCATACCTGTAAAAAAAGGAAGAGAAAAAGTGAAAAGAGAGCAAAAAAAGGGATATTTTGTTTATTAATGTAAGCCATAAGCAATACGAAAACAGGATAATGATTCTTGAGGATAACGACGACTAAATTCCCAATACACATTGAGAAAATAAATCAAAATAAAATAGGATAAATATTAACTTGTATGTCAGTTTGCTTTTAATTCATAGTGACAATCAGAAGTATTTATTTCGGAATTATATGTATAGCACCGAATGTTTGTGAGTAATCCAGATCATTTTCTGTGTTATTGACATCGCTTTACTATAAAAAGCGATTATTCCAAACATATGATGAAAGTGAATTCATACATTTTTTTGTTCGTGAGAATTTTCAACAAAAATATTAAACACTATTTATTTATTTGATTGTATATTTAGAAGAAGAATTTCATGTTTACAACATTCTAAAAACTAATACAATTTGAACTAATTCAATGCAATATTTATCATTTACCAATTTATAAAGAAATAAATATGAAAACAATTTTTTCCATAAATATATAAACATTTAATAAATTATTAAAATATATGAATCAACTATAAGGAAATCTTCATTATTTACCATTTTAAAAAGTTTGGATCAATTTTCAATTAGCCGATATTTTGTCGACCATTCCAACAAACAACATATTAAATAAATAATGTAAATAAACACTCTAATAATGTTTATTATTTTGTTGTAAATTATCAAGAACAAAGAAAAGTATAAATTCACTTTATTTTTTATCTTTTTTGTTTACCTTAAGGCTTCCTTGTTACCTGCATCTTAAGTCGATTTTTGTTATGGGAACTTACCTATAACGACATAATGAACTCTTCCTGACACTATATATACTGCACCTCTCAAGAGAGACGTGGAACGAGTCGAGACGGAATCGAGTCGAGCCAATAGTAGTTCACTCCAAACCAGACTGACAGTCACACTAACACCTTCAACATTTTGTATTATTATTATTATTCTGTTTAATATATCTTTGTTATTTCTACTCATGTGTTCGTGTTGGTCTTCCTTGGTCCTAACCTTGGGCCATAACAGTGGCGACGAGGATATTGGACCATAACAATTTTATTCTCAGCAGTCTTCTGTAGGACTATATCTTTGTTGCCTCAACAGTTTTCTTAATCTGTGAAGAAATTGTTCAGTACTCACTGCCATATAGCAGGATTGAATTTACATAGCAGTTGAGCAGTCTTTTCTTTGTTGCTTACGAAATTTTCTTATTCCTTAATACCTTGCTAAGTTTTGCTATTTCAATGCAACTTCGGATTTCGGTGCCCCAATTTCCGTCATCTGTTAAAAAAATTTCCTAGATGTTTAATTTTTTGTACTTATTTGATTTTGGCATCTTCAGCTCGCATACTGTACTGTTTCTATTGCTGAAAGCCATACATTCCAAAGTTTCTTTTTTTTTTACAATTGATATTTAATCCTTTCTTCTCGTTTTCCTTTACTATCTTTTATACGAGTTCCTACAAATTCCCTTCTGTTTCTGCTATACACACGGTGTCATCTGCATAACTTAGACTGAAAACAATGAGATTCAGAAAGAAAAACGAAAATCTCGAAAAACGAATTTGGCTTATTAGATTAACTGTTCAAAATTTATTCAATAAGGCATGAAATAAAAAAGGCAAAATTAATTAATAAAAAGTCAAAAACTAAAATACAAATACTTATTATAACAATCGGTCTATCTTTTCAAGAACAGTGACTTTAATATGAGCTAATATTTAAGATTCCTCATCTTTATTTACAAGAATCAAGGAAAAATAATTTTAAAAGGACAAATAATGACATCCTAGACTCAAAACAGTGAAAGCTGCTTTGTAACTTCAGTTTAAAGCATCGACCAATAAAGGGTTAACAAGTGATTAATGCTTTCTTTCTTTTTTTTATTGATATTGTGGATTATAGCGCTTGGCCTTGCCAGAAACATCCACTAGGCGGCGCTATTTAAGTCTATAAAAAGGCAAATATTTCCTTCATTTTCTCTATTTTTGTTTCATTTTCTTGCTTCAAAACATAAGTAGCTCGTAAATGAGAATGCCCATCGAGGAGCGTTCATTTCTCTCAGTCGATTTGACTACTGAACTCTCTCACACACACGTGTACAAACGCACACGCTTGCTTCAGCCCCGCACACACAAACAAACAAGGACATGCTCATAGCTAGTTTTTAATGTCTTTTCCTTCCATTTCAGTTGTGTACGCATGTAATTTCTTTTATTAATAACATTCATTAATTTTTATTTCTTTTAAATTCCATGTTTTTGTCTTATTTTGGCCCGGACTCACAGACTAACAATATTATTAATTTTTACAATTTTTCTTCTTTTATATGCTCAGTTACAACTGAGTAGTGAATTTTATCCTCGCCGGACGCTCCATACTTTTGGCCTTGTGACCCAACCAAGCTATGCTTATTAAATAACTATCTAACTTTCTGTCTTGGAAGCACGAGTAAAAACATCCTAGGCACAAAATAGTGTAATGACTCTATCTTTCTAGGAACAATGACTTTAATATGAGCTAATATTTCAGATTCCTCATCTTTATTTACAAGATTCAAGAATCAAGTAAAGAGACCTTTGGAAGGACAGGTAATGACATCTTAGTCATAAAGCAGTTAAAGCTGCTTTGTAACTTCACTTTAGAGCATTGACTAATAACAGGTTAACAAGTGATTAATGCTTTCCTTTTTATTGATATCAATCAAGGGAAAAAGGAGGACAAGTAACAACATCCTCATCATAAAAGTGTTTTCTGAGTTCAGTTTAAGGCAGGGGTACCCAACATTTTTTTTTCGTCATCGCTCACTTTCTCATATACGTGAAGAGTAGGGATGGATCCATTGCTTTCCCAAGGGTATTTTTACGAAAGTGAATGAAGCGGACTCGACTGCAATTTGAACTCGATACCATTTTCCGCACCGTTAACCGCTACAATACAGGCACATTCAATCTACTTCCCTCCTTTATGTTTACATTTTTAAACAATCAGCATCCCCTCTTGCTTTGATTTTATTTCTTATATTTTTAAAAAATATTTTCACCGACATTTGCTTTTTTTTTTTTTGCTTTTTTGAAAAAATACAGAATAACGCTCCAAACACCTGCCTGTCTATATTTTTGATCTTATTCAATTATGAATGTTTTTATCATATCCCCCAACGCAAAGTAGTAAAGCCACTAAAACACAAGGAGTTGTGAAAGAATAAGAGAAACATTATTAAGGAGCGAGAACAATAGAAGAAGAGTAATAAAGAAGAGTAGTTGATAACGATTGACATTTCATTTCAATTTTTGAAGATCAACGTTGGCTGGAAAATATGGATCCGGAAGAGAGTCCCACAAGTGAGAAATGCTCGAAAGGAAACTGTCAGTGTAGAATTTACGGTTACATCTAGCCAATTCAACTGTGAATTGATGAGACCTTGTCGCCAATCTAGTACTGCGCTTAAATTCATAAAGTCTAGGTACCATAGCAAAGTGCTCATCCGAAAAATTACCATGAAAGTATTTATAGAAAAGGCACAGGGAAGGAACTTTACGGCGATGGGAAAGTGACTGAAGCCGAGACGCCAGTTCAGGACCAATAGTATTGATGATTCTTCTTTGTATTTTATCAAGAATCTCTAAATATAGTGCAGAAAATTGCGTAAGAAAAATACCAAAATTTTCTTTCGAATAGTTTTTATTTTACCAAGTACTTTCAATCTCATCTGAGACCATTTTCAAGGGGTTAAGTTGTCTTTCTTATTCAATTTTCTAAACCTACCAAGAAATTATTCCGTGAAATTGAAAGGATCACAATGAAAACTAATTGACATAATATGTATAAATCATTTGACCAAACCTTTTTGAATGAAAATATGCTGTCTAAAGATCAATTAGTAATAAGTTAGGCCATTAGTTAGAATTAAGTTAGGCAAGAAGTTGATTGATAAACATTTCCCTAAAAGTAACCATCTTAGTAAAATATTTAACAGAAACACATTAAAAATAGGTTATAATGGCACCAATAATCTTGAGAAGATGATAAAGTTACACAAAAATAAAATTATAAACCATTTTAATAATCTGAATCATAATACAAGTTCCAAGGAAAATATTGTTAAGGATACTGGCCAATGTAATTGTAGGAATCCTGACCAATGTCCATTGCCAAACAAATGTTTAACTAAATCTCTTGTTTATCTTCGTTCTATCTCTACAATAGACGTTTGAAAAGTTATATACTGGTAGTACTAATATTTTTTTACGACTAAGTGCTATCAACATATATTGTCCTTTACTTATACTTATAGAAATAATACATCACTTTCTAAATATTTTTGGAGTTTGAAAAACGATAATAAAACTACTAAGGTGAAATGGAAAATTTTTAAAATGGCAAGGACATCTAGAGCCTTATATGAACCCTGTTTTTTGTGTTTACATGAAAAATTTCAAATTTTCAGGTTCTTTGATAAGAATGTTTTAATAAACCAAAGATCCGAGTTAACGGTAAATTGTAAACACTGTCTACCTTTTATCTTACAATTCAGTTAGACTTGAAATTTGACAATGCTTTTTCTTATATTTTAGTTGAACTGTGTTTCACCATATATGGCTTATCTTTCTGTTATTAAGATTAATTCGGATTTAATATAATTTTGTATTAATATTATGGTAGGGTTAGTAACATCTTGTAGGGATGTATTGGTATTTGGTTGGTATATTGACATTTTGTATTGATTGGTTATTATTATTAACACCTTATATAAAGAATCTTTAGTCAACAGTTGCATATTAATTTACCAAGTAAGTCTATACGTTTAAATTATTTGCTGGTTTCTTAAATAAGCTATTTATCAACGATAAAAGTGTGTTTTTATGTAGGAAACTCACAAAGCATATAATTTGTTTAGCATTTTGTTAGATTACCACTTCATTTTTTCTTAGGAAATGACATTGTCTAATGTATAATATGTATCCATTTACATCCGCTCCTGCTTAACGTCTGTTGCTGCCATTGATTTCAAATATACAGGTCATGACGCATTTATAAAAAAAACTTTTAATTTCTGCTTCTTCCCTTAGATTAAATTTAACGTAGGTCATATTCGATTGGTTGATCTGAGTAAAGCCCACAAACCTTATAATCGCCTTTTTTTTCTTTTTTTCGTAAAAAGAGGCTGTATTTTGCTTTTAAATCTAAATAAATCGTTCACTCGCCAGTGATTTGCAATCGCCTGATGAGATGCAATTGTTCAGGGATTTTTACATGTTTTTCGATGTAATATCCTAATTAATACACACACACACACACACACACACACACACACACACACACACACACACACACACATATATATATATATATATATATATATATATTATAATAAAAAGAAAGAACAGTAAGATATATAATCCGGTGTACTTATTGATTTTTTTTATTTTTACAAAACAATGCTCAATATAAATTTACAGAGCACAAATATTATAAATTAACTGATGTAAAATATGTTTTCTTCGCTACACAGGGATTACCATGTTTCAAAAACCGAAGCTAAAAACTTCAAATTTAATTATATAATTAAATTTGAAGTTTCTAGCTTCGGTTTTTGAAACATGGTAATTCCTGTGCAGCGAAGAAACGATATTTTAAATCAGTTAATTTATAATATATATATATATATATATATATATATATATATATATATATATATATATATGTTATTTGTTAATTTATTGGAATAATTCCAAAGAGGATATAAATCCAAATAGATCTACTTTTTGAATATATTCACTCTCTTTTACTTATGTCTCGGTAAAAGGAAGAATATTCCAGACTGGCTGCTTAATACTTTTCTTTCCCTTTTTCTGTTTCTTACTCTCTCTCTCTTTCTCTCTCTTCCCTCCCCTCTGCGTCTCTCTCTCTCTCTCTCTCTCTCTCTCTCTTTCTCTGTATATATATATATATATATATATATATATATATATATATATATATTTCTCCTTGAAAAAATTATTCGAAAATTTGTCTTCTCTTATTTTTGAAACTCCTTTCTTTTTCTCTATATTCTACCACATTTTTTCCTTTTTTGTATCTGGATAAATTTAAAATCCATTTATTGTTGTAAAAATGTTTTGGTCTGATGAGGTGGGCGTCTGATCCCGTGAAATAAATTATTACCAATGGATTTCTAAGGACATCTCTTTCATCATTATATATATATCGTTTTGGTTTATAATGTGGATTTTTTATTTGTTTATCTAAATTTTTTAAATATATATTATACTTTATTTTCCATAATGTTTGATACACGCGCTTCAGGTCTTGTGACCATCATCAGGCGAAGAATGGTTATTTCCACATATTATTCATAGTAATTATGTTTTCCTATGCTTAACCATAGTCTTTTCTGTGAGTCTTTTATATATGTCAGTGTTTCTCAACCATTTTTAATTCGGGACGCACTTGTCGAATAACTATACTCTGGGGTTCACTTTATATTTTAATAAAGAAAAATAAGTTATGAAGTTTGAAAATAATGAAGAAGTCTCGCGAAATAACCATTTCTTTTGAAGACATTATATTGTCTACTTAAGTGGTAGTGATTTCATTTAAATAGATTTATGAGGACATCTGCTATTCTACTTTTTAGAGTGACCGATAATGACTGATTTAAATCCGTCGAGAAAGTCAAAAGAGAAAGGATTATCTCCTCTTTTTTAAATATCAAGGAATTAAGAATCCAGTTTAAAAATATCAACTAACAAAGACTTGACTTAGACATGGAAGAGCGCACACTGCTGGTGAACCGGAAGTCATCTAGGATTGGACAATAAATTGCCAAGAAGAGTTGTATGGTGTGTACTTCGGAAGATGGAAAAAATTGTAGCTGACGGAAGGTACACAAGTCGATACCGGATCAGTATCGTCTGGGTCACCGTGGAGAGGGGGTGTGATGTTGAAAGATCTGAAAACCCTAATGAACCTCGGCTAGAAACATCACTGATGATGTGTACTAAAGCATCCAATAGAGTTTAAAATATCAACTGACAAAGACTCGACTTAGACATGGAAAACATGGTGTCTCAAGCATTTGAAAAATAAGGATTTTTTATAAATAAAAATAATTAATAAATTACTCTTCTGTTAACTTGGGGCTCTTTCAGAGCGCATATATATATATATATATATATATATATATATATATATATATATATATATATATATATATATATATATATATATATATCATTGTGTATTTGGCCAGGAATCCCTTTTTCATACAAGTTTTATTAAGACGATTGACAAGGTGCTGCTATTAAGCTTTTTAATTAATTTTTCTGGTGCTCGAATATTTTAGTACATAACTAAGTAGACCCTCCGTATATTTTTTAAACAATATATATTTATTTTCTTATACTGGACTGAATGTTCGAGAAATCTCATTACAAAATATGCGCCCTCTGGCAGGATTCGAACCTGCACCCACTTTTGCTGGAAAAGCCGTTTTTACTTTAGATACGACATGGTTTTGTTCGACTTGTCCACGAAGAGCAACATCGCTCAAACCGTTGCTCTCCGAGAGGTTTGCATTAGCCGTGCAGATGGAATGAAGAAAAGGTTCTCTATGATGATTAAAAGAGATCAATTTAGTTTGAGATGCGTTCAAATTAACAAACCATTTCTTTCCCCAGGTAACAACGGATTTTATATTGTTATTTTTAGATCAGATACTAATTTAACCTTATAGAACCGGCCCAGGGTTTTCCCTCACAATCACTATGTCACCAAGTCACGAACCCACGTTTTAGTCCACTGGGTTATTGTCTCTTGGAATTGGTGTATTTGGACTCAGTAGAAACAAGACGAGCAATAAGTGCGCTGTACTAAGAGGAAGAACTAGACGAGATATCTCTAGACATGGGCGTGGCAAGAGAACAGTCTATCACCGTAGATTAAACAAAGTGTTCCGTTCAGAAACTCTCTGTAGTTTATCTGGACCGACATACACCTGATGAAAGCTGTGGGGTAAAACGACCGAAACGTTGATAGCAACAACAAAGATTGAGACAATGTAAATAGTGTAAATAATGACAACTCCTCATCCCAGAAGTCCAAACTTAAATCCGCTGCCAACCTTAATTCAGCTCCATCAATTTTTGTCATTTGACTGCAATACGTAAAAACATATAGTGAACGCATTTAAAAATTAACCAGCTAACGAGCAGTTTGTTTTTTTGGGTTTTTTTTTTTTTTTGGTGTATCAGTCAAATTTTGCACGAGTCATAACTAATTGAAACTGATTAACATTATTACATGCAAAGAAAGACTTCATAAACACACCGAATACATACTTGACCACTGTGAGTTTTGTTGGGTCGTTATATGCCACAGCCTCGAAACCGAAATTTAATCATCTTTTTTGTTTATCTTTAATTATAAGTAATAGATTCTGTTTTAGCAATTAAGTTTTTGTTACGGTGACACAAATGACATGCGAATCCGAATTAACGCAATGGTTAAAAAAAATAAAGCAAAAATCGTGGGACATGCCTAAAAAATGCCGTTTTGTTCCTCGCCAATACATTACGAATGTGATCTTTAAATTCTACTTGACATCAGAACTCTTGCTAATCTTCACAAATGAACTGAAGTGTTTGTTTTTTAATAATTTCGCCCAAGCAAGGCGATAATACCACGAAGATGAAAAGGGTTACTGGTAATGGAAGATAATGAGACTTTAGTGAGGAGAAAGGACAATAAAAGAACAGATTTCAGGAAGACAGAAGATGGATATAATGCCACTAAGACGCAAGGGATTACTGGTAATGGAAGATAATGAGAAGACTTTAGTAAGGAGAAAGGACAATAAAGGAACAGGTTTCAGGTAGACAAAAAAGCCGATTAGCGTTGCTTTTAAATTTTTGAAGATCTCTGTGGCAGGGATGCAGGAAAGCGGCAGAGAGTTCCACAAGTGAGAAGTACGAGAAAATAAATTTTAGAATAGAATTTACGGTTACATCGAGCAATTTCCACAGTAAAACGAGGAGACCTAATTGCCAATCTAGTAGTACGTTTAAATTCTTGCGATCGAGGTACCAAAGAGGAGTGCCGTGAAAATATTTATAGAAAAGATAGAAGGGAAAATACATCACGGCGGCGTGAAAATGACTCAAGTTGAGATGTCAGGTCAGGATCGATTACATTACAGACCCTTCTTTGGATTTTGTTGAGAAGTGCCACAAAATTAGACACGGCAATATGTTTTCCCTCCCTAACTTGTAGAAATGAAAGATATATATCTGTGATGTTATTGATAAAAAGTTAGTATACCTGTGTAAGCTTTGGGACTCGGGCAATATTTGAATGGTGAACAAATGTTAAGGTCTGTTCTATCTCGTATCAGTTCGAGGGTAGTTATCGGGAAATAGTAACAAGAGTATATCAAGAATATCTTTCCAAAAAATAAGTGAAAGCTCCGAGCGTCCATAAGTGTCGCACATACGATATTACTTCCAAACGAAAAGCTTTTTGTGACCAGAACACCCATATAATAAAGTCAACAGTAAATGATTTTATATGAGACTAGAGTGTCTGGTGTTTTACGACCAGCAGTAAAGCCTAAACCACGATCATCATTAGCATTTCGACTGTAGCTTTCTATTCTTAGTGGCACCTAAGACATATATGAGGTAATATTCAGTAAAACAAATAAAATTTCCATACCTGATGATGTTTGTATGAACAGACGAAAGCTTGTAAAAAAGAACTTATGCAACTGGAATTTATTAAAAACAGGGATCATAACATTCATCTACAAGTTCGGGATTAATGTATTTTAATAAATTTGTTTGCGAAGATGTATTCTCGCCATTTATATCATTAACTTCACTATCTGCTTTTTGTATGAATTATTCATGTAATATATATATATATATATATATATATATATATATATATATATATATATATATATATATATATATATATTATTATTATTATTATTATTACATACGCGCTAGCCCCAAAATTGAGCACTTTTACTCTAAATATTTTTAATCGTATATATATATATATATATATATATATATATATATATGTAATTAAAAAAAATCACCTCATTTAGGGAATAAGGTTATTTCAAACGACGAGATTCGTCAGTTTTATTCAACCCCGATATAGACTGAGTTCGTATCGAAATTAGAAATTTAACTGTGAAAAAAAAAAAAATATATATATATATATATATGTGTGTGTGTGTGTGTGTGTGTGTGTGTGTGTGTGTGTGTGTGTGTGTGTGTGTTGTGGCGGCAGAAAACGTTTAGGTCAACGAATTTTCATGTATTTATTTTTTCAACATTGCGTTTGGAAGCTTATATATTTAAATCGTTTTCGCCGTGTTGCTAAAACAGTTTCCCGGTCGCTTAAAACATATGTAAAGCCGCTTGCGGTATTACGTTGGTTGAGCCGAGGTATTTATTAATCATTGAATATATTTAATACGCCATTTCCTCGGCTGAAAGATGTTTCATCTAATGTATTTTTTATGAATACGACTTTTGTGTTTGCAGTCTATTTTTACAGTATATATTATATAATATCAGTGAGTTTTCGCTAGATATCTGTCTGCCGGCTTCTGCACTCTGTTGAACGAATTTGAGTTTGTATGCATGATGTGCAGATAAACTGAATGCTAGTCGATGTGAAAGCGCTTTAGTCATTTGTCTGATCTAATTGTAAGATGTCTTTTGAGTTCACTCTCAGACTCTCTACGACCAAACAAATCAATCCACACTGGGTTTTGTTTCTCGTTCGCATCGATGTTCATAAAAAATGGAAAGGGCCTGTGTTGGTTCACAAGGAAAACGAAAGCCGAAAATAGCACCATAGTAAAAGATGAAAATGTGAAGCCTGTTTTCAATATATTTGGTTATTCATTCAGGGTTTCACTTGGCACAGTTTTTTTGGGTAGCCGGTGGGGAGTAGGTAATACTGAGGGCTTGCTAGGTAGGTAGGTGAGGTTCGGTGTGATAGCTAGTGGCACTTATAGTTATTTCTGTTTCTTCTTTTCCGACATACAGCGATAACTTTCTCCTACCACCCCTCTGTCTATCTCTCAATCACGATTCGCGGTTTATAATTCACCCACGCTGTGAAATAAAAACTATATATATATATATATATATATATATATATATATATATATATATATATATATATATATATATACAGACAAACCTCTCATCTACGGACTTCGGATGCAGCGGACAAAATCTGCAGGCAAAATAAAAAAAGTTATGCTGTAAAATCATCGATGTATTTCAAATTTTGCGGGCTTAGCTGAACGAGTCTATTAGTTCTCCAAGTGACTGCTTGGCGGCGGTGGCAAATCTTTCAATTGTAAATAAAAACGAGTGTACAGTATATAAAGTACGATACATTAGCGCGTGCGTTAGAGAGCTGTGAGAAATCAATTATTTTTGTTATTTTGATTAATATATCTATTAAGTATATATTTATTTCTGCCATATATCATTCTATTAGTAAAAAAGGAAGTTTCACTCGAACAGCTTCTTCCCGCAAACCACTGATCTGTCGGACAGATTCTTAAAATGATTTTTCCCCAATCACTACAATCTTAACCTGTTCAAGTGTAGAAAAAACAGAGCAAATATTAATTATTATTAAGAAACAGACGGCTTTAAGATTTCATGATTTCATGATGATTATAATTTATTTCAGTAGGATCGAAATTCGATCCTAATTCCTCAGATCGAAAAGATTCATACAAATTTAT
>OZ038484.1:54639508-54649508 GCA_964036315.1 Acanthosepion esculentum | reverse complement strand
AACAACTGTACAATTTTAAACGGAGGTAATAGATCCGTTGGTATATAATCAGGTGGATCCTAGTAATATCAGATATTAAAACTGATCCACAGAGAGAGCTCAATGTATTTATTATAACAGAGCATATATATGATACAGCAAAAAATCTAAAATTATCTCATGTGGGTATAGTCTATTTCAAACCGGTACAACCTTATGCCATTCTTCTTCACCCCTAAACTGACTGTCTCGGAATCAAAGGTTTTGAATTTAATTTAGATAGCAGTCGAGGAGAAGGTACAGGCCTACTCAGAGGAACGCCTCGTTTAGATAAGGAGCCTGGGTTGGTGACAAGGGGAGGGTGTGAGGTATCTCTCTAAAGTGAGATGGGACAGAATGGGAGTTTATTTATGACGAAACTCATTAGTTGTATGTAAATGAATTTAGGTTCCTGCTAGGGGATGCAAAACTATACCAACAACATATGTTTTTTAATAGGATTGACAATAAATTGTATATAGACAATAAGGGTTTTGTATTATTAAGTGATGGGGAAATGTCTGTTTTCTCTTTGAATGCAATCTTCAGGCTGTGAGGTGTTTATAGATTTATTGAGTAGGATTAAATGTAACTGGGAAAAAAATTTCAACAAAAAGAATTGACAAAATTTGCAATAACAAAAGGAATAAAAGAACAGGACATTAATAATAATGTCAACCAAATAATATAAAATAAGTAGGCAACGCAAGAGTAATGAGGCAAAAGGTTCACAAGGCAAGAATCGTGATTGTGTGTGTGTGTATATATATATATATATATATATATATATATATATATATATATAATAAAAAGACTTAAACACTAATATTCCATGGTCATGTATAGATATAGATGTGTGTGTATTGTGTGTGTACGTATGCGTTGTAGAGGTCTGGGCGGGAGTATAAGATTTTATCGCCTATGGGGTGTGTGTGTCGCCAAGAAATGTACACTTTTCCGGTATATCTTTGAAAATACGCATCCTTTTCTCACTGAAACCCCTCTTTAAATCTTCCCTCTGTTGGATTTTAATGCTCTCCCGTCTGTTACCCCTCTATATAGATCACAGGTCCCCCCACACTCTCACACATACTCTCACCAATTTTTCCCGGAGTCGTTGTTCCGTTTTCTTTTTGAATCTGTAGATCTGATGAATTGGATCGTTCTCACGATTCCAATGGAATAAATTATGACCATGGAATATTAGTGTTTAAGTCTTTTTATTATATCCTTACTCTGTCCTGGACATCGAGTTCTACCTGGATCATATCCTCTTGGAATTATTTTTATACATATATGTATGTGTATATATAATTGCATATGTATGTGTATATTCACCACTAATATTGTATATATATATATATATATATATATATATATATATATATATATATATATATATATATATATATATTATAGTAATTCATCTAATATACTATAGTATCATTATAGTAATTCATATAGAAGAATCCTCAACAGAATGCTGAAAGCACCTGACGGCCGTTTCGTCCTATTTTGGGACTCATCAGCAGTGCGCATCCACTACCTGAGATTCGAACCCGTACCTGTTGAGGATTCTCCTAGACTCAATGAATTACTATAATGATTTGCCTAAATCGCCAAAATTTTATTACTTGTATATCCTTGCTTGACCCAGCTAATGCTCTGCGATGGAGTCGTTCGTGGGAAAGGAAAGTCGTGGCTCTTGAGGCACAATCCGTTCGGTTATGAATACTTGCATGAGTATCACCACGGAATTTGTGAGTAGCGGTGCTATATTGAGTCTATTCAATTTCTTCTTCGTCACAAACGCCCGTTGGTACAGTTGGTATGACGCTTTCGTTCTATCGAAACAATATAGATTCGAATCTGGGTAGTGGATGCGCACTGCTGATGAGTCCCAAAAATAGGACGAAACGGCCGTACAGTGCTTTCTGAATTCTGTTGAGGATTCTTCTAGACTAGATGAATTACTATAATGATTCGCCTAAATCCCAAAAATTCTATTACTATATATGTATATATTGTTAAATTTAACGGACAACGAATGTATATTATGTTTGATCATGAGCCATTCTAATCTTTGTATAGTGGCTTTAGTTTCGGGAGAAAATAAAGACAAAATCTGCCCAATATTTGATATTTTTTATTATGCTCTTTCTCGATATAACATTTCGGCTCACATGAGCCATCATCAGAGTGGTTAAATGGACATTACAACAGAGATGTTCACCATCGAAGATGATGACATCCTGTTATATTTACATAGAAGTTTGCTATGCAAGTAACGGCATAATAAAAAATATCCAAATGTTGGAACATTTTTGTCTTTATTTTCTCCTGAAACTAAAGCCACCATATATATATATATATATATATATATATATATGTGTGTGTGTGTGTGTGTGTGTGTGTGTGTGTGTGTGTGTGTGTGTGTGTGTGTGTGTGTTTTGGTAGCATGTTTTCATTGAGACATGTTTCATTGAATAATTTAGACAAGTTTTGTCTTCTTATTTTCAGTTGGATCCTTTCATAATCCCGGACAAGATTTTTGGTGTTGTTATTGAAGGACGAGAGAAAATTTCTGTTGAAAATGAATTTATCAACATCCGAAAGTACTCTAAAAAAGTAATAGAAAGTAAAAAATAAGTATGAACTTTCCCAATAAGATAAAACAACTAATGGGAAAAATTGAAAAAATTTATTAAAAAATTATAACTTGTCCATATTATTTAACCAAACATATTTGAAAGAGGTATTGCTGCCGAACTAAACCTTACACACACACACACACACACACACACACACACTCACTCACACACACACACACATATATATACATATATATATATATATATGTATATATATATATATATATATATATATATATATATAGGTGGTCCACGACTTACGTCGGAGATCTGTTCCTACGGCGTAACATAACATAATTTTCGACGTAGGTCGAAACTCACCTATATAAGCACCCACGAGTCTGCCTTATAATTGGGAGCCATCATGAAGAGCAACCCCCCCAAAAAAAAATCGACACAATCGTGAGCTAGCAAATGTAGCACAATCCAATATGGCATACAGCCGGTGAAGAAACAACGCCGTCTTCCTCATATAGCACCGCGTGACGACGTATTATATTATGTGAGATGGCGCCGTAACAACGAATCGCCGTAAGTCGGGTCCGTCGTAACCCGAGGGCCTTATATATATATATATATATATATATATATATATATATATATATATATATATATATATATTCGTGAAATACATTTGTTTCATGCTTTGGCACACAACTTCAGTCATGTTTTTAACCGATGATCATTAGGGGTTTCAGGGTTTTCAACTTCATACCCCTTCTCCACGATAACCAGCCGATACTGATCGGATATCAATATGTATGCCATTCAACAGCTACAAGTTTTCTCATATTATACCTAACATATGGCAACTCTTCTGAGATTTTATAATCTAATCACAAACTGCCGGTATTTACTTTTAACTGTCCCCCTCACTTAGACAGGATGCAACACGAAGTCAGTTAATGTTAATGTGTTGAACCCGAGTGTCTTTGCTGGTTTTCTCTAGTCTTTGCCATTCACCCCGCTACGGAACAGATCATTTGTCCGGGCAGAGGGGTGGGTGGAGTTAACCCGACACGGAACAGATGCCGAAGCAGCATCCACCCCGAGGCGAGGCGTCCAAGCAGAGAGAAGGAGAGACTGGCATGGAACAGATACTACAATATGCATCCAAACCAACGCGTGGTGTCTTCACAAACAACTTCCGGATCACCAGTTTCTACGATCTTCCATTAAAATAAAGAAGCAAACGCAGTAACCGTTTCGCTCTCGTAGAAAATATAGCGACACTCTCGATTTAATGTGGTAAGTAACGAATCCTTCGATTTACTCACTAAGATATACGCACGCATTTAAATATAAAACCGATTATACCTAATATATATATATATAAAACATAGCTATGTACATAATATTAGACAGATATTAGTTAGACACAACAATACTCACACATACACACAGTAAAAAGAACCTTCATCTACATTAAAACGAAGCAACCCACACTCAACAAAATTACATTTCAAACTAGTCACAACACATTACAGTGCATCTAGACAGTGGTTATGTTGCGTGGTATGACGTCATAAAACCGCATAAAACGATATGCGTCTGCTATTCCGCGACCGTTATCGTCGCATAGCAATTTTCTATGTCAAAATAACAAAATGTCATCTTTGACGGCAGATATCTTTGTTTCATATCTGTATAGCCACTCATGTGAGCCGAAAGCTTAGGACCAACTTAATAAAAATATATCCAAATGTTGGACAATTCTTGTCTTTATTTTCACCAGAAATTAAAGCAAACATTCGAACATTAGAACGGCTCATAATAGGCATTAATTCTCTTTTATATTTAATATATATATATATATATATATATATATATATATATATATATATATGGAGAGAGAGCGAGAGAGAGAGATATTATGTGATTATGTATATTTTGAGAAAGAGAGACAAAAGAGAGACAGAGAGGAAGAGAGTTGAAAATCTGAATTATATCCGGCAGAATGATTAAATAGGGAACAAAAACAAAATCTTCATAAATTTGAGATGTTCCGCTATTTAATTACCGTGCTTATCTTCATTACTCTTCCTATTTATTCTTTATTCAATCGTATGATTGGTTCCCTGTATCGCATCGGTAAGCACCTAACTCCTCCTACGACACTCTACTTTTACAATATCAGATCAGGCTGAAAATGGAGCACTCCTATCATATATGGGCGGGAGGATCTGCGCTGCCTTCACCCTCCTGTCTTGATGGCATCCAATAGCGTTTCCCCCATTCTTGTAGGCGATTAATTATTTTCCACTCTACAACCCCTGTTCTTACAGACGAGTCGTCGCAAGCCTTTCGTTGCTCAATCGCTATTTCCATGGAAGGTGTTCAGACGAATTACATTCCTTAGCTCCACGAGTTCTAATCTTCCCAGCTAAGACCTGTCATGTCACGCACATTGTAGCGAACCACCTTCATTCCCTTTGGTGAGATGTAAGTTCCACTGGAGCGGCATCTTCCCCCGAACCGACGGTTTGTGGAACCAACGCCCAAGAGGATGCTACAATCTTAAGCTGTTCAAGTTTCGGCTTAGCCATTTTCTTCCCAACATATCCCCATAAACTTTGCCTCATATTATAACTCTCTACCACGAGTGGCTCTTTGGCTTTTTATAGGATGAACACCATTGCATATGTGTTTGTGTATGTGCGTCTGTGTGTGTTCAGACATGTTTTATTGAAATTTGAAATCGGCCGATAAGATATGTCTGTTAATCTTTTATGATGTTTTTGTTTTTTGGGGTTTTTTTTCAGTTTGAAGTTTGCATATAAGATGTCGCCTCTCCGGATTAAATTTATGGGAAAACTGTCCAGATTTTCTTATGTTTTTGTTCGTGTATGAAGGCCAAGATGAAGCAAATATATTTTTTTTCGCTACTGAGAGGACAGACAGACAGACAGAGAGACATAAGAGAGAGAGAGAGAGTGGGGTAAAGATAAAAAAAGTGGGAGAAATTGAGAGGAGGAGAGGATGGGAGGAGAGAAAGTAGGATAAAAAAAGAAAAAGAGACAGACAGAAACGAAGAGAGACGGTGGAGAAGGAAAAAGACGGTCGAGGGGAGAGGGTTGGGAAAGAGAAAGGAAGTGAGAGAGGCAAAAACTGGAAGAGAGATCTGGTGACGAAGATAGGAAAGAGAGAGAGAAGTGAAGATAAAGGGGGCAAGACGAAAGCAGAGAGAGGCGAATGAGAGAAGGAGAGGATGGAAGGAGAGAGAGTGGGGTGAAAAGAAAGAAAGAGTGATAGACAGAAGCGGAGAGAGACGGATCTAGTGGAAGAGGAATGGTGAAAGATAGAGTGTGGTAAAGAAAAAGAGAATATGTGAAGCGATGAGAGACGGGTGATGAGGGAGAGAGAATAGGGAAGAGGGAGAGTAGGGTGAAAAGAAAGACAACGACGCAGAAGCGGAGAGCGACGTTCAAAGGTTGTTCTGTCTTTTGTGCACATCGACCCCGCCCGATAACATCCACTTCCCCTGATAACATTAACGCTCCAGATAATGACTAGTGATAGTGAAAAATAATCGAACAAAAACATTATGAACTTTAGACAGTTTCCTCATAAATTTGATCCGGATGTGCGTCATCTTATACGCAAACTAGAAAAAAATGTAATAAAAAAATTAAACAGACATAATTTGTCGGCTGTTTTCAATAAAAACATGTTTGAGTGAATAATTGCTGCCTAAATATATATTATATACGTACGTACGTACATGCACAAACACGTGCGTGCCCACAAACAAACTCACATACGCACACACACGCACAAACATATATACCAAAAGTCCGTGATTGCATGCGTGCTTGCGTGGTGCGGGCGTCCGTCACATAATAATTTAAGTTAATCTGATTTAAGGGAATAAGATTTTAAAATACGAGTTCTTTATACAGTAAGTATTTTTATTTTAACTTTCTTCAAACAGACAATTTTTTTTTAATTAAAATATTTTAAAGTTAAAACCAGACACAAAGAAATCCCGCTTTGCTGTTTCGTCCAGTTGTTTGTAGAGTAATTATTTATATTTCAGCTTTTTTTAAACAAGCAATATTTTAAAAGTTTAAAAAATATTTTTAAGTTAATCTGATTTTTAAAAAAATGTTTTAAGTCAATAAGTAACAACCTGCAATAACGTAACCAAGGAACCTCAATGCAACTGCAGAAATAAAACAACATGTCTACACCGAGGAAACTGTCAACAAACGAATATAATATATAAAGCCAAGGTAAGTGCAAACAACAGCGCAATGTACCACATCGGTGCCACTGAGGGACCATTCAAGAAAAGAAAACACAACCACGACCTTTCATTCTCCGACAGAAAATACTCAAACCGCACTACACTATCCACATACATATGGCATCTAAAAGAGAGACATATTACACCAAGAATTAGCTGGGGAATATTAAAAAAACGCGCCTGCCTACAACATTACAAATAAATGCCTATTTTGCCTACACGAAAAGGTAGCAATAATTTCCCATACACAACAAAAGAAATTGCTAAACATAAGATCAGAAAAAATTTCTAAATGCATACATGAAAACAAATATCTATTATCACAATTTATACCAAACGGATAAAAAAAAACGACCATTGACCCTATGATCGCGAAAAGAGAAATCACCATTGACGCTTCGAACACGAAAAGAGAAACCACTGACACCATAACACCATCAATTATTTTCTAGTTCAAACTACCATCATAATAATTATAATTATTGTTATTACCATTCCACCACCATTACTACAATCATTTATACCATTTTACCATAACTATTTACTGCTACAATTGTTATCGTCACACGCTCCCCCAACCATTACACCCGCATCACAATTACCATTGCCGCATTAGGCCACACTTACTACCACACCACAATTACCAGTACTGCATCAGTTCACAATTATACTTCATTCCCACCCCCGGCAAAATTAACACCACCACATAAATACTAATAAGTATTTTAAATTGGAGTTTCTACCATTTACATAAGCGCAATAGTCAAAAACAAGCCAATAACCGGCTTTAAAATAATAACAAAACAGCATTAAAAAAATTAAACATTTTACCAACTATAGTCTTACACAGAGCCCAGCTTAAGATAATAAAAAAACAGACAGATAGATGTGTGAACGAGCGTGCATACGTATACATGTGTGTGCAAGAAAACACCTGTGTGTTGACACTGCGACTTACGAAAGAAGTTCGTTACACAATCCAGCATTGAATACAGCGACTAATTGTGTACGTATGTACGCAACGACACATGGATGCGCATATACGCCCAGTCCAACACTGTTCATATATGTTTACGTTTGTGTGAGCTGCACTGCGTGAACCGGAGTGTATGTATGCCTGCGTACGTATGAGTGGCGTTCCGATGACAATTCCCCCCCACTACCATAAAAACACCGATATACGCAACCATATATAAATCCAAAATTTAAAAATTAGTCTGTTTGTCTGACGATCGCAAATAGCGTGAAACCCAGGATCACAAACTCACATCAATCCAACTAAATATGTGAGCTCTATCACTGATATTGAGCGGTTTACAATAAGTACATCGCATATATAATACACAAATAATATATATATAAATTGCATATGCATATATATATATATATATATATATATATATATATATATATATGACATACACACACGCGCACACACACACACACACAAACACACACACATATATATATATATATATATATATATATATATATATATATATATATATATATATATATATAATTGTGTATTTGGTTGAGCCGTACTATCACTTGGTCTTAAGTAAAGAACACACTGCTCATTTTATATTTTTCTTTTTAGCAATCATTTTATACATTTTGTGCCGACAACAATAAAAATGTTTTCAAATTTATCATTTTGCGTGTGATTTGTTTTTTTTAATGCCTATCAACTTGCAGGTTATTTAAAGACAGAAAATACTTTTAGATAGTAAGACTATTTTGGGGATAATAATGATTTACTGATAGAAGTCCTAGTAATTAACCCATATCTGGGGGAAAAGAGGTGGATTCATGTCATTCGCAAGAGATGAGTATACGTCCTGAGTATGACGATAAGCTACATCCAGCACCACCACCTTTGATCGGGAAATTTTGATGAGTGTGGAACTACCTGTTAATTGCTGTTGTTCCCATGTTCACCTTGACCCGGGGTGGTAGCACCTGTTATGGTCCTAGCTATGGCAAATATTCCAAGGCAAATAGTTACCTGCAAACTGGGGTCCAAACAGTATCAATGTACAAAAATGAATTTTTATAGTAAAAATACGAGTAATACATTTTTGAAGAAAAAAAAATTACCAGCAATACATTTGACTCTCAACAAAAACCTCTTTTAAAAACTATGTCAAGAAAACCTGATCTACAAACTTACAAAGAATACATATTCTATTCATGCGAATCTTTTGTTAAAATCTCGTCGGCATTAAATAACCCATTTAGGTTGATAAGCCGTAAAGAAAAATAAACGAAACATAAATGAGTATGACGATCCCAATTTAAATTTGGCACTTTGATTTCGAAATCCGCGCCGTTGCCCACACATCCAAGCTAAAAACACATGGTATTTCCAAGCGGACACCCATCTATGTACTGACCAGGTTAGACGATAATCGTACGAGAACCGATGTTTCAACATGATAAGGCCGTAAATAATAAATAATAATAAATAATAATAAGCCATATGCGTGTTCGTGTTATGTGTGCGCCCGCGTTTGTATGTTGTGTGTTTGAATTTAGATATATACTCGATTAAATAGAAAAGACAAGTTCTTGCAGATAATTAATGCCCACAGAAATAAAGACTTTAATCTGAAATATAATTCATCTTCTCCTCACTTTTTTTTAGTGTTCATTTGTCTTGAAAGAAACGGCGAATATCTATTAATAATCTTTCGTTTTTTTCTTCATTCTTCATCGTTTTTATGTTTCTCTCTCTTTCCACCTTTTCTCTTCCTCTCCACCAGTTCTCTCTCCACTTTTCTCTCTATATATCACACTTTCTCTGTCCCATTCTCTCTATCCCACTCTCTCTATCCCCGCCTCTCTCTCTCTCTCTCTCGTTTGTCCTCCTCCCTTGCTCTCCAATCGTTATCCTTGCTTGTCTCATTGTCCCCCTCTTCACTACACACACTCTCTCTCCTTTCAGCGTCTCTCTTCCTCTCCACCAAATCTCTCTCCACTTTTGTCACTCTATATATATATATTCCTCTCCCTCTCTCTCTCTGTCTGTCTGTCTGTCTGTCTCTCTCTCTCTCTCTCTCTCTATATATATATATATATATAT
>OZ038484.1:54582008-54634508 GCA_964036315.1 Acanthosepion esculentum | reverse complement strand
GAAGACCAGAGCCTGAAAGAGCCACGGCAATAAAAAAAATGCCGGCTCCAAAAAATTTAGCCGAGTTACAAAGCTTCTTGGGCTTAGTAAATTATTATCAAGAATTTATTCTTAACATGCACAAATTACGCGCACCCATAAACGAACTGTTGAAGAAGGAAAAGTTTGGGAATGGTCAGATGAATGTCAGAAAACTTTCGACAAAATCATTAAGACTCTAACAGCAGATTTATTTTTAGCGCATTATGATCCAAAATTGGAAATAATAGTCGCGAGTGACGCGAGTGCCTATGATGTTGGGGGCATGTATACTTCATAAAATGCCGGATGGGATACTAAAACCCATCGCGGATGCGTCAAGAACGTTACTACCTGCCGAACATAATTACTCGCAAATCGAAAAAGAAACTCTGCGGATTATTTTTGCGGTTACGAGATTCCACATATATATTTACCGTAGATTTTTCACCTTACAGACGGACCACAAGCCGTTATTGACAATATTTGGATCAAAGAATGGTCTACCTGTCTACACTGCTCATAGATTGCTAAGATGGGGGCGTTTTTATTAAACTATAACTTTAAATTGGAGTATCTTCCATCAAACAAAATCGGGCATGCAGATGGTCTTTCGAGACTAATACCAAAGAAAACGGAGCCATTAGAAGATTCCATAATTGCAGCTCTATGATATGAGGAAGATATTAGAACATCATTATGTAGTACAATTCAAGACCTCCCCGTCAAATTACAGGAAATAAGAAACGAAACAGTGAATGACGAATTTATAAAGGAAACGAAAACAAAAATTGTAGGAAAAGATAAGCATATATCAGACAGTTTTTCGTTTTGTGATAATGTTCTGCTATATAATGAAAGAGTAGTAACCCCGAAAACGCTACAAAGGTGAATCCTCGGGGATTTTCACATGGGCCGCCCAGGAAAGAACAGGATGAAATCCTTAATGCGAAGTTACGTGTACTGGCCAAACATGGATCAAGATATTATACATATGGTGGACAAATGCAAGGGCTGTTCCTTAGCAGCCAAGGCACCTCCGATCACTCATAAGCCATGGCCTAAGACAG
Source organism: Acanthosepion esculentum (assembly GCA_964036315.1). Taxonomy (NCBI): domain Eukaryota; kingdom Metazoa; phylum Mollusca; class Cephalopoda; order Sepiida; family Sepiidae; genus Acanthosepion; species Acanthosepion esculentum. The sequence goes on along the minus strand of OZ038484.1, from coordinate 54,633,420 downwards.
ATCGACCGCGGTCGAGAATCCATGTAGATTTCGCAGGTCCATTAAAGGGTTTCTACTACTTGATTGTAGTAGACAGTTACAGCAAATGGCCAGAAGTATTTCGTTGTAGAAAACCTACTTCTGAGACCACAATAAATTGCCTCCACGAGCTGTTTGCTCGTTTCGGAGTGGTTGATTGTTTAGTCACCGATAATGGGACACAATTTACATCTGCGGATTTTCAAGAATTTTGTGAAACTTTTCAGGTGAAACACATCAAATCCCCGACATATCACCCAAGATCAAACGGACAAGCGGAGAGGTTTGTAGATACATTAAAAATAGCACTAAGGACAACTTATGACGTACCAAAAGAAAAATCTTTACAACAATTCTTGCAAGTGTATAGAATTACACTGAACAGTACTACGCCATCGGCATTATCACCGGCGGAAGTAATGTACGTCCGAAAAATTAGATCGGTATTCGACAAATTACTGCCAAAACAGACAAAGCAATCACCAACGTCGTTTATACCAAAAAGGAAATTTAACCCAGGGGAGAAAGTTTTTTTTTAAATGTTCAAAAACAACACATCCTATTGAGAGCCAGGTACAATAGAGAAACTAATCGGGAACGTGATTTACATAATTCAGGGTCCGAAGTTCTCGCATAAAAGGCACTTAAACCAGATCAGAAAGAGGCTGTTAGAGGATTCTAACGGTCTACCTCAGGAAGAGGAGGAAGTAATGGACACAATATTTCACAAATTCAATATACAAAGGCCTCAAGCAATTTCAGAACCGCGAAAATCAAGCAGAAAAAGAAAATCTACAGAGCCTTTGATGATTAATCCGAAGAGGAAAAAATATTAAAGTCCCCTGCAAGGTAAAAGCTTGGGAGGGGGTGTTATGGATCCTTACCTATAACTACAGAATGAACTCTTCCTAACACTATGTATACTACGCCTCTCAAGAGAGAGGAACGAATCAAGTCGAGCCGATAGTAGTTCATTTCAAACCAGACTGACAGTCATACTAACACCTTCCACATCTTGTATTATTATTCCGTGTAATATATCTTCGTTATTTCTACTCTTGTGTTCGTGTTGTTCTTCCTTGGTCCTAACTTGGACCATAACATATATATATATATATATATATATATATATATATATTATTCCAGGATCATTTTCCAACTTATTCAAGATGACCTTTGCCCTCTCTAAACTTCTAACTTCCTCTCCTGGTGTAACAAAATGTGTCACAAGTTCCATGTATGCCTGTCCAAAATTCAGCCTTACAAAGAAAATATTCTAAAAAAAAAAAACGTCAAGTTCAGAAATCCGTTAAATGTTAAATTATAATTAACAGAAAATAAAAAAATATAAGTTTTTAGAAAAAATTTAATTATCTTTTTTGTTAAAAATTATAATAAATTTTGTTCGTTTAATAAATAAATCCTAAAAAGTATGCTCTTTTTTACCTTTTTTTTATTCATCATAATTTAAGTGTGACTTGCTATGTTTAAATGTACGTGAGCCGTAGTTAAGTTTAACTATAGGTTCAAGTGTACCGTGAGGTAAAAGATGGTCGAGAAACATTGTCCTTGAGCAACGGAATGTGTTTTCCCAGCTCATCTAGCAATAGATCCACTTGAGGTTTGGCATGATCTTGATTTCTAATAGACATTGAAATCATGTAGCCTCAACAACAGTGCAATTAACTTGATTGGAGAAGATTCAGGATCTGAGCTGTGTTCGAAACGATATGGTGACAATGACGCATGAAATCAAGCTGTAAAACCGCCGTTCTTTTTTACCTGTCAATACAAAACGTGTTAAAACCAACTTTAAGCATCGTGCTGAACAAACACTTATTAATATTTCAATTACGTATTCATTATATTTACTCGAGTTGAATAAATATTTAATCTCCAATCTTATAATGTTTTCCCATCAAATAATCATTCTGATTTCTTCAAATTGCATTACTGCAAGGTGATGTCTGGCTCCAAAGTTTCTTTCTTTTCTCACTAAAATAGCCGTCACCAAATTACCATTCCCTGATATATATATACACTCCGTCATGCTGGGTATGAGGATAAAATATATACGACAGCAAGGCCTCTGATCGGAGATTGAAGGTTTTGAGGAGCACAGAACCACCTCTTAATTGCTGTGGTCCCCACGTTCACTTTGTATCACGCATGGCACACAAACGATTAGAGGTCTGGAGTTAACTTGAGTCCGAATATATGTCCGAATCATGGATAATAGAACCGTTCATGTTTGCTGGAGAAAACCCAGTGTCTACTCTGTGTTGATCAAACGTTACTCGCTTGGTTTTGGAAGTATTGAATGTCACAAGATATTATCTCCAAAACTTGGTCCTGGGTATGACGATGAACTACACCCGGTAGCAAGTCCTCTGATCGGGTGATTGAAGGTTTTGAGGAGCACAGAACCACCTCTTAATTGCTGTGGTCCCCATGTTCACTTTAACCCGGGGTGGTAGCACTTGTTAGTGTCTCAGCGATGGGCAAATAGTGAGCCCACAAACAAAAATCAACAATACATTTTTATAATAAAATTACCAACAATACATTTTTTATAGCAAAAAGGCAATCAATGCAACACTAAAAAACACAAAAATACATTTTTATAGTAAAATTACCAACAATACATTTTATGATCTACAATATATATATATATATATATATATATATATATATATATATATATATATATATATATATATATATATACTCTGAAAGCTTAATATTATGTACAAAATATTTGTAGTTGAAAGCAGAAAATTACGTACAAAATATTTACATTGCGGCATTTAACTAACCCATAGAGGTGTTGATATGCCACCAAACAAAATCAACCAACCAAACAACCAATATGAAAGAAATTTTTCATGACATTAGTCCATATAATATCCTATAATTTCTTAAAGAAATCAAACTCTTTTCCAAAATATGATTTCAACATAAAACACGCGCAACACCACCTCTAGTAATTATGTCCACACAAGAATGTATATGTCCAAAAGCTGAGTATGATCTACCATGTATTCAGTTGCGAAAACAGAATAACATATATCATATTTCTATTACTTCAAAACTCCCAAGAAAATTAGGTTTCAGCATTAAATGACCCACAAGGAGTTGAATAGCCGTTAAACAAACAAATTAATCAACATATATACACTTCCAATTTGGACACAACGCGGCGGTGTAATGGTCTCGTTATGACAATTATGACGGAGTAGTGAGTTCGATACTCACTGGGTGCCCCATACTTTCGGCCTTGTGCCACATCTGAGCTACGCTTGGGAAATCACTATATATGGCACCTCAACGTGGTGTAATGGTTAGCAAGCTTGTCTCGCTAGAACAATTACTACTGAGTAGTGAGTTCGATCCTCATTGGATGCCCCATACCTTCGGCCTTGAGCCGCATCTAAACTACGCTTGGAAAATCAATACACACTTCCAGTTTTAGTTCTATCTCTGTGGTGTCTATCTGTGTCGTGTCTATCTCTGTGGTGTCTATCTGTGTCGTGTCTATCTCTGTGGTGGTTATCTGTGTCGTGTCTATCTGTGTCGTGTCTATCTCTGTCTGTCTGTGTCGTGTCTATTTGCTAGAGTTTGAACTAATGCGTTTTATTTTATATGATAAATATGATAAAATTAATTACAGGTATAAAATGGATTCTACAGGTGAAATTGCTCGATATAACCATAAGTACTATGCTAATAGTTTTGCCCTTCTCGCATTTCTCAGTTATAGCAGTTTAAGTGCAGTGCTAGATTGGTGGCAAAGTCTCACCATTTTACAGTTGAAACGGCTAGATGTAAACGTAAGTTCTATGCTAAGTGTTTCTTCTCTCGCTCTTCTCGTTTGTGTAACTCTCTTTCAGCTTCTTGCTTTCCAGTCAACTTTGATCTTTTGTCCAATGCCAATCGTTATCTTCTGTCTTCTTAAATCATGTTCTTTTATTGTCCTCTCTTCTTAATAGTGTTTTTTTCTCTCATTCTCTCACACTGAGTAACCTCTTGCATCTTAGTGGCTTTATTTCCTTTCATTCAATGAAATGATTTTTTTTTAAATATATGAAATTTTTTCGGATTAAAAATTTTCATTGATTGCTTTAAAATTACTTTCGGATAGGAAAATGAAGTCAGTTGATATGCATACATCTTAAGGTCTTACCGTGAATTTCTTAAATAGGGTAATTGAGCTATGTTTTGCTGTATTAACTTCTCGTAACTTTATGGTAAAGCATGCTTTCCCTGAAGTTGTTTTTTTCAGATTGAAAATGAATTACAGGTTCGATTTCTGTCGAGAGGCACATTTTCATTAATACGACTTTCGATATCTAGACCGGTAGATATTAATTTCACTGTTATAAAAGCAACGATGTCTACTAAAAAAAAAAACATTAATTACATGAAAAATTACATTGTTTATATTTCGGGTACAAAAATAAAATTAAAGTTATAGACTTAAAATGATTTCAGATGTGCATCTATTAAATAGGACAACTGAGCATTGATTTGCTATGATAACTTCCCGTGTTCTAATGGTAATGCAGACTTAGCTTAAGAATACTATTTCGATTCCGGTTAAGAAACATATTTTGTTTATTAAGATCTTCGCTCTCTGGGCTGGTAGACATTAATCCCGCTTCTTAAGAAACAAAGATGTATAGTCAAAAACGTGAACCACTATGTATGACATACATAGTAATAAGAAATATTGTCGAATTAAAATAATGATTTATTAATTGCTAAAAAAATTCTTTGTTTACATTTCAGGTTTGAAAATGAAGTTAACGGATATTGATTTTGAAATGTAACAACCAGATACGAGCATTTGTTAAATAGAGTAGTTGTGCATTATTTTGCTACGATGGCTCCCTGTGTCCTCGTGGTAAGCGTAAAAAGTGGTTACAGTGAGTGAAAAATGGAATACCGGTTCGATTCTTGTGATGAGGCACGGTTACCTTAGCAGAACTTTCGATCTCTAAGTCGGTAGACATTAATTTCACTCTTTATGAATACTAATCTGTATGTTCTACTGTTTTCTACATTTTTCCTGTGCATATGTGTGAATGTTCCTCAATGTATCACTCTGTGGGCGCATGCGCCTGTCATTGTTAGTGGGTGTGGTTCCCCGAAAAGAACACATTGATAGACTGATCACTCGGGAATTACTCTAAGATATAGACAAGAATCACAAAGAATACGCCGCTGGTTGTCGTCGATGATTAGTACTTATATTTCAAGTCACTGTGGGGTTGAGAAAAGAACTTTAAATTTTAATTTCTATTCTCGCAACTAAACAAAATAATAACAAAACAGATTTAACGTTTTCAATTGTCAGCATTTCCTTACAGTTTTGTCTTTGTTCGTCTTAAACCTCTTTGTAAAATTTTGCTGCGCCGTTTAAACAGAAAACGTCTGTTTACGTTTATTTTATTAATATATGCATTAGGAGTGGAACTATGCATACTGGCTTCTTCCCAAGATTGCGTAGGAGATAGTGTGTGTGTGTGTGTGTGTGTGTGTGTGTGTGTGTGTGTGTGTGTGTGTGTGTATGTGTGCGCGTGCGCGCACGCGCGTACACATGTGTGCGGGCATGACTACATTTATTTTCCCTCGGAATATCTGTCTGTACATTGCTTTATTGCCTTTGCTGATGCTTCTATGCGTGTGCATTAAACTTATCATCACGAATATCGTTGATTTTACATCTATACAAATGTACTGACGTCGAAGAAATTTGATTTCAGTTTGTGCGCATGCATAAAATGGCTTTGAATTGGAAGAAAGAGAGGTTAATATATTTTCTTGAAAAATAAAATGGCTGAAATTCCGAGCCAAACACTAAAAGCATCCCATCAGGGCTAACCTTAGTATGTAGCTATTATGCTATTCAACTCATTGTCTTATGTGAAACTATGAATGCATATTCATGACTAGATTTGTAAAATGTTTGTGCATATATGTGTTTCATTATTATTGTTGTACATGTGTGCGCTTGTGTGTACGTATACTTTTAACGTGTTTTTGTGTGTCATCCCGTTTATAATCTGTGTATATCTATATTATGGGTAAATGTTTATATGTTTTTTCTTACGTATGGGTGACTGAAACGTGTACACATATTAGCTGGAATCAGTATTTTGTTTCGGGACCTTTTCCAGAAGAACTGTTGTTGTATGGGCAACATCAACATAGCGAGATCATTTGACCTTCTACATATAAAATTCTGGGATTCCCGTTAGTCCGTCCATCCCTCCGTCCGACAAACCCCCTAAAATAGCCATATATTGACCGATCGAAACCAAATTTTGGTAAGTGGGTACAAAGTACAGTTGTTTTTTGCGGGGATACGCAGCTTAGTACAATAAATTTTCATTAATTTTGGGGGCAATTTTTTTTATTGAACGACACATAGAGTTTGTAAATCTCGACAAAAATGTTAGCGATAACTTCAGTCAATTATGAGCCATGCGGGATACACGCTTAGACGATCATGTATCTTTCGATTTCCAATTCCGAGTTGTCATCCACACATGCAAGCAATATAGCACATGGTACTTCCAAGCGGTCACCTGTCGATGTACTGATCAGGCTAGATGTTGTTTAACTTCGATGATCGTACGAGAACCGGTGTTTCAACATAATAAGTTGTATAACATGTATGTGGCGTGTTTGAATATAGATATATCAGTCAGTCATGTGCCATGCATGATACACGCTTAGGCGATCATGTATCTTTCGATACATGACTGACGAGGCAGATTTTTTCCCGCGGTAGGTTGCCATTTCTTTCTGCGGTCGACCAGTTGCTTTCCCGCGGTAGGTTGCCATTTCTTTCCGCGGTAGACCAGTTGCCACCTAAGGCTACAGAACCAGGACTGTTTACCCATAGATGGGGGGAGAAGAAGAGGATTTATACCTTTCCCAAGGGTATTAGCACGTAAGTGAATGTAATGGATTCGATTGGAATTCGAAATCGGATCTTCGATTTCTTAATCCGAGCCGCTATCCATTACTCCACTTCAACAATACTAAATACGGTAACGCGTGTCAGCGGGCTGTAAACAAATTCTGGTATGAGAAGATGCTTTGCTGAGGAAAGGATTTCAGCGAAAAAAAAATAAAAAAAATGTAACGTTTGGATACATACAAATACACACCGGCACACACGCACAGGGTGCGATGGATACATTGTCATCTAAATGACTCAAAAATGAAATTAACACTTACATCTCATTTTAACGGGTATATTTACCAAAAATACACAAAAATATCTTGAAATACTAAAGAGGAAATTTATTCAATAAAATTGGCATTGTCTTCAACCATGGCCTCCAGACGACTTCGGAATCTTCTGCAACACTTCTAGACGCACCCCTTGTTAGCTGCTGCCATAATCGTTACCTTCAGTACATCTTTGGTATTACAAGGAGTTTTGTTGGTCTCTCGCTTAACTGCGCTTCACACATAATAATCAAGGGGTTGCAGTCTGGGGAGTTATGTGGCCAGGTGTAAGGGGAGATATGGTCGCAGAAATTGACTGACAGACATGACTGTGTCCTCCTGTCATGGCGCAGAGTCGTGTTGCCAGACATAGGGTCTTCCATCAGCCACCCTCTTAACCCAGGGCAGCACTAGCTTCTCAAGACACTAGATATAGGTTTCCGTGTTGAATTTCTGGTGGAGTGAATTGCGTCATGACGCTCTTTTTCTCATCAGACCAAATTCATTACCGCTGTATCGTGTAAGACTGTTTTCATATCAGCTGGTCAGAGGAGTCACGTTTCCAGCTCTTTCAGACGGCTGAGTTCGTGTATGAAGCAATGTATTCAGTGTAAAAGTGTGGAGTGTGATATGTTGGAGTCTTCGTTAAATTGCCACACCCTCAGCTGTTCACATTCCTGGAAATATTCTGGATATATGACGATATACGTACGCAACTAGCCCAGCAGATCATAGATACTATGAAATGTTGCGTAGACAACCCGTTTTTCAACTGATCGGAGGTGATAGAGGCTGATATTCTTGAGTTTAAAGTTTCATAACTTCTCTTGTTTAATTAACTTCAATTGTCAGCAATAAAATGATTTGTTTAGATGCTAATGCCATTTAGCCCATTTAGCATGTCGTCCAATGCTTTTAGAGAGGGGTGACCTAAAATTTAAAATCCGATCAGTCCCATGGACCGCTAATAGCCAGAAAGGTAAGTTAGAAGCAAAAGGCTAAAATATTTTATGAAACTTGATGTTGTAATGGGTTTATTTTATTATTATTTTTTTTAATTTCCTTTGATTTCTGGCGTTTACACATTTCTTTCCGGGTCCCCCCAGGGAAATGGCATCATAACACTTTCCACTGACAAAAAATTTTTTTTACATAGATAAAGCCCTTCGTAAAGTGTGGGCTGTACTTGTGAGAACAATTTTTTCTATCTCTTTGAGGCATGGACTTCCAGTAATCCCTTCAATTAGTCTACTGGAATCTTTTCCAACCAATCCTAGGGCTCCAACTACAACAGGGTTTGTTGATGTTCCCATGTGCCACATTTTTGAGATTTCGATTTCAAGGTCCTTGTATTTTGACAGCTTTTTGAATATCTTCAAAAATACATTGCATATCAATAAGGACGCACTTTTTTGTTTGTGGTCTCTAATAACAATGTCTAGGCGTTTGGCTATGATTTTTCTGTCAGTGTGTAGTGTGTAGTCCCATAGAATTGTAACAGGTTCTATATCCGCAACCAGGTTTGGATGGTGTTCATACTAGTTTCTTTCAGTTTCCTTCTCGTAGAAGATGCATATTTTCCAGTGCAGATATTGGCCCACTCTGTCATGCCGAGTTTTATACTCAGTGGGTGCCAATATCGTGCAACCTGATACAAGATGATCAATTGTTTCTGGATATTTATCACAGAATCTGCATTTTGGGCTAACACAATATTTTAGTATATGTGCGTGATAATTTCTAGTTAACAAGCATTGATCCTGTGCAGCAAGGATAAAACCTTCAGTTTCAGCTTTCAACCGTGCACTACGTAGCCACTGATGGGTACGGGTTTTGTCTACGTCATCTTGTTTGGTACGGGCAGAGTATTGGCCATGAAGCGGTTTATCTTGCTATTGTTTCTGTGTCTGGACGGTTGCATTTGTCTTTGCTTTCTTTTTTAAGTATTTTGCAGCTTCGGCCGGTGTGCCGTGCTGTACTTGTATTTCAGCGCCCATTTGAAACTCCATTTTGAATTTGTTGGCTTCCTTTATTACGGATTAAAGACGCTTACTTTCATGTTCTTTGACACATACCATCATCCAGTCTTCTGTAGTTTCCAAGTATCTTTGGAAGCCAATTGTTGTAGTTTTGTAAGACAGTTCTAGTGGAACTAATCGTCTGCATCCTTCGGATCTGGGCACATACAGGCGATCAACATCATCTTTGGGATGATGCATGCGGTAGCAAGTGAGAAGCTTTCTCGTTTTGGCGTCCATATGCTTAATTTCAGCTATGGTCCAGTTAAGGACATTAAAGCTGTATTGTACCACAGTGACAGCCAAGGTGTTTATGGCTGATATTCTGGTTTTTGAGTTTAGCTCGGTATTTAGTACCAACGTACACGCCTGTAGTACTCCTTTCTTACCTTCTCCTTCATTTGGGGGTGTTGTATGCCATCTCTTTCGCTAATTCCTATGTACTTATAGGCTTCATCATGTTCCAGTTCCCTAACTTTTGTGACAAAATCTATTAAGGGTGTTTCTGTAATTCTACCTTTCTTGGATGTTACTTTTGCACATTTATCTAATCCGAAGTCCATACCTATATCGTCACTGAAGTATTTTACAATATTGAGGTAAAATCAATGTCATCTTTGGCAAAGAGTTTGAGATCATCCATGTAGAGTAGGCGATTGAACATTTTCTTATTTATTTTGTAACCATAGCTACTGTTCATGCGTAAGGGGGATTAAGGACAAACTGTTGTGGATTCCGGGATGAATCCGATATCAATGAATAACAAACGCCAGGAATGGATAAGGAAAATAAATGTATTAACGTAATAATACAACTGGTAATACGGGTTAGTAGATCCAGGAATGCGGGTTAGTAGCACTAATATATATACAGTCTTGGTATTGAAGTATCGCGGATGACTCCTTACTGAGTCTACGTGCTCGCAGACTGTGACGCTTTCCACCGTCTCTGTGTGTGACTTACTCTACTACTCTTCTCCCGTTCCGTCTCGACTCCTCGTACCACTACTCTCCTCGGGTATTACTGGTAGTAGTATATGTATACCTTGGGTGAGTCCATTTGTATGAAAAGGGGAGACCCCTTAACACAAACAAAACAGAAGGGGTGACAGAGAGTCTCCTTGAAAGATTCCACGTCGGATATTTAGACGGTTGGTTATGGCAGTGCGTCTGGTGTGATTAAGGTATAGTTTGATGTTCCACATTCCCATGCAGTGCTTAAGGAAATTTAATACCACAGGGGAGACTTTGTACATTTCCAAAGTCTTAAGGATCCAAGAATGTGGAACACTATCAAAGGCTTTACGATAATCAATCCACGCTGCGCTAAGATTTCTACGTCGTCTCCTGCAATTTTCCAGGATCATTTTATTTATCAGTAGTTTATCTTTGCAGCCATATGAACCTCTCCTGCATCCCTTCTGTTCCAGGGGAAGAATGTTGTTTGCTTCAAAAAACAATTATTATTATTATTATTATTATTATTATTATTATTATTATTATTCAATATATGATAAAACTCTCCAAGAAGGGAAAGTCCCTGTCACCCGAAGTGAGGTAGGAAATTTGTTTTGAAATAGCACATAACCTTGAATTGTAAGTCTATTCTTCGAAACCCATATATACATATTGTGTATTTAGGCAGCAACTCCTCTTTCATAAATGTTTCTTTAAAGACGACTGATAAGGTACTACGATTAAACTTTTCGTTTAAGTTTTCTTGTTTTCGTACAAATGTTTTCTTTCCTCGGCACAAAGTGTGTAAAAACTGTCCAAAAGTTCTGCATTTACGAGCGCTTTCGGCTATTCTTTTAAGGACATTTTGATTTGATTTTTAACTGAATGTATGGTTTGTATTATGTATGTATCTAGAGTTATAGGGATTTTTATTTTTCTAAAAAACAGTCAGCACATTGTGACCGCGTCCATAGTTAATGTTATTCGGTGTTGGCTTTTTCTTTTTTATTATTAACGCTTCGAATTATTTTTCATCAGTTTATACATGTGGATGAGGTTATTATACTACTCTTCGAAATCCATATATATATATATATATATGTGTGTGTGTGTGTGTGTGTGTGTGTGTGTGTATGTGTGTGTGTGTGTGTGTGTGTGTTATGACGATATGTAATTCTGTATAACTTTATATATAAACAATCAATATTTAGAAAAATAGTATGGACAAAGAGTAAAACGTTTTTATGACGTGTTTCATCCGTTAGGATTTCAGCGAATTTTTTGCCAATTTGTTATAATATATATATATATATATATATATATATATATATATATATATATATATATATATATATATATATATATCCGATGCGATGAGAACGAAAGTAATATATAAATTCAAAAGTTCACAGCATTAATCCAAAAGAGGGTTCGATACCGATAGTAGATTCTCACCCGTCGAAGTGCAGTTGAAATGCACTGAAACCAGGTTGCATTTTTGCAGTGAGTAAAATGGTTTTGTCTGTATGATAAAATTATTATATATATATATATGTGTGTGTGTGTGTGTGTGTGTGTGTGTGTGTGTGTGTGTGTGTGTGTGTGTGTGTGAGTGTGTGTTTGTATGTATGTATGTAACGAAAGAATCAAATGTGTATATGTGTATTTGCGTGTATGCTTAAATAATGAAACTTAGTTCTTATTTAATCCTTACAAACAAATACACATACACGCATTTCATTCTTTGCTTTTCGTATCTGGTGATGCCTTGAATTGCGAAATGCATTATCAAATCTATTTTCAATTCTAATCTATTTCATGAAACGTTTCCATTTGTCAAAATTTAAAAACTCTGTCGGGATGTCCATATCTTATTTTAATAAAAGATTCAGAAGTAGCAGCAGAGAGTCCAATAACCCTGAAGAGTGAAAGCATTACAACAATGCGCTCACGAAACTTCGAAGTCAGCATGACTGAAATAACACCACTCGGTTAAGTGATAAGTTTCTCCACATTCATTCTGTTAACGCTCTATCCTTACTTTTTGATATCAATCACGTTATAACAAAAACCTGCCTGCCTAAAATGACTTTCCACTAGTAAACTACGGAAAAAGAACCAATTTTGGCACCTAACACTATTACGATATATATATATATATATATATATATATATATATATATATATATATATATATATATATATGAAAAAGAAGTTGAAAATGTAACTGGAGTGTTTAAGAACATATATTTAGAGTAACTTTCAATATTTAGAGTTACGCTTAATAAATATTCTCAAAAACTCCAGTTGCATTTTCAAATACTTTATCATATACTTTTACCCGTGCGGGGTATATATAACAAAAGCTTATACATTTTCTTTTCTTGCACTTCCCGTCTGTTGAACTCGATTCCGTTTACTTGCTTTCCTGATAACTACAATCTTCAAAAATTTAAATGCAACATCAATCGCCATCTTCTATCTTCTTGAATCCCATTCATCTTTCGTCCTTTTCTACCCCCCCCCCCCATACTCAGTCATTTCTCTCACTTTCACTTCCTGTAACTTACTGCGTTCTAGTGGCATGTCCGCCTCGCTTAGGTTGAAATGATTAATATATATATATATATATATATATATATATATATATATATTCAGGCATGTGTTGTTAAAAACTATGGAACTTTTCCGTTTGATAATCTTTTTCTTTCGCTTTCTCGCAAGTTTTTTAATATTTGGGTCTAAGTTGTTGAAATAAGACCCTAGTCCATGTTTTTTGTCGTGTAATTTCGGTTACCGTCAACCGTCGTCATGGCATATGTTTTGATTTGAAAATAAGTTATCATTTCAATTTTATAGATAATATTTTGGGTATTTAGACAATATTGTTGGATTAGTTCGTTATTAATGAAAGAGTGGGGTTGATGTTTATTATTTGGAGGATTAGTTATTAAATATGTTTAAGATGTTTCTGCCAGTATTAAATGCTATTTTATTTATGTTGGGTTTTTGTTTTTTTTTGGCCATCCTAATTAGGATGGCTTCACGAATTTGTAGTCGTTTTTTGCAATTGTTTTAATAGAGGATTTTGGTGTTATTAATTAATATTTTTCTTATTTCACATGATTTGAATGTATTACTAGTGGTGCTGTGTATTGTTGAAAGATGATTTGTTATGGAGCTGGTGTCATTAAGGTGGTATTTGAGCCCATGTGAGAGAATTGTGGTTGTGTGTCCGATGTATGTGTTAGGGTTATTATGTGAGAAACATTCTCGAAACGAGCAAGTAAACCTATACATTAAATAGGTTTTATTGAGGAACGGTTTCGGTGTAGTTTTATTTCGAAAGATTAGGTTTGAGGTTTTAAATTTAGTGTAGTATATTATTAATTTTATTTGTTTGTGTTGTTGGATGTGTTTAGAGTATCGGTGGATGATGTTAGTTATAGTAAATTCATCGAGTTTATAGTTGCTGTGCATTTGTTTTTTGTACAAAAGCTAAATAGTGTTATTGTTGTCTGTCTGTTTTTCTTTGTTATTCTTATAAATATTTGAAAGGTAGTGTTTTATATGTTGGTCAACTAATTTATTGGGGAAATTGTTATTTATGAGTGTTTTATATTGGTGAGTTCTTTGTAAAATATTGTTCTAGATGAGGAGATGTGAAAAGCTCTATTGATTAAGTTTTTGATTAGGGTTATTTTATATTTATCCGGATATTCGCTATGGAAGCTGAGTAAGCAGGAGTTTTTACTTGTTGCCTTTTTAAATATTGATATGTTAAATGTATCTTTGTTATATATATATATATATATATATATATATATATATATATATATATATATATATATATATATATATATATATATATATACACTTTCATAAAACATATATACCACTTCTATTTATTGGGACAATTTAATCTTATTTTTAATGTTCTAGACGTTTCATTCTACGGTCTTCTTCAGATGGACTGTCCATAAAAAAATAGATGTTAAAATTAAAAGGCTCTAAATGGGGAGTGGGATGTAACGTTCTCGGTTCAGTTCACTTGCCAAAAGCAGTACTTCCATGACTAAACTTCAAAATAAGAATTTGGAGAAGTAGGTCTGGCCTGAAAGTCACCCGGCGTGTTAAGGAAGTAGTTGTATGTTCGACATAAGTATCAAGAGGACCAACCATATATCTCTCACACCAAAGCTCCGTCTGGGCCCATTTAAACCAATACCAACCTCGATAATCAAATATATCTGAATGTGTATAATAAATGTGTATAATATTACTGGTCAATATATATATATATATATATATATATATATATATATATATATATATATATATATATATATATATATATATATATATTCCGAAGAGGATATAATCCAGGTAGAACTCAATGTCCATGACAGAGTAAGAATATAATATAAAAGGCTCAAACACTAATATTCCATGGTTATAATTTATTACATTGGAGTCGTAATCACGATCTATATCATCAGACCTACAAATTCAAAAAGATTACGATTCCAATGTAATAAATTATAACCATGAAATATTAGTGTTTGAGCCTTTTATATATATATATATATATATATATATATATATATATATATATATATATATATATATATATATATATATATAGCATAATAAGAAGCCACGTATACTTTCTTGATATGTATATAATATATGGATAAAATAACTGAAAAAAAATTGGGTGTTTTTTTTGCGAAAGTATTTATTTCTATGTTTTTATATAATATTTCAGACCACCTCAGTCCTTCCCCAGAAATTAATTGAATTACTGTATTACTGTATTTGGCAGTTTGTTTACACTTTTCAGCGTTCTTCGTTAGACGCGGACGTCACGTGATGTGGAATGCAACTATGTTTGAATTTCTAACGTAAATCTAACGATAGTATTTTAGATGTTGTTTAAAAAGGGTTTTTTAACTATATCTAAAGAAATTATATATATATATATATATATATATATATATATATATATATATATATATATATATATATATATATATGCATTGGCACCAAAATAAATAGGGAGGTAGTATAGAGAGATGTGCGTGTGCATGGAGATAGTATATATGTTACGTTGAGAAAGATATAAACTCTGTATTTTTTCTGCGAAGGTGTTTGAATTGCATTTGAGCGTGTTCTTTGATTACAATCTGATAGGATTTAAATCATCACTCCCTAGTTGTGATAGATTCAACAGATAACTGTTATTTTTTTCTTTAATTTATTTATTTTGTGTTGGGGCGTATATAAGCTAGAAGCAGTCACAATATTTTTTTTTAAGCTTATCACCCCAAGCAAGGCTGGAAGCCACTAGCACGCAAGGGGTTACAGAAGGTTTGGAGGAAGAGCAGATACGAGTGTTAAAGGAGAGGATGTGGAGAAAGATAATGGATCGATCAAGGCAAGGGGGTTACAGAAGATTTGGAGTGAGAGCAGATAGGAATGAAAGGTGAAAGGATGTAGAGAAGGGAAGTGGATAGATCAAGGCAACTGGAGATGTCGATTGACGTTACACTTAAATAGTTGGAGATTATATTTGTCAGGGAAACAGGAATAAGGAAGGGAGTTCCACAGGCGAGATGTGCGAGACATGAAGCTATTGGTGCAGAAGAGACGTCTACATCTAACAGTTTCAACTGTGAAGGGGTGGGAACGGGATGCCAGCCTCGTAGGACGTTTAAATTCATGAGGCTTAGGAACCAGCGAAAGCAGCTCATCGGAGCAATTGCCGTGAAAATTATTGTTAAAATCTTATGTATACAGTCACTGACCCAAACATTTATATCTTTGTATAATGCGCATACATAAACAATCACTCATATACAAATTCACACAACATGCATACATGCATGTTGTGTTTTTTAAAGCAACACGCAACCTGACTAGAAAGCTTCAGTAAATGGATGACAGATCAGAGTTCAGGAGAGATAACAAAAAAAAACAAATTTATTAAGAGCTACAAAGGATAGGAAATTGAGGAGAGCCATGATCGACAACGTCCTGAAGGTACATGGCACATAGAAGAAGAACTATTTTTTTTATTTGTTTATAAATACATGTTGCAAAAAAAAAATAATAATAATCGAAGGATGCTGAGGATAATATGGACATAACATATGGGCAACGATGAAATTTTAGAGGAAATGGAAACAAAAAGGAGACTTTTATTTACCACCAGTAAGAGACAGTTGAAATTTCTAGAGTACATAACGAAGAAAGAGGGCTTGGAAAATCTGATACTCACAAGGCAGATTAAAGGCAAGAGAGACAGAGGAAAACAAAGCATAACCTACCTAGCTAGCTTGAGAAAATGGATGACAGAACAGGGTTTAGACGACAAAAAGAAAAATAAATATTAAGAGCTACAAAAGACTGGAAATTGTGGAGAGCTATGATCGCCTAAGTCCTGAGGGGGCATGACACATAGAAGAAGAAGATGTATAAAAAAAATGAAGAAATTATTTATTATACATGTCCTGCCCTTCAGGACGTGGTCGATCATGGCTCTCCACAACTTCCTCTCCTTTAGATCTCTTAGAAAAATTTGTCTTTTTACGATCCTTCCCACTCATCCTTGGAATGATATTCTTAACTTTCCTATTGAGAATTGTGCCACAGAGATTTCTCCTTAGGTTAAAGCCGACATCGAAGGACAGGAAATTGTGGAGAGCCATTTTCGCTTAATTCCTGAAGAGACACGGCACATAGAAGAAAAAGATTTCAACATAAAAGTCCTACATTTACCTTGATAAAGTCCAGCAGAGAACGAAACGCACTGGTAAAGAAAAGTTTTCCTTTTTCGATTTATTCGTACATGTATAAACTTATTTGCTGTTGAACGTGCAGATATTGTTTAAATGTGTTATGCACCAATGTACGGATGCAAACAAAGCCTTGTTATTTATTCATAAGCCGTTTGCTACTATGCACATATTAAAATAGAAGAAAGCTAAGTCGTGTCTTCTACTTGAATAAAATTCTCGAGATGAAATATCAACGATGAAAAAGATGCAAACAGAATTCACTTTTTTATCTGTTTATTGCGTTTTTAGAAATCGGTTTTATCGTTGGTAATATAGATACTAAAAACTTCTTTTTCGTTCGAGTTGAAACACAATCATAAAAGTCTCCCAATAAATAAATAAAAAATACTGTTCTCAACGCTGTATTCATTTCAACCCATATTTTATTCATCTCTCCAAGACACAGGAATCGGCTCAGACTTTAATTCGGCATAGATTTAGAAATGTGCATTTCACCATTTTAGTAAGCAATTGTAAATCTATTTGTTCTGTCATGAAAGTATTAGATTTTAAATAATAACCGACCTTTCCTTACCATCTCCTTTTCACGACATAGGCAACCATGTTTCTCCACATTTTCCTTATTATCTTAACTTTATAAAAAAGACAGTAGTACGGTGTCTGTCGCTTTCTCCATGATTTATAACTTCAGAGAAGAAATGAATTAATGCTTTTTGTTTTTGTTTTATTTTTTTGTTTGTTTTTCACAGTTCGGTAATAGCGATTGTATAGAGTTAAGTCAGCAACATGCAAAAATTTATTGGAATAAATCAAGGTTCTCCTCCTTCATGAGACCGGTTCTTTTCATAGGTTAATTTTTTTTAATTTGGATGTGCGGTTGGTTTAATGGAGAACAGCACAGAATCATAAATCGGAGAGACGAGTTCGAATATCAATCGTGCTACTTCCACTTACAGACATATGCCTTTGAAAAAGGCATATATCCAACTCTTCTCCTCCAAGCTATGGGTTAAATAGAAGAGCATACTGGGCACTTAAGCCTTGGTTGGGTTTCGGTCTCAGAGAAAAGGTTAACTCTGAATTCAAAACCGTATGTAGGTATTTAGATATTTACACGTCTCTCTCTCTATATATATATTTCTTATTATAAACGTTACTTTTAGTGGGTACACGTATATGAGTTGACATCATTGATTTTTTTAATCTACTGAAT
This sequence comes from Acanthosepion esculentum, assembly GCA_964036315.1. Taxonomy (NCBI): domain Eukaryota; kingdom Metazoa; phylum Mollusca; class Cephalopoda; order Sepiida; family Sepiidae; genus Acanthosepion; species Acanthosepion esculentum. Next base: position 54,615,173 of record OZ038484.1, on the reverse strand, counting down.
GCATCGATCTAATATAAGAACTTTAGCTGTCTACAAAGTCTTACATAACTAGTGTGGACTCCAATGAGAAAACATTTGAAACCTCATCAGGAGAACGATGAAGAAGAAATGAGAGCCCCAGTTAATTTAATCTCTCCCTAGATTATTCCCTGCGCATTTACAAGCACATATGTGAAGACATCAGCACTGAGGATTTAAGCATTCCATACCGCACCCCAAACGAATTTACCAATAAAGGACAACGCTCTGGTTTTCCCTCTCGATACCAATGTACCAATGATGAGGGCGTCTATGGATTACATAGCTATACATAGGGATAAGTAGTTGGGATAAAAATGATCTTGGACAGAAAATCAACTTCCTCTATCAAGTGTTCCAAGAAACAGGACTCAAGATAAAACTTTCTAAAACAGAAACTATGATCTGGAATTGGAATGAAAGCAGTGGTTTTGTTTGTTTTGTTTTACGGCATATCAACCTCAATGGGTTATTTAATGCCGACACCATTTTTTTTCCTGGTAATATTTTGTTTTGTCAAAAATCTGGTAATATTTTTTCCTTATAAATGTATAGCTGGTAATATTTAAAAAAATGTATAGATGATATTTTTTTTTCAAAAATATATTGCTGATAATATTTTATTTCTTCAAAAATTTATTTCTGGTAATAATTTTTTACAAAGTATTTCTGGTATTAAAACCTATTTTTACACTTTCATGATGCTTTTACCTCAATTTCGGGGTTAACTATTTGCCCATAGCTTGGACCCTAACAGATGCTACCACCCCGAGTCAGGGTGGACCTGAAAACACCAACAATTAAGCGGTAGTTCGACGCTCTTAAAACCTGATTAGAAGCCTTGCTGTTGGACGTAGTTTATCGTTTTACTCAGGACGCAGATGTAGTTTATCGTCATACCCAGGACGGATAAAAGCAGTGATGGCATCGACCCTGAATCCATCATAAAAATGAAAACATCCTCTATAAAGTGTCCCAAGAAATAGGATTCAAGATCAACATTTATAAAAGAGAAACTATGATCTGCAATTGAAAGCACTGGTGGCTCATATCGTGAATCGATCATAAACGTTCAGGGTGGGGAATTAGCAAATGCTAAACATTTAAATTACCTCCAAGTATAGATGAGTTATAACAAAGTAAAAAAGGAAATGGAACATAGAATAGGCTGCGCTGGGGTTAGTTTCGCCCAACACCGCCAATTAGTACAGAACGAAAACATTAACGTGGAAACGCGTGATATCGGTCCTGATCATGCGGTTCGGCTTCACACACATTCCCAACGCTTTCAGGTTGCCTCTCTGTGTTGTCTCTATAAATACTTTCATGGTAATTGTTCGGATCAGCTCTTCGCTATGCTACCTAGATATTCCTGTTTGCGATGTAAACTAAAGCTAGTATCTATTTTATTTTTCTATGTAGGAGTGATTCCATCAATATAAGCGTTAGTTTATGTGAAGACACTCCTTTCGGAACAAGACGTGTCGTAGCACATCAATTTATTTACTAATACGCACACACATACACACACACACACACACACACATATATATATATATATATATATATATATATATGTGTGTGTGTGTGTGTGTGTGTGTGTGTGTGTGTGTGTGTGTGTGTGTGTATGTGTAATATATATTATATATAAACCTCTATCTGTGTATCTATATATCTATTAGGTCATCCCATAAGTTCTGTCCGAATTTTAACTTTTTGTTAAAATGAATGAAATTTAAAGAGTATTTTTTAATGTCTAATGGAGCTGAACATTATTTTTATGTTTAGTTGCATTTAAACTGATCAAATTTTATTTCAGAGAACAATAAAATTAAATTTTGTTTGATTAAAACCCTGCTAAAATGGAAGTACCCAAGAATCATTTGAGGCACATAATGCTTTATGAGTTCAAGAAAGGAAACTCAGCAGCCGAAGCGACTAGAAACATTCACTCAGTTTATGGAGAGGAATGTGTGAATGAACTAACTTGCAGAAGATGGTTTGCAAAATTCAGAGGTGGAGATTTCATCCTTGAAGATGAAGATCAAACCGGACGTCCAGTTGAGTTTGATGAAAAGCTTCTTGAAGCAGCCCTTGAAGAAAATCCTGCTTTATCAGTTGAGGAATTGGCAGTGGTTCTCAGTTCAAACCATACAACTGTTCATCGTCATCTTCAACAACTTGGAAAAGTTCCTAAACTTGGAAAATGGGTGCCTCATGAATTGTCTGAAAACAACCTCAAATCCCGAGTTGACATCTGCTCTTCTCTCCATTCTCGCCAACTTGTTTCACCTTTTTTGGATAAACTTGTGACTGGCGACGAAAAATGGATCTTTTATCGAAAGGTTAAGCGTCGTAGACAGTGGCTTGGTAAAGGGGAAGGACCCCAGCCACAGCCGAGAAGGGAACTTCATGGGCAAAAGGTTCTTCTTTCAATCTGGTGCGATTGCCAAGGAATAATCCACTTTGAATTCCTACCACCTAATGCAACAATTAATGCTCAAATATACTGTCAGCAATTAGAGCGTTTGAACCAAGCTTTGAGGGAAAAAAGACCTGCTCCAGTGAATCGAAAACGGGTGATGTTTCATCAGGACAATGCGCAACCACACACAGCAAGAATCACATTACAAAAGATCGAAGAACTTGGTTGGGAGAAAATTCCTCATCCACCTTATGCTCTCGACCTTGCTCCTTCAGACTACCATTTGTTTCGTAGCTTACAGAATCATTTGGAAGAAACAGATTTGTAACACAGGAAGAGGTTAAAACTGACATTTGTGAGTTCTTCGAATCAAAGCCAAAAGAATTTTACAGTAATGGAATTATTAAGCTTGTTAATAGATGGAAGGAATCATAGATAATCAGGGAAAATACATTGTTGATTGAATCTGTAATTAAATGTAACATTTGGTCACTTGTTTTCTTTATTCAAAATTTCAACAGAACTTATGGGATGACCTGATATCTATCTATCTCTCTTCTCTCTATATATATATACAGGCTGATTGAAAACTCCCTATTTTATGTATAAGTGACTTTTTCTTTGTCGTTTATTAAAGGAGCAAGTCAACTATACTAAACCAAGACATCGGAAGAATTTGAAGTTATATCTCCCATACCACAAGAGCTCCTGATGAAATCAGTTGACGCGTTTCCTGGGTGGGTCGAGAAGCTGGTAGCGAAATCTAGTGCCCATATCGAATTTTAACTAAAATCTCATGCGAAACGCTTTCCTCTCATATCCATTTCTTGTAAAAATTCTAGTTAATAAATAAATTATAAGTATTTTTAAATGGGGAGTTACTTTTCAATCACACTGTATATACTCAATACTCAATTATTTGTGTGAGTTTGCAAATTTAAATGATCGTAGTCGTTCAGTTCAAGTGAAAAACAATAGAATCTTACCAAGGAATATAATCTCGCCCCAGCTTCATTGCTTGCAGATACACGTAGTTTCAAATCAAGCGATCTTCTTACAAACTAACATAAACTCAGGTGTCCTTGTTATTAAGTAATTTTAAGTGATATTATGATATATTAAGCAATATTATGGGATATTAAGTAATATTATGGGATTATAATTAGCGATTGGAAAGTATGAATAGAGAATAATTTACATAAGTGTATATTTTATATGGATCCATTAATATATTTAAATAGAAATTAGAACAAAAGCATTGATCATTGCCAAAAAGGATAGACAAAGAGTTTCTTTCTATACAAAGATATTCTGTAATGAAAACTCGGAGTCTAGTTTGAATTAATATGCCTTTATTGAACGTAACTGAAGAGTCTTGCCTTTGGGACTAAGACGACGTGACTTATGTATACAAATCATAAGACAGGGGAGGTAACCGGGTTGTCTTACCACACATTCTAAAGTTTGAACAGTATTATTGTAATGGTGATAGTAAAAAAAATCCGTACGCATTTCTTGCTCCCACCTCCAACTATTAGAGCCTAAAAACAAAAACTACAAGTTGAGCAGTATCCTTCATATCTGTGGGTTTATCGACAGCAATGCTGTAATACTCCAGATTAGATAAAATGCCCTCCAAGCCACTTCTGACATTCGCTGACAGTTATTCGATTCACCTTGTTACTATTCTTGCTAATAAGCTGATTGAAAAAAATAATTCCTTTTTTTTTCTGGACAGATACGCGCGCGCATATAAGGCGCAGTCTTGCCCAAAGGCCCAGGATCAATCTTTCACTCTTTCTCTCTGCTTTTCTATCTCTCTCTATATATATATATCTAATCACTCATTCTCTCTCTCTCTCTGTTTCTCTCTATATAAATATATAAAATATATATATATATAATCTCCCTGTCTCTCTCTATATATATATAATCTCTCTCTCTCTCTCTGTCTCGCTCTCTCTCTCTCTGTACATATATATATATGTATGTATGTCCTAGTATATGTATATGTATGTATATCTTAGTGTCTTGGAATGTATCATCGATACTAACTAAAATCTACTTTTGTTTGATGAGGATTTTTTAATTGTTTATAGACTTAATCAACAACTGTGTGTGGTTACTTTTTAAAAAATTATTATGAAGTTTTACTGTATTTTATCGTCAATAAGATAATATTGTTAGACTATATGTAGGTTTCTGTATATATATATTCCTATTGTTATGTGTGAAAGTATATATATATATATATATATATATATATATATATATATATATATATATATATATATATATATATATGTATATACATATATGTATATATATATGTATATACATATATATATATACACGCTCTATCTCTGATATTGAGCACTTTATCCCATAAATATAGCACACTTTAAGACTATATTTCTTTATATGTATATATATATATATATATATATATATATATATATATATATATATATATATATCTTTAATTATCTTCCCAAACAAAAACAAAACTATTAAATATGCTATATAAACAATTTTTATTACGTTAAGAAAAACAACGACCAAAATAAAAAAATAATAAATAAATAAATATATAAGATAAAAATTAAAATTAAAATGAATAAAAACAAGCAAAACAATTTGACCCAAATAAATATGCAAATAAACGACTTCCGGTAAAATAACGGCCATAATAGACTACCCACAATAAGCTATGTAAACAAATTTTTACTACGTTAATAAGGACACCGATCAAAATAAAATAAATAAATATATATATGAGATGAAAATAAAAATTAAATTAAATAAAAACAAGCAAAATAATTTGACGCAAATAAATAAATAAACAAATAACGACTTCCGGTAAAATAACCGCCAAAGTAGACTACCCACAATGCACCACTGACCCGTATATATAAATAGCCGAGAAAAATATCAGCATCTAGCATGAAACAGCATCTAGCATGAAACAGACTGTCGCCTCTAAGTGTTGACTTCTATGTTCACTTTTATATTTACACATGCTCTATCTCTGATATTGAGCACTTTATCCCATAAATATAGCACACTTTAAGACTAAATTTCTTCATATATATATATATATATATATATATATATATATATATATATATATGGATGGATGGATGTGTATGTACGGAAATATGTTTTATAGGTGTATGTTTAATTTACGTTTGTATGCTGTTTTTTTTATGTATATGCCTGTGTTTGTATATGTGTTGGTATATATGTAAGTTTGTGTGTTTAGTTTATATACGTATATGTATACATGCATATGTTTATGTATGTATGTATATGTATGTGTATATGTATGTATATGTGTATTTGTATATATGTGCATGTATATATATTTATATTTGGTTTGTTTACTTTTTTACATCGCTGTGTGGGTTGATATATTTATAATTGCTTCTGTATGTGTATATATACATATGTGTATGCGTATATATATATGTGGGTATGTGTAGACATATATTTGTGTGTATGTGTGTATGTGTATATATGTATATTTGTGTGACTGTACACTTATATCTCTAGGTATTTCTTATTTTCTTTCACCTAATGTATAATAAGGCGTATATCGACTTATATAATAAAAACATATATTTTTATATATGTTTGTGTGTTTGGAATTTTCGTTTTTTATATATTAGATAATGTTATTTTTAAACGTATATATCTGTTTTAATGTCCTTTCTTTCCCTATTCTTTGTTTCTCTGTTCTATTTGACCATTTTTATCTATGTATATTTGCCCGTATAAGTTATATTTTAATAAGTGGTTAGAATTCGTTTAATAACACTTTCAGTCTTGAATATTTTTTGGTTGTTGTATGAGACTGTCTAGGTCAATGCATGTAGATGTGTGTACATGTATTTATCGGTGTATATATGTATAGAAAAAGCATGCACATTTAATTGTATATATATGTATATAATCTCTCTCACACTCTCTCTCTCTCTCTACTTCTCTCTGTTTGTTAATCTCTCTCTATATATAATGTCTCACACCCCCTCTCTCTATATATAGACACACATATATATATATGCATATATATATATATATATAATCTGTCACACTCTCTCTGTCTCTCTCTTTATCTCTCTCTCTATATATATATATAATCTCTCTATCTGATTCTCTCTATATACACGTATGTTATATCTAATATCTCAATCTTTCTCACTGTTTATCTCTCTTTCTCTCTTTATATATCTATGATCTCTCACTCTTTCTCACTCTCTCTCACACTCTCTGTTTCTCTTTGTTTCTTTCTCTTTCTCTCTCTCTATATATACACATATATATATATATATCTAATGTCTCAATCTCTCTCTGTTTCTCTCTCTATATATATATATAATCTCTCTCTCTAATATATATATATATATATATATATATATATATATATATATATATATATATATATATCAATTTATATTGCATGAATCCTTCATACAAAAAGCAGATAGTGAAGTTGATGATATAAATGGCGAGAATACATCTTCGCAAACAAATTTATTAAGATACATTAACCCACGAACCTGTAGATGAATGTTATGATCCCTGTTTTTAATAAATTCCAGTTGCATAAGGTCTTTTTATACGAGTACTTTCATCTGTTCATAGAGACATCATCAAGTATGGAAATAGATTTGTTTTTTACATCCAGGTAATAACGGGACAACGAAAGATTAGATGTGATCCGAAATATGTTTTTTCAGAAATGTGTTTTGGAGCGTGCGGTCGCAACGTTGAGGTTGAATTTTTTTTTAAATTTAAGTGTATGCATTGTTGTACTAACATGGTAATAGGAGAATTCTTTTGTAGTAGTAGGTTTTTTTATCTGCTTTTTGTATGAATGATTCATGTAATATATATATATATATATATATATATATATATATATATATATAAAAGTTGGGAATAAATTTGAGAATAATCGAAATTAATTGCGAAATGCAGCGAAAGTCACCCATGACATACAAATAATTGTTTGTACCAAAAGAAAGGACGTACGCACATCAAGCTGTCATTAAATTAAGTGTCAGCAGATTAATTATCGTTGAACTTTAAAAAGGTAAGCTTAAATATTAATGCAATAATTAAATGCTGCGATCAGTTTTGAGTTCTTCTGTTGTTGCTTATCGCATACGGCAACTGTATGCCTCGCAAAAAGAAATTTCCACCAACAGAGGACCAAATTGCAATCACAAGAGACATGGCTGCACCGAGGGAAAGGACGTTCGCTGCAAATGAAAACCCAGATCAAACGGCAGCCAGCATAGCTTCCAATGCTGATAATATGCAGATACTTAGGGATTGTCAAACGCTTGAACAAGCCGAAGGTCCAATCAAGGGCACTCCCCAGGATCTAGCGTAAATGCATCCCGATAGGTTTGCTTTTAATCTAGTGTACATATATATATATATATATATATATATATATATATAATGATATCGTTTAAAATTTGCTATATTAATTGGGTAAGGGTTCTCACTAGTTGTAGGTTCAGGACTGTCTTACATTATATATATATAAATTGCGATATTCGGTTGAATTTTTTTTTTTCTTCATACAGATTATTCATTTCCACTTTTAATGTTTTAATTGTATGAAGATTGTATGCGAGAGTAAAAGCTATTTATTATAAAATAAATGTTCCCCGTTGACCTTGATAAGCTAGGGAAGGAAACCGGTTGGTCTGTCTTGTGAGTGTTTCACTTCTTATTTTTTTATTTTTTCATTTCACATAATGCCTATTAGGAACAAATTCTTTGCCTTCCTCGCTATTTTTCGGTTTTGTACCTCCCACAATCTATAATATATATATATATATATATATATATGTATAATATATATATATGTATAATATATATATATATATATATATATATATGTATAATATATATATATGTATAATATATATATATATATATATATATATATATATATATATATATATATATATATATATATATATATATATATATATATATATGCGTATTTAGGCAGCAAACTCTCCTTTAAGCATATCTGAATGAATAAATTATCCATTACCGTAATTTTTCATTATGCTTTTAAATGCAAGCGATTGCCAATGTGCTGAACGTTCATTAGAACGTGAAAAATTATCCATTATGGATTTTTTTTCTCTACGTTATAATAACATGTTCAGCACGTTGTCAACCGTTTGCATTTAAAAGCATAATGAAAAAAATACGGTAATGGATAACAACGCACAATTTTGTATAAATACCTTGTACTAATGAACAATATATAGTTTTGTATTACTTGCACCCCCGATGATGATCTTGGAAAGTACTTGGGAAATGAAAATAAAAGAAATTTAAACAGTTATAACACATTTCGCTCGTCCTTTAACATCAATACACGAAAGGTTATTCGTGAGTATGAAAAAAAAATGAGTAGATATAATATATATATTATCGCATATTGAGTGCTGGGGTTAATAAAACGGTGCTCAGTGTAACAGAGCTACAATTTAAACTACTAATAAGTATACAGTTTGTTCCTCGCCGATATTGTCCCACAGGAAACAAGCCTTGTGGATTAAGGCGTTGTTTCGTGAATTTGGTAGCACAATACTTATGAGTTCAATCTGTAGACCGGGTAGTACATATTTAGTCACAGTGGAAGCGAAGCGAGCAATAAGTTCAATTCAAAATCTTCTGAAGGTTAACATGGATCGATCTACACCTGATGAAGGCCGGAGGGCATAATGGTTGAAAGGTTGTAATAACAGCAACAAATTCAAAATTAAATTATATATTTTCTTATCTCACATTTCGTTGCACATTCTCGGATTAACGTTCTCAGCTGACATGAAGTGGAAAGACTATATTGAATCCATTGCTAGGTCAGCTGCTAAGAAATTTGATTGTCGTGCGTGACGATTTTTCTCTCCAAAATATCTTATATATCTATAAGTCTGTTAGTCGTCCATGCGTAAAATATTGCTGCACATATGGTCCAGTACCCTTGCTATTTACCTTGATAAAATCCACAGAAGAATCAGCAATATCATTGGTCTTGACCTGGTGGCTCGGCTTCAGTCACTTTCCCACTGCTGTAAGGTTGCCTTCCTGTGCCTTTTCTATAAATCCTTTCATGGTAATTGTTCGGATGAGCTATGGTGCATAGTCTCTTCGAATTTAAGCATAGTACTAGGCTGGCGTCGAGATCTCATCAGTTTACAGCTGAGCTGGCTAGATGTAGCCGTAAATGTTATGCTAACAGTTTCTTTTCTCGTACTTCAGGCTTGTGGAACTTCCGACTCCATGCTTTCCAGCCAACATTAAACTGAATAAGTGCAATGTTAATCGCTATCTACTGTCCTCCCGGTTACTCTTCTCGTTTATTATTAATGTTTCTCTTCCGAATTCTTCCACACACTGTGATCCCTTGTGTCTCAGTGGCTTTATTGCCTTGCATGCGGTGGTACCGATTTAAAAAAATCAAATCTTCCTTTTTCTGATTATTTTGTCTATATGTGTCATATTTGAACTTTGTGTGTATTTCTTGATAGTATTTTTCTTGTGCTCTGCATTTCGCCTTAGACTTGTGGAAATCGCACATGCATTCGTTAGTAACGTGTCACGACTTCCATTCTTATTAGGGTCCATGTGAAGTGTATGCGTATTTATTGAATGACGAAGAGAAAGAGCGACAAAATGGCTGTGAGAAAAACGGGAGCTGTTGAGAAAAATATATTGTTTCCTTTGTCCTTCCAACTCAATATCTTATGTACATTTTAAAGTATGTAAAAGAACGATGGTGCCAACATGTGTCGAAGACCTCGAACTATTCGTTCACTTCTGACCCAAGAGCTGAACAAATGCTTTGCATAATATATCGGTTCGTTTCTTTTTCTTTCCTGTTCTCGTCTCCGACAAAATATTTTCAGCCTTCGAAAATACTTGCTATTTCTTCATTGCACGGCTAATCTCAAAATCAACAGATCAATTTTTTACTTTTTTTTTTTATTAGCATAGAAGAGTAGTGTTCAAAAAATGCATGCAGACCGATCCGAAGTAGTTGGTTGATATTTCACATGACCTAAACCTTAATAAATGTGCGCGTGGTCGTGTGGCGAGAATGGTCTAACCATGTGTCACGGATTCAAATCACAGCAACTAAATTTCTTGTCTAAATTTCTGGGATGAGGAGTCATCATTATTTAAGGGTGTCCCAGAATAAATGTAACCCAAGAATACGAACGCCATTTAATTTCTGTTTATAAACTATATACAAACCATATATTTCTGAAAACTAGAGAAGTTAGCAAATCTACTACTACAAACAACATGACACCAGCTCTGCTGGCAAAGGTTTTATTGGCATTTATAGAATATGCTCCAAATGTTTTCCGTTCTGCTGAAGAGACACTTGAATTCTACGGACGAAGATGTCGATGACTTTGGTTCACTCTTCTTTTGGTACAGCTCTGATTTCTAGAGTGATTGCTGCCTTTTAATCGGAAATGGCGTGGTGTCTGTTCCTGTAGACTCGATCCTTCAGATACCCTCATAGATAAAATCTGGGGTGTTGAGGTCGGGGGAATGCGGAGACCACTCAGGTTTGTGTTTACGGCTGATGAGTCGGTTGAGTAACCTCTGGTCCAGCTACTTCAGAGAGACATTTGCTGTATGAGAGGTGGCGCCCATCTTGATGGTACCACTGGTGCGCCCTCTGAACCCTGCGTGTACCTCTGCCACGGCTGATGGGAGGATTTAGTGAGGCCAAGGTCTTGGCACCATCTTCAGACGGATTTCTTTGGACTCCTGCCTCCTGAATCACGGACAACTGCTATGTTTTCAGGGTACCTTACAGTAGGTTTTCTGCCAACTTTAACTGCTGAAGGCTTTTTTCTCATGTTGTTGATTGTCCCTGTAGCCTCAAACTTCTTGATCTATCGGGAAATGTCAATTTTTCTAGGGGGTTTATTCTTGTCATACTTTCTGCGGAAATTCGCGATGGCATGTTTATAGGAATTTCCCTCCAATTTTCTCAGCACACAAAACATTTTCTGTTCTCCTGTAAAAGGCACTGAGTTTGCTGTTTTGATTTTGCTATCTTCTCGGCTTTCTAAATCTGAAATATAAAAGCAAAATTGGATAAAAGTAGAAGTTTATCGCTTGTTTCCTGTTTAGGATTGAGTCTCTGCTCCATTCTAAACTCTACTTCCACACTATACTTCTAACGTCTCCGCCTGAACTCTGAAATTTTATTCGCTAATTATTATTTGTTTTCTTTCCTCTCCCAATAGGTGTAGATAGGTTCGCCTGTCGACCGATTTACACCCCTTGTCGTTATTTTGAACAGTACATACTAAATTGGGGCATAAGTTCTTAGAATTAATTGGAAAACATTCCCCACCCCCCCAAAAAATCTCCCTGAGGCAAATTTTTAACCGCAACACTCTAAAACTTAGCTATAGTTGCACAAACAATTTAGAAAAAATAATTAAATCGCATAACACTAAGGTATTAAAAACGTATAACAAAAATAATGAGTACACTAGGTCTGACCCTACTGGGTCCCCTACAAATAATGTGTAGTTGTAGGAATCCCAACCAGTGCCCGCTATCCAACAAATGTTTAGCAAAATCGGTGGTATACGGGTGTACTATTAACTCTGTTGATAATCCTCTAAATTTGATGAGGTTTTACGTCAGTAACAAGATGAATATTTTCAAAAAACATTATGATAACCATATCTCGTCCTTCAACAACCCAGATAAACGAAACCTGACCCCACTTTCCAAGTATTTTTAGGAATTAAAGGACAAACGTGAAACATCCAAACATAGATGGAGAATACAAAAACAGACTAGAATCTCGAAGTCATTAAACGAACCGTATTTTCTCTGTCTGCTGGAGAAAATACAAATAATTAAATACCCTGATAAAAAAAAACTATTAAATCGAAGGTATGAGACGGCAATAAATTGCAAACATAAAAAAGAATTAATATTACAATCTTGCTAAAGAAAATTGCTACGAATGAATCCTCTTATATCTGTAAACATGGTACCGAAGCCATCGCCTATTATACCCTAGTTCTACTCCTAATACAGGATTCATCTTAGTCAAATCCACTTTGAATATTAAATGTAGACCGAACTGATGATAATTTATTCCTACCTCTGTAAATGTAATATTGTAATAATCTTAGTTTCATTGAAACTACCTTTAGTCTGTATTCTTTTTAGGTTCATGAACCTACCTCTATGATTTATCCATTAGCTGGTCCAAATGGGATTACTTTAACCCTTCAAATAATAACACCTTATAAACGGTAATACACGTAACACGAAAACTCGAAAAAAATTTAAAAATTAAAAGGTCCATTTACATACGTAAAAACAATCAACATAGAATTACCACCGCCTGTTTATGCTGTTTGTATAGTGCAAGTGGTAGAGATTCGGGCTAATACGTCAGCGGTTGGGTTTCCATTTAAGCTCGCAGTTTTTATGTTTATTATTACAATTATATTTTTTCGTTAATAACTACCTTCCTATATACAACAGTATCGATCCGCTTTTCCCTTCTTCTTCGTCCACCCAATTTTTGTACCTGTCTATATCTGAGATGAGGTATTATGTACATTATTTACATTATTCGGACTATTGTCCTCATCTTTGTCGCCATATTTATTACAACGTTTCAGTCTGCCTGCCTTATGCGAAGGGGTTATCAGAGAAAATACAAAGGATCTGCGGTCCATATAACATCAAGACAACATTCAAATACCCAGAAATTCATACACAGATGTCCATATGGCACAGTGGATAAAGGCGTTGGTTAGATCCAGTGACAGGACCCAAAGAGTGTGAATTCAATACTCGGTTAAGGCAGTGAAGAACTTTCAGGGGGAAAAATTAACAGGAGATAACTGATAAATGACTTCCATTAAACATGGCACGTGGAACTAGAACAGTCTACCCCAGTGAGCGAAATAAAGGGTTCAGTTCGACATTCCAACCAACTGAAGAAGGCCGGAGCGTACAACGGCCGAAACGTTGTAATAAATATGACGACAAAGATGAGGACAATAGTCCGAATAATGTAAATAATGTAAATTCTAAAATACATTTTATGAAAATTTCCAAAGAACTGGAGTGGGGGTATATGCTTCGATAACTGTATTTCTGAATAAATCTTTTTAGTAAGACCATAATTCCCCACCTGATGAGACTTCTAAAAAGGTTTTCCCTTTTTTTGACGTTGAAATAAAAATGTACAATTTTGTAGTGGATATGTGCATGTTCTAATGCAACACTGCATAAGATAAATAAATATTTACGGCTCTACTTTATGTATTGAGCACTATTTTTAAATTAATGTTCTGAACGCTGTAATCCTACTGTTCCGTCTCCTACACTTTGAAATATATATATATATATATATATATATATATATATATATATATATATATATATATATATAGCGCATATTCTAATATATATGTATGTATGTATTACTTATATTATTGTCTTTTAGCACACGAAGCAGTCCACGTGTTTTCGTCAGTTTAATATATGAAATTTACAATCATCAAACAAGTCGGCATTATGAAACAAGAAAAATATCAAAAGCTATGATTTTCTGTTTTAGTTGCCTTGTCAAGTTATCAACTTGACAAGGGAAATAAAACAGGAAATCATGGCTTAGACATAAATGCATTGATACATAGATATCTTGATACATACAATATCCATTTCGCTTACAGGGAATTTCAGATATGTTTATTTTGCGTCAATGCACGTTGGAATAGAGATAGATGTCACCCAAAATCTAGGAAAAGTATTTTGGAGCAGGAACATTTCGTTAGAAACAAATAATACAGTGAATGTTAAACAATCTTCTCACCGGTGAAGAAGAGACTTGAATTTTCATGTAATATCAGTCCTCTTCTTAATATCTAGGAAGTGTCTTAACAGAAAAGGGAGAATGCGACACCGATTTCCGAAAGCGCATTGCCATAACGAAAGGTGCCTTCTAAAAGCTAAGCAGAGTATTAAGAGACAGAAAAATTTCGTTAGAAACAGCAATGAATTGTCGTGTAATATCGGTTCTCCTATTAATGTCTAGGAAGTGCCTTAACAGAAAAGGGAGAATGCGACACCGAATTCCGAAAGCGCATTGCCATAACGAAAGGTGCCTTCTAAAAGCTAAGCAGAGTATTAAGAGACAGAAAAATTTCGTTAGAAACAGCAATGAATTGTCGTGTAATATCGGTTCTCCTATTAATGTCTAGGAAGTGCCTTAACAGAAAAGGGAGAATGCGACACCGAATTCCGAAAGCGCATTGCCATAACGAAAGGTGCCTTCTAAAAGCTAAGCAGAGTATTAAGAGACAGAAAAATTTCGTTAGAAACAGCAATGAATTGTCGTGTAATATCGGTTCTCCTATTAATGTCTAGGAAGTGCCTTAACAGAAAAGGGAGAATGCGACACCGAATTCCGAAAGCGCATTGCCATAACGAAAGGTGCCTTCTAAAAGCTAAGCAGAGTATTAAGAGACAGAAAAATTTCGTTAGAAACAGCAATGAATTGTCGTGTAATATCGGTTCTCCTATTAATGTCTAGGAAGTGCCTTAACAGAAAAGGGAGAATGCGACACCGAATTCCGAAAGCGCATTGCCATAACGAAAGGTGCCTTCTAAAAGCTAAGCAGAGTATTAAGAGACAGAAAAATTTCGTTAGAAACAGCAATGAATTGTCATGTAATATCGGTTCTCCTATTAATGTCTAGGAAGTGTCTTAACAGAGAAGGGGGAATGCGACACCGAATTCCGAAAGCGCATTGCCATAACGAAAGATGCCTTCTAAAAGCTAAGCAGAATATTAAGAAACAGGAAAATTTCGTTAGAAACAGCAATGAATTGTCATGTAATATCAGCTCTCTTATTAATGTCTAGGAAGTGCCTTAACAGAAAAGGGAGAATGCGACACCGAATTCCGAAAACATATTGCCATAGCGAAAGATGCCTTCTAAAAGCTAAGCTGAGTATTAAGAAACAGGAAAATTGCCTTAGAAACAAAGAAAAGAGTCGTGAGCAGTTATGTACTATCAGTCTGCCTATGTGGCAGTGAATGCTGGGCAATCTTATCACGGACGAAGAGACTTGTTTCCATCTTTGAACGTATACTCGCCTCGTAAAATCTTCTTGACGGCTTCCTTGAACCACGTGCGAGTTTCCTCTTCCATTTCATCATAAACGGAGAAACCCTTACCTCTGAAGACGTCCTTTATGTGCACAAACAAATGAAACAGTACTCTGCACGTTCTCGTTGTCTGTCAGCTTTCTAGGAACCCACTTTACAACGACACTGGAGGAGCCTAGAGATGTCACTCTACTGCAGAAAGTATTTTAACTGCGTGTTTCCTCAGTGTTTTGCAGTAATCATTCTTCTGTAACGGAAGTATCAGCTTCTTTGTACTTATCCTCATTGACAGCAGCAGTTTTCCTGCCACTAGTGAGCCTGTCATTAAGATTCGTTTCACCTTTCTCTCCCTCTCGGATTGCCAGATAACTCTAATGTTACGCATACAGTGAATACATCAAATACAATCTTTCCGTAAACATTCACTAAATTCTGAAAATGTTTGCTGAACTTTCTCCTTTGAAAAGCAAAAATATTATGACAGTCATTTAATTTCTACGTGTCGCTAGATGAGCAGCCATTTTGAAAAGAATTTATGAGTATCACAAGAGAAGTGTTTATTTGGGACTTTTAAACACATTGTGCTTTTTTTTTTCAAAAGAAAGAAGTACGGAGTCAAACTAATATTTTTAAATTAATTTTTATGTGATGGACTTACATCTTTATGAATTTTAAGAATATATATTTTTGGCGCTCACAATTTATAAGTTAGAACATCTCTAGCGTCACTATTAATCCAAAGGGCATTTAATCACTTCACCCTAAGCAAGATAATAAAGCCACTAAGACATCAGTGAGTGTCAAAGAATATGAGAAAAAGAAAAAGCAAACATTATTAAAGGAGAGTGAACAATAAACGAAAAGGAATTAAGAAAGCAGAAGATAACGATTGACATTGCATTTAAATTTTTGAAGATCAAAGTTAATCGAAAAGCAAAAGGCCGGTAGAGAATTCCACAAGCGTGAAGTGCGAGAGAAGAAACTGTTAGCATAGAACCTACGCTTACATCTAGCCATTTCAACAGCAAAATGATGAAACCTAGCTGCCAGTCTATTACTATGATTAAATTCAGTCTACGCACCAAGAAGTAAATCTCATCAGATTAATTACCTTGAAAATATTTATAGGAAAGTTACAAGGAAGCTACTTTACGGCAATGTGAAAGTGTGTGAAACTTAGATGACAGGTCAGGACCAATAAAATTGCAGATTCTGCTTTATTTTTTTATCAAGAATATTTAAATACCTAGCAGAAGTACCAGACCAGATGCGACAGTAATATTCAATGCATGGATGAATGGTAGACTTATAAATATGTAAGATAGTTTCTGGCGGAAAACCTTATTTATCAATCAGCCCTCGTCATTTTGAAGAAAACTAAATTGACTTAATTTTGGTACTAGTTTCATTATTCTAACTGGTCTAAAACATGTTTTATAGGATTGGAGACCTTACATATCTTTCGACCCTCGTAATTTTGAAGAGAAACAAATGAACTTAAATTGGTCACAGACTGTTTTTTTTTTTTGTCCAGGATGAGAAAACTTGCTTGCCAATCAGCCACAGTATTATGCAAGAACTGGTAAGATTCAAAGTCTTTCGTATGTGAGAACTGAAAGCGGCATTATGTAAGGCTTATTTACCTTTGTCATTAATCCTGACAACGACTGATTAAGAAACTCTATTTGCGGCCGATCCAATTATTTACGTGCTTTGATATGAATAAACATTTCAGATGTTTAAAAATACATTCTTTTTGATGGCTGACAATGTGACTAGTAATGAAAAAAGTGTTTTTAGCGTCCCAGACCAGACATATATAGTTTTCGCACATTAGTCATAATATTATACCATTTTCAATATGCATGAATACAAAAAGCATACGTGTAAGGTTATTTCCAGGATATATATATATATATATATATATATATATATATATATATATATATATATATATATATGTACGTGGTTTGATCAATAAATTCGTAAGCTAACACGTAGTTATTTGCTGAATTTTGATCTAAAATTTTCTCAGCATAAATTTTATCTATGCAATTAGCATTCAACGCTGAAATGTGTTTAATCATTTCACTCCAAACAAGACAATAAAGGCACTAAGACGCAAGTAATGAGTGTGAAATTATATGAAAAATGAGAAAAACATTATTAAGGAGAGAGAATAATAAAAGAACAGTAATTAAGAAGACA
Source organism: Acanthosepion esculentum (assembly GCA_964036315.1). Lineage (NCBI taxonomy): Eukaryota > Metazoa > Mollusca > Cephalopoda > Sepiida > Sepiidae > Acanthosepion > Acanthosepion esculentum. The sequence goes on along the minus strand of OZ038484.1, from coordinate 54,597,309 downwards.
GAAGATAATGATTGCATCTAAATTTTTGAAGATCAAACTTGACTGGAAGGCCCGAAGAGAGTTTCAACAGCGACGAGTGCATGAGAAGAAACTATTAGCATAGAACTTACGGTTACATTTTGCCATTTCAGCTGTAAAATGATGGGACCTAACTGCCAATCTAGTACTTCGCTTAGATGAGTAAAGTCAATGTACCAAAGAGGATAGCTCATCAGAACAATTACTATGAAAATATTTACAGAAAAGACACAAACAAACGCGAATTTCATATCACAAAACGCGAATTTCATTGGCGTCAGGCTTGAAAAGATTCCAGCAGCGCGTAACCCGACGCTTTGGAACGATGGCTGTGGTCTTTCATCGTTGTAATTACAATTTACCCATTAAAAAAGTCGAGGATCCGTCCAGCGGATGTTGAAGAATGATAGCCTCGATGCTGGGGAGAGATGTCCGAGAGGGGACTACTTTGTTGGTGATGCGGTTCTCCCGACCCATGCGATGGATTCTTCGGTGCTTCGCTTACCGGAACCGCTCTAGATGTATGATGTCCCGACGATGCAAAGTCCAGGTCCCTTAAGCGTACAGAAGGGTGAAGAGGACCACAGCCCGGAAGACTATGGTTTTGATTTTTATGGTGAGCCTGTGATTGCCGTCATACCTAACCATGATACACAACGCCGTGATGGCTGATATTTTAGTTTTCACATGGACAAGAACTATTTAACTCCAAGAATCAGCTGATCCGTTTCCAAATGTATTTATGCTCGAATGTGTGTAATAGAACCCCTTCTTTCCCTGTCCTGCCTACGCAAATATCTTTATAACCATTAAGTGTTACGCTTAAAAAGTTTTAACAAGGAAAACCAGTAATAGTTTCTGGCCGATAGTGAATTATTAAGAAGCTTTACAAACGCTGTGTGTTAAACTTTAAATGAATGATACCGCGTTTTTACTTTGACCGTCTCTCGAACGCCTCGTTTAATCCAAATCCCCGATAGTTAAGACGCTTGTGTTGGTGGCCTTATCTCACGTTCTCATTATGTGTCTTTCATCTTTATTTTAAGCATTTTGTTCGTTTGGTTTGGTTTGGTTTAGTTTACGGCATATCAACCTCAATGGGTTATTTAATGCCGACAAGGTTTTTATCGCTGGCAATATTTTTTTTTTCAAAAATGTATTGCTGGTAATATTTTTTCTTCAAAAATGCATTGCTGTTAACTTTTACAAAAATGTATTACTGGTATTAAAACCTATTTTTACACTTTCATAGTATTTTGACCACTGTTTGGGGGTTCACTATTTGCCCATTGTTGGAACCCTAACAGGTGCCACCACCACGGGTCATGGTGGACCCGGGAACACCAGCAATTAAGAGGTGGTTTCATGCTCCCCAAGACCTCCTGATCAGAAGCCTTGCCGCTGGATGTAGTTTATCGTCTTACCCAGGACGCGGATGTAATTTATCGTCTTACCCATGACGCGGATGTAGTTTATCGTCTTACCCAGGACGCGGATGTAGTTTATCGTCTTACCGAGGACACCCATTTTGTTGGTAAAATATCGAGTTGGTTTTACTGCCTGGAGAGTATTCATTAACGACGATTATTTTATACAAGATCTATTTTTCTGCAATACGTATATATTTATTTCTATGTCAAGCATATTCAGAAGAAATGCGATTTTGTTTAAAAATATATATACAGGGTTTGTTAAAGGTAACACCCTGTTTTTATTTAATAACTTTTATTGAACAAAAATTAATCACAGTATTTTAAGAAAATCTATAAGTATTGTCTCATTAAAAAACATGATTTGTTATGATTAACAAGTTATTTAACATTTTCAAAATGCTCACTTCCTGTTCAATAAAAATCTGAAATCTATCAGTAACCCTTTTACAAGCCCTTTGATAGATCTCTACATTAATTTCAGAAAATTTATCAGAAATTGCTTATTTTAATTCAGGAACTGTTTTCGGTTTGAGCCTTTAAAAAAGATCTTTCAGTACACCCCACAAGAGAAAAGTTTGGTAGTGTTAGGTCTGGTGATCGTGATGGCCACAGTTCCTACACGTTGTCCTATCCACATCAGCTCGAAAAAAAAGGGACCTTACTATTGCTGCACCCTGTGTGCATGGCATACGTCGTTCTCGAGAGACACCATAGATCTGCGCCCAAGGAGTTATACCTCAGCTGCTGATCATGTCATGGCTCTACAGGCCCACACGGAAGTGACAGTCGCGATTTCAACCAATGCATATGAAAACACTCTCCTCCGGTGTTGTCGTGTTGTTTTCTTTCCCTCGAGCACGCTTCACCTCGGCGGCAAGCTTCCGTTTCTTCTCTCCTCACACTAGCCCTCGGTGTAAATCGCGTCTCCGGCGTGAGCGATCGTAGGCGACGTCTTCCGACCACTCATTGTCCATGTTGATTTCCCTCAAGTCTCTTTTGCAGATGTCGTTGAAGCGAAGCTGCAGTCGCCCTCCACGTTCCCTCCTGCCAGTGACCAGTTCCCCATAGTGAATGACCTTCAGAATCCTCCCATCAGTAGGTTGGATTACCGTGTTCTGCCGTAGGCGTGAGGCGACGCTGGAGTGTCCTCTCCAGTGCATAGGACTGGGCAGGGTTTTATGAGATATCGGCGTTTTCCCACGCAGAACGCTTCCCTCACCACGCCATCGATGTTGTCCAAGAGAAAGGTAGGGTCCGATGCAACTTGGCACCAGCGCCGTCGCAAGAATTGCCAAAACTATGCTGAACAAAACATCGGACTGTCTTGGGGACTCAGTATACACAAGGTTTACACTCTGTATTTTTTTATTATTAGACTACAGTCGTACGTACGTACGTATCTATCTATCTATCTACCTACCTATCTATCTATCTATCTATCTATCTATCTATCTATCTATCTCAGTCTGTGCATATCTATCTGCTTACGGCCATATCACGGTTAAATACGGGATCCCATACGATCGCCAAAGTTAAGCAACGTCGAAACTTATCAGTACTTAGAGAGGTTACCGCTTGGGAATACAAAAATTTAGATGCAATCATTATCTTCTGTCTTCTACATTCTTGATTTTTTATTACTCTCTCTCTACTTAATAATGTTTTTCTCTTATTCTTTCACACTCAGTAACCACCTGTGTCTTAGTGGCTTCATTGATTTGTTTGGGTTGAAATGATTAAACACACTTCATCGTCGAATACTAAGTTCACACGTATGCCCACATATTCATACATATTGAAAATGACATACTATTATAACTAACGGGCGAAGACTTTATCGGTCTGGTCTCGGACGTTAAAAGAAAACGTTGAAAAAAATTCTAAAATTCCCAGCACCTCTCTGCTGTGCACATGCGTAGTCCTACCAACGTAACAATATTTGTCCGATACTATCCTGATGGACGAAACGTATCATGAGTAAACATTTGCCACATGGTCATAAAATTGTCCCTATATATATATATATATATATATATATATATATATATATATATATATATATATATATATAACTTAATATAAAAATAACGAAACTGAGAAAATCAACAGACAATTACTCATTCCTCCTGACGAGTGGACAGAACGATTACACAAAGTTTCGTCTACGAAACTCTGAAGTAGAGGTGCTGAATACATGAAACACCGAAATGAAAATTTTGATATTTTGATATATATATATATATATATATATATATATATATATATATATATATATATATATATATATATTATGTGCAATCTTTCCCAATTAAAATCACTTATTAAATATTTTCCAATCTCTGTTTTAAAAAAAAAAAGACTGCTGGGGACTTTTGAATATACCAAAGGTAATTCATTTGCTTTTCTGTCTGTCTGTCTGTCTGTCTGTCTCTCTCTCTCTCTCTGTCTGTCTCTGTCTGTCTGTCTGTCTGTCTCTCTCTCTCTCTCTCTGTACATATATATATATATATATATATATATATATATATATATATATATATATATATATGAATATATTTTTATCACTTTAAACGTTTTAGTGGATGCTCATATTTAAGTAGACACTCAATAATATGCATAATGCAAATAATTCTCTCTCTCACTCTCTCTCTCTCTCTCTCTCTCTCTCTCTCTTCCCTATAAATATATTTAGATAGATAGATAAGGAGCAGACTGAGATAGATAGATAGATAGATAGATAGATAGATAGATAGATAGATAGATAGATAGTGTTGAGTCTTGACTCAATGTTGAAACTCGCCTATTGCATGGAATAATAATGCAACACAAAATGTACTTAGAACAAGAATGTATTATAACAAGAAAGTGTACACAATAAGTACATATAGTATTTCTGTATATTTCTGGGAAGACGTTCCTGGAGAATGTGTTGACTAGTCGCAGTCGATCAGAGTCTCTAGTTGGATCTCGTGATTCCTCTTCACTCCCTCGTCTTCCGGTACCAACCATTATTTATATAGTTGATAGTCACCTATGCAGATTAGGTGGATCCTACACAACAGATAGATAGATAGATAGATAGATAGATAGATAGATAGATAGATAGATAGATAGATAGATTGTGTTTTTTCTTTTTCATTTGACTCTCTATGTTTCTCTTTGCGTCTTCTTTTTATTTGGATAATTTTTTTCTTCGAATTCTTGGCCATTTATGCAAACGTGCAAGAATCCTAAAAATGTCTGATCCCCAACTCTGAAGACGCTAATGAATTCGTTAGTGATACAATCGAAATGAGTCCCTGTCTCGGCATTGTTCACTAAATCGACATGTCGCACGCTCTCTTCAAAGAATTCCGCAAACTTGACATCTTGAAAATATGACACACAAAACGAACACCAAACTGACAATGATAAATGCCAACCTCACACAAAGAAACGTTTCATCTCTCATACTCTTCTTCTTCTTCTTCTTCTTCTTCTTCTTCTTCTTCTTCTTCTTCTTCTTCTTCTTCTTCTTCTATGTGCCGTGTCTCTTCAGGACGTAGGCTTTCATGGCTCTCCACAACTTTCTATGTATTGTTGTCCTCATCAGCGTTTCTCCGGCCTCGTTCCATTATCTATTCACACAACCTCGCCAGGTAGCTGACCGTTGCCTTCTCTTATCTCTCTTAAGTACCGCCCCTAAATAAATGTACGCGATTCTCATCTGATGTAAGTTAATTCTTTATTTCGAACCCGTCCCGCTTAAACTCAAATATTTAATTTTATTTTTCTTTGTTTTCCCTCTTTATTTATGTATTTTTATTTGTTTTTTATTTATATATATATATATATATATATATATATATATATATATATATATATATATATATATATATATATATATATATGTATATATATATATATATATGTATATGTATATGTGCGGGTATGCAGAAAAATAGGAAAGAACACGTTAGGTAAATAATCCGTAGTTCTTTAGTATTTTTGTTTTTATTTTTAAAAAGACAGTGCTCCATACAGAAGTAGAGCTTATAATATTTTTTTAAAAATATGATTCCTTCGCTACATAAGAGTTCTCATGTTTCAAAAGCGAGAGCCGAGACGCTCAGTATAATTATTGAAATTTTGTTGAATTGAGGTGTTAAGTCCTGCTTCATCTTCAAGCGAAATTTAGGAATAAGCTAACTTTTGGTTTACGCTTGCTTATAGGTATGGTCTTTTGCAACATTAATTACTGTGGAAACGGCTGGCAGCAATCTTTTTGGTTAAGGGGTCGGAGAGTTAAGTCTTATCTACGGATTCGTCAACTTCGTAGAGATTATGCCGGGTTGTATTTAAGATACTTGTTTCAATTGCTCCGAGGAGTTGCTTTCGCTTGTCCCTAGGCCTCGTGAATTTAAACGTCCTACGACATCTCCAGTTGCCTTGATCTATCCACTTCCCTTCTCCACATCCTTTCATCTTTCATTCCTATCTGCTCTCGCTCCAAATCTTCTGTAATCCCCTTGCCTTGATTGACCCACCGTCTTTCTCTTTCTCCACATCCTCTCCCCTACCACTCCTATCTGCTCTCCCTCCAACCCTTCTGTAACCCCATGCGTGATAGTGGCCTCCAGCCTTGCTTGGGGTGATACGCTTAAAAAAAAACTCTCTCTGCCCGCGTCATGGGTGATAACCGTCGGCTTCCTTTAACTCAGGCCTTCTCTTCTTCCAACACCAATTATTCACATGACTTACAAAAACCATAAATATAAACCTAAACCAGCCCTCCAAAAATCACCTAAACCTTTAAATATTTCCTTCTCCAACATCCGTGGCATTAGAACCAACTTCTGCAGTGTTGAATCTTTCCTCATTGCAAAGTGCCCGGATATACTGGCCCTGTGTGAGACCAATCTTGAGTCCTCTATCCCTTCCTCTGATCTCTCGATCCCTAGATACCTTCCTCTCCTCAAAAAATACTCTCTAACCCACATGCATGGCCTTGGTGTCTACGTCAAGGACCATCTCCCTCTGGCTAGAGAGTGCGCTCTCGAATCGCCGGACCATTCGTACTTGTGTCTTCGGCTATCTCTTCTCAATGCTGTAAGCTATCTTTTCTTCCTCTATCGCTCTCCATCCTCTCAGGACTGTGGAATACTCGATGTCATTTCTGACAGCATAGACAAGGCCCTCTCTCTCCATCCGTTCGCTCACATATTTGTGTTTGGCGATTTTAACGCCCATCACAACAAGTGACTTAAGAATGCTACTACCGACCTCGCAGGCATTCATACTCTCAACTTTTCAGTTTCTCAATCCCTCACACAGATAATTGATTTCCCGACGCGTTTTGCTTACAACCGGGACTGTAAGCCCTCACTCCTCGACCTGTGTTTTACCTCCATCCCCGAGTCTTGTAGTGCCACGCAGCTTTGTCCTATCGGTAACTCCGATCATGCTGTAGTGTCTGTTAGTATCTCCTTCAGCCCCACCCCCTGCAAGGAGCCTCCTACCACCAGAACCTCATTCTGCTACCAACGGGCTGACTGGGACTCTTTTCGTGATTTTCTCGCGATGTCCCCTGGGATGCTGTATTTAAGCTCCCCATTCAAGAATGTGCTTCAGAGGTCTCTTCCTGGGTTAAAGCTGGAATCGACGCTTTCATCCCCTCAAGGAAATTCAAGGTCAAAACGCGCTCCTCCCCTTGGTTCACAGCTGCCTGCTCAGTCGCCATTGCTCATAGGAACCACTTCTTCCACCGTTTTCGTAGTGATATGTCTGACTGCAATAGACGCCTATTTACCTCTGCCCGTAACGAGTGTAAGCGTATCCTCAACGAAGCTAAGTCACTATTTGCTGCTCGGATGAAGGAACGTATTGCATCTCGTAAATTCGGCTCCAAAGATTATTGGCGCCTCTGCAAGAGCATTCTGAACAATAGCAAACCCTTAATTCCTCCCCTGTTAAATCAGTTTGAGGTCCTGACCACCTCTGCCGACAAGGCTGAATGCTTTGCTCGGAAGTTTTCTTCCAATTCAACGTTAGACACTTCCGGGGTACCCATGCCCGATTTCCCTCCCAGAACCGAGGCCCTTTTGAGCGGATTGCACATATCCCCGTCGTTGGTATTGGACATTATTTTTAAATTAGATCACCACAAGGTGACAGGATACCAGCCATTGTCCTGAAGAAATGCGCGCCTGAACTGGCGCCTGCCCTCTCTAAATTATACAACCACTGCTTCAAGGAGTCTTGTTTTCCTGACTGCTGGAAGTCCTCAACCATTGTCCCTGTCTTTAAGAACTCTGGTGACCCCTCCGACCCTTCTAATTACCGTCCTATCAGTCTCCTACCCCTCTTCGGCAAAGTCTTCGAAGCCATTATCAACACCGAAGTGATTAATCACCTGATATCCCATGATCTGCTCTCAGACAAGCAGTATGGTTTCCGCTTTGCCCGATCTACAGCCGATGTGCTTACGGCCATCACTGAATTTGTCGACCAAGCTATTCATAATAATGGTGAAGCTCGTGTCGTGGCCCTAGACATCTCCAAAGCGTTTGATAGAGTTTGGCATGCCGGCCTTCTTCGCAAGCTCCAGGGTTATGGTATTACAGGTCGATTGTTTGACCTAATACAATCATTCCTGTCAAACCGTGAATTGAAGGTCGTTCTCAATGGATTCATCTCCAGCTCCTATCCCACTAACGCTAGGCTCCATCCTAGGCCCTACTCTGTTCCTCATATTCATAAACGACCTTCCTGACGCCATAGATTCCCAAGTCGGCATCTATGCGGATGACACCACAATTTAACCTGGCATTTCGAATAGAAAAGGACCTCCAATCGGTTGTGAACTGCGGCAAGAAATGGATGGTTAACTTTAACGCCTCTAAAACAAAACTGCTCTCTATTAACCACCACAAGGATCCATCCCTGCATCCCATTAGAATGTCTGAAGACCAACTTCTCGAGAGCTCCTCTCTGCGGCTGCTCGGTCTCACGCTGTCCGCTGATCTGAGATGGAACAAATACATCGAGTCAGTTGCATCATCCACCGCAAGGAAAGTTGGTTCCCTGTGCCGAGCCAGGAAATTTTTCTCCCCGGAATCGATCCTCCAAATCTATAAATCGACCATTCGCCCTTGCATGGAGTAGTGCTGCCATATATGGTCTGGAGCCCCTGCTGTTTGCCTCAGGGTTCTTGATAAGATCCAGAGACGGATATGCAATGTAATTGGCCCTGATCTGTCATCTCGTCTGCAGTCGCTCTCTCACAGACGCGACGTTGCCTCGCTTTGTCTTTTTTACAAATACTTTCACGGTAATTGCTCTGAGGAGTTGCTTTCGCTTGTCCCTAAGCCTCGTGAATTTAAGCATCCTACGAGGCTGGCATCCCGTTCCCACCCCTTCACCGTTGAAACTGTTAGATGTAGACGTCTTTTCTACTCCAATAGCTTCATGTCTCGCACATCTCGCCTGTGGAACTCCCTTCCTTATTCCTGTTTCCTTGACAAATACAATCTCCAACTATTTAAGTGTAACGTCAATCGACATCTTCCCTTCTCCACACCCTTTCACCTTCCATTCCTATCTGCTCTCGCTCCAAATCTTCTGTAACCCCCTTGCCTTGATCGATCCACTATCTTTCTCCACATCCTCTCTTTTACCACTCCTATCTGCTCTTCCTCCAAACCTTCTGTAACCCCTTGCGTGCTAGTGGCTTCCAGCCTTGCTTGGGGTGATAAGCTTTAAAAAAAAATCTGGTTGTGGCGGTCAGCGTCTCGTCAGTTCAAAGGGGAATTTGAACTGACGAGACGCTGACCGCCATGGGTATCTGCTAGTCGTTAAGTGTCGAGAGGATTCTGTTTTTATTGTTATCTATCTATCAATCTATTTATTTATTTGTTTATTTAAATGGCTATTTCATTATACAAAGGCATTGTATGAAACTACAATTTGTTTTTTTGACGATTTCATAAAGGGTTTTTCCATTTAATGATTGGGCTAAGCTGTATCTTAAACACAACCCGGCATAACCTCTCCGAATCCGTAGATAAGACTTAACTCTCCGACCCCTTAACCCAAAAGACTGCTGCCAGCCGTTTCCATAGTAATTAATGTTGCAAAAGACCATACTTATAAACAAGCGTAAACTAAAAGTTAGCTTATTCCTAAATTTCGCTTGAAGATGAAGCAGGACTTAACACCTCAATTCAACTAAATTTCAATAATTATATTGAGGGTCTTGGCTGTCTCTTTTGAAACATGAGAACTCTTATGTAGCGAAGGAATCATATTTTTAAAAAAATATTATAATATTCATATTTCTATATTTAAAGACACATTGCTGTCCGCCTTCACATTTCAGAAAAGTACTAATTGATAACAAGTATACTCCACTATAAAAATAAAAACAATAATTTCAAAACAACCATAAACATTTTAAAAAATTGTTGCTATACACATAACTCATCTTCCTAAATAAGATTAGTTATGTGTATAGCAACAATTTTTTTTAATGTTTATGGTAGAAATGTTTTTTTAAATCTTTCAAATAATAATTATACAAATTAAATTTATATCCTTCAGATCAAAAAAAAATGTAAACAACTTTCTAGCTTTAACAGTTTCATGCGTATTTACAAAATAAACGCAACTATCAGTTATATAATTTTTGCCTTAGCAATTCACCCCTGAAGATGATCTCGAATGAGATACAAAGTACTTGGGGAAATAAAAATGAAAAAAAAGAAAAAGAAAAGCTACGGCGTCTTCCTTAATGAATTCAATATCAATATTAAAAAAAGTCGATCAGAGAATTCGGTTGTATTAAAATAAAAATAAATAGACAATATAGATAAAATTTCCAGATTATTCAATCAAATATGGTTGAATATATATATATATATATATATATATATATATATATATATATATATATATATTAGAGAATATACATAATATCCAACGTCGATAGAACGATTCGTAGTTTCATGCAGTTGGTACAATCTTTTATTTGCACCTGAAGATTGCAGCAACCGCATGAAACTCCGAGTCGTGCTATCGACGTTGGATATTATGTATGTTCTCTAATACAGGATTATTTAAAAAAATGAACCGACTTCATTACGCAATATTTCAAAAAGGAAAAGCAATAGGAAACTTTAGCCAAGTCACGAGTATTCTACTCACAATCTACTTTTATTTTCTGTCTTACAAGTGTTCAATGTGGCTACCACCTGCAGCACATCAATGCGATAAGAGAATCCCTCCCTGTCACGTGTCAGTATATCACGATCCACTGAGTTTATTGCTGTTGTTATTCGACGTTTAAGATCATCGAGGTTAGTGGGTAGAAGTATAACATAAAAGCGATCTTTTTCGTATCCCCACAAGAAAAATCACACGCTGCGAGATCTGGGTATATTGCAGGCCTAACAAAAAGAGCAATGTCTGGGTGAGTCCCTGAACGAGGCGTAGTCTGTAAGGTTTCAAATGTAGACATCTTCTTAGTGCACGACATTGATTGAGAGATTGCAAGCTCGCGGCTAGCTCGATTTGTGGACTTCCGTGAACTCCCCTCAAACTTAGCACGGATTCACGCCACTTGTTCCTCTGAAACTCGTGGTCGTTCTGGACTTTTTCTTTTACACAGACACCCACTCTCTTGAAACTGTTTAAACCACCGTCGAATGTTCTTAGGAGATGGCGGATTAATGTTAAATTGTCTTCGAAAAGCAGGCCGTACCGTGACAATAATATGTGTTTTCGCGAACATGAGAAAGCAGAACGCCTTTTTCAGAGGAATCACCATTCTAAGGGTAAACAAACAACTGAACGTTGTCGGAGGTACGACGCGACTACAAAGCCCCTGTAGCAGCCATTCTAAACTTAGAAAACTCCTCTTTCAAATGGTCAATGACTCATTCGATATCGTTGCTTGAGAACTGAAGCAATGCGTCATGAAATCGATTCATTCTTTTTTAATAATCCTGTATATAGCTATATCTCTGTCTCATGATATTGTGCACTGTATTTATAAAACCTGTAGAAAAAATTTTACGTGCGCGTATGTATATTTTTTATCCTACATACCTAAATATATATATATAAATATATATATATATATATAGAGAGAGAGAGAGAGAGAGAGATGCAGATATATTTTAAAGAGAGGAACAGCAAACATCTTTGGTTATAATGTGTATTTTTCATACATATATATTATATTTTAGTTTCCATATTTTTGCTATACGCGTTTCCGGTCTCTCGACCTTCTTCAGGTAAAATTAAAAGGAATAAATTTTCCTTGTTTTTCGATGTCTAACCATTGTCTGTTTTGTGTAGTAGTAATCCTAATGTCTTTCTAGGACTAGTGGCAAAAATGATTTTCTGCTTAAAGTGTAATAAAACCATTATATATATACACTGATATATAGATATATATATATATATATATACATACATATATATTCATATATAGATACATATAAATAGAAATATACATATATGCATATATACATATAAACTCACTTAGTGTGTTGTGTAGGGTTCGTACGTGTGCTTATGAGTAGTCTATTTGTTTTTGCCATAATATGTATACATATATCATTGCGTATGCGCGTGTGTATGTATGCGTGTGGTCTGAGCAGTGTATTTGGCCATCATGTGTGTATGCTGTGTGTTTATGTGTAAGGGGTTATGATATGTTTAGGGCAGTTTTAAATTTGTTTATGAAGTTTTTTCTTATATTTGTAGGTAAGATTAATTTTTTAGTATATTGGCATAATTTTAAATTTACATTGATTACATTTGTAGATGTGTTGTGATACGAAGAGTTTTCTGTGATATGATAATTTGATGTTGCTTTTGTGAAGGGAAACTCTGTTGTTTAGTGCTTGGCTGATACCTATATATGATTTCTTGCATTTTATGCATTTGAGTGTATAAATCACATTTTTGGAGTTGCAGTTTAAACTTTATTTATTGCAAATGTCGCTGTAAGCTTTTCAAAAGTGTAGGAGTTCCCTTCTATAATGATATCAAAAACCCCACATCTTTTATTGTTGCATTTTGTGACCCCCTGTATTGCGTGTTCGTTCAATTTGGATGATGTTAATATATGTTTCAGGTTTTTAGATTGACGCTTGCTTGTAATTATTTTGGTTGTTTTTAGTATATTTTTCATTTTGTCTTTCTTGTTAAGTAAGTCTAGATTTCTTGTAATTTCTGCAAATAGTTCTGGGTTGTGCTTATTGTATGTTGAGACATATGCTAGAGTTTGTTCGACGTTTCGTTACTTTGGATTTCGTAGTTGGTCTAAAGGTGTTTATTTTTTCTGCTAGCTCAAAACCTTTGTTTATTAGTGTTGTGGGGTAGACTCGTTTTCTTAGAGCTCTGTATAGTTCTTCTAGGCAGGTTTTCGAGGTGCTTGTCGGTCACTATAGTGAAAACCCTACTCCCTAGGGGATGGATTTAGGACAGCTTTTAGAGTGATGGCTTTTGAAATGAAGATATTGTTGGGTGTCTGTAGATTTGTGGTAGATATCAGTGATTATGTTGTTGTTTCTATTTTTAATGAGTAGAACTAAAAATGGTAGTTTGTTAAAATTATATTCTTGGGTGAATTTGATTTTTGGGTGTAAGTTCTGAAGTAGAGTGTGGAATTGGTTAATATCGCCCCATGAGGATTTCCAGAAAATGAAGCAATCGCCTGAGTATCGTTTCCAAGATTTAATGAAGTGGGTTTCACATGAACACTACGCAACACAGGAAGTGTATATATATATATATATATATATATATATATATATATATATAAAGACATTTATATTATGTTTAACGTTCTTTTTATAGATACAAGTATTTAAGCAAATGCTCTGTTTTATAATAAACAGTATTAAATAACATTTACCGGCCTGAATGTCCGAGAAATTTTCATAGAAAATTTTCGCTCTCCGACAGGAATCGAACCTGTATCGTATACGGAACCATCATTTCGCGTGATGTGCCTTAACCTTTCGGCCACAGATGAGCGTCTGGTTAGCAAGGTCGATTTTACTATCTTTAAACTTAAATCTTCCATGAATCTCTTCTATTCATATCTGCTCTAGCGTATCAAATGTAAACAAATGACGTCATATATATGTCCAATTCTAATATATATATATATATATATATATATATATATACTGAGTACTTATAATAAGACAGTATACATATATGGAGAGGGAATATACATGTACATACTCGAAAAGATACACACAATACACAAAAATGGAAATAGATTTAAGGGTCTCAGGGGTCATAAAAAGATTAGAACTGGACATCTTTCATCAATCTTTCTCGGACCAATCCTAATGGTTTTATTACCCCTTAAGCAGAAAATCACTTTTGCCACCAGTACAAGAAAGACATCAGGATTACTATTACACAAACCAGACATTGGTTATACATCGAAAAACATAAGGAAAATTTATTTATTTTAAATATGTTGAAAGTACTTGCAATATGGACCGAACATCTAATCCATTTTACAATTAATAAAAACAAGGACCGTGTCGTTCAGCGAGTGGTCAGTCAGTTAATGCCTTATTTAATCTTTTAGCGAAGTGAGTTCACCATTAATTACATAAACTTTATTGGTTCATTCTTTGAATGACTACTTCATAATACATATATATATATATATATATATATATATATATATATATATATATATATATATATATACACACATATGTATATATATATATATATATATATATATATATATATATATATATATATATATATATATACATATATATATATATATATATATATATATATATATATATATATATATATATATATATATATAGGGTGAGGCAGAGAGAACGGACTTTTTTGAAATGGCTATTACTCAGCCACAAGGGGGAGGGAAATATGTCCAACAGCCACTATTCGGTTCGTGGTTTTTTAGCATTTATTTTCTCTTTTCAATTGAAGTCATGGCGTTGTGGACGAAAGAACCCCGCGTGTTCGCCAACGTCAGATTCGTGAAGAATAACGAATCTGCCAAAGCAGTTAAGCGTGAGTTTCTTCGCCGATTCAACATTCACCGAAATCATGCTGTTCCCACTCATAACACAAACTTACCTTGGTTTCATGCACTTCGTACACGAGGTACACTAATGAATAACAGACCGGCGGGTGCCTCATGAACTGCGCAGTCCGAATCCTTCTGCTCGGAGTCATGCTACTGAACTTGGCATCTGGTAAGGCGTTTTTTGCATGAAGAACTGCATTTCCACCCCTACAAATTGGTCATTGGGCAACAGTTGAGAACAGGGGATTATGCGCAGCGGCTTAACTTCGCACGTCAGATGGAAGCATTTTTTTAGGCAAATGACAACCTCATTTTGCTCATGAGTAGAGAAGTTTATTTTCATCTCAGTGGCATAGTGAATCAACAGAATTGTCGTTACTGGGCTCTTAAAAATCCGAGTGGACTGCATGGAAGACCACTGCACAGCCCAAAAGTGACGGTTAGGTGTACTACTTTTTTGAAGATAATAATAGAACTGTTGTCACTCTGAACTCGGAGCCTTACATCAAGATGATAAACAAGTTCTTTGTGCCTAAATCACGACGAAAATGTATTCATATCCGACCGTGGTTTCAGCAGGATGGGGCAACGGTCCACACAGCGAGATTATCAATGGAAGTTCTTCGTCCTCTCTTTGGGGGCCGCCTCAGTTCCTGGTTTGCTGACACTCCTTAGCCGACTCGGACCCCTAATTTCTCCATGTGTGATTGAACCTCAAGGCACGTGTGTATGAGCATAAATCATGTATATTGGACGATTTGAAAGAACCTAT
>OZ038484.1:54512008-54577008 GCA_964036315.1 Acanthosepion esculentum | reverse complement strand
ATCTCTATATCTTTATGTTTATTTTCTCGATATTTTCGTAAGCTTCCATCTCCAACCATCTTCCGCCGAAATGCCTCCTGCTGAAGAGTCTGTTATAAAGTTCCAAAAGACTTGAATAAATAAGCTTAGCAAATGATGCCTCGGTTTATGGAAGCACCACCAAAATTCTAGATGACCCGAGCTTGGAGGCTGATCTATTCTCTGATCGAGCTCGCATAGCTCAATAGAGGCGGAATTGGCTTGTAACATTCAATACCTCCAAAACCAATATAGTAATATTTCATCATCCTCGAGCAGGTACTGAATTTTCTCCAGTCATAATAAACGGTTACACTTTCCAGCCTCGAAAGAATTCACGACCGTTTGAGCTTACGAGGGATGAATAGTTTCCCACCATACAAACTCTTTCCCACGGACGAATCTCGCTACTCTATCGCTTTTTCCGTGGCAGATGTTTGGGCGAATTACATTCCTTGATTCCACAAGTCCAGATCTTCACAGCTAAGACAAGCCAAGCCATGTAACACTGAGTCGACTCAACCTCATTCCTTTCATATTCCATTTGTAAGGAAGAAGTTCCACCCAGGAAGATTCTTCCCCAGAACTGTTGGATTGGATGCTTCCCTGATTACTACAGGCTTTACAAGGGTCAACCGTTATCTATCCTACATAGTATCATAATATGCGCACCTTTTACTCTCTCCTTGTACGGCCTTACAATAACCTCATTAAGTAAACCTCTTCCATAAGTGGCTGTTGGGCTTTGGCTTTGATGAAAGAAGAAGAAGAAGAAGAAGAAGAAGAAGAAATAGCGATACCGTTAAAAGTTTCAGTTAGAACATTTTTGTTAATTTTCTGTGTTGTTTGACTTAATGCTATTTGTTATATCATACTAGCATGGTACCCGTCAAAATGACTGATTGTCTTCTCGATCAACACATTTCTGAGCATGGCTGTCTAGAATTCCTAAGTATTTCTAGTTTGAATGATGACATGTGATTATACCATCTTCTTGAAGCTGCCTTCAGTACACCCTACGTATATTAGGCCTGGGAATTTGAATCTTTTACTTCTGATTATAAATTACTTCTCCAGATTTGCAAACTCCATCTAGTGAACATTTACTTTTATTTCTACAGTTACATGTTTCACTGTTACTTTTTAATGCTACTGTTTCCTGTTTTAATTCAACTCTGACCAATAACTTTTTCATAATTATATATATATATATATATATATATATATATATATATATATATATATATATATATATGTGTGTGTGTGTATATATATATATAGAGAGAGAGAGGAAAGAGAAATATTTTTGTTTATTCGTTCATTGCGCTACGACAATAGAATTGAGAAAAAAGAACTAATAGCAAAAATATAATTCCTTTACGTTGACATTTTCGCATTACCATCAGAATATAATTTCATGATGTTGATGTTTATGGCTCTCCACCATCTCCTGCTTTTGTTACTTTAAGTAACTTTAGCTAATTTACTATCATTTTAATTAATCGAACTCACTTCTTTAAATTTTAAAGGAGCACAAAGATTTTTTTACTTATATGTCCATTCAGAACGTAGCCGTTCATGGCTCTCCACAAGTTCCCTTTATTAATTATTTGTGAATCGTTATATTTCTTAGAAGATATAGTGGATTTTTTCCCGTTGTCATCTAGATGGTTTTAAATTCAAAATTGTCCTCCTAAACCGCTGTCCATCCAAGGCTAGAAATCCCACTACTTAACCCATAGTTGATGGGATTAGAAGAAAAGAATCCGCGCCTTTCCAACGTGAACGCAACGGAAGCGGCCAGAACTTGAAATCTGCTTGCCAATTATACTTTGTGCACCCATAACCGTCACACTCCCCAACAACCAGTTAAGTGTAAGACGATTTTAAATCCTATCAAGGCTGGAAAGTAAGATTTTAATCATCGCAGCACAGACATGCCAACAATACCTCATTTTGATCGAATCTGACCTTTGTAAAGATAATGTATGGCAGAAAAATTCAGTTACTTCCTGGGGCAATAAGACGAGCTGGCCATTTTTTTTTTTTCAGCTTTTTAGCAATGGATTGGATATATGAACTTTAGGCCCCAACAGACTTTCGAAGCATCTAAACTCATATTAGAGTGCAACTACACCGCTTATAGATAACGCGTGTAGCTTACTTTCTTTAGCCATAAAATATACGACAATATAAATATTTGCTCTATGACTATCCGAATTTGGAATTATTTGCTCTTTTTTTTTTCAGTGATGTTAACCTTATACAAGACCGAGGAGCTACCCGAGGTAGAAAGTTACAGAGTAAGGGGCACAGTTTATACAGATATGTGGGGAAGATAACGGTTAACTCAAACAGGTTAAGATTGTAATATTTGGGGATGCCTTACCTTGGAAGTCGGTTCCGCAGAGCAGCTGTTCGCAGGATGAAGTTGCTTGAGTGGAACTTACATCTCACCAACGGAATATGAAGGAAACGAGAGTGGTTCGCTCCAATGTGCCTAGCATGGCGGGTCTTCGCTGTGATGGTTAGGAACTGTTGGAACTAAGGTAATGGTTGTAGGGTGGAAAATGATTTGTCAACCAGAAGGACGCGGAGACTCATTTGGACTCCATCGAGACTTGAAAGTAAATGCTGGTCAGTTGAATAAATTTGACGAAAACAATACTTCAGGCTTTTCAAGGCTTGTTGATTGCAGCGCCTTGTATTGTTGTGATGCCAAAACGTTCTCCCGTCTTGTCTTATTCGCATCCATACACCCATAGCCATTAATTGCTTTTATACTTATGTAAATTGTCGCGCAGTCCCCAAGTGCCAAGTGCTTTATCACTGATCGCTGATTTATACGTATCTTGAACTCATGAGGAAAAAATGCCATCACCATGAAGGTTTTAACAGGCACAGATATGTTCCTATCTCCACTATTAGCGACGCCACGGGTGTGCAAATCGTGTAACAATTTATATCTCTTATAGATTACAATTGGCACCTCGGAGTGGTGTAATGACTAACAAGTTTGTCTCGCTAGAACAATTACGACTGAGCAGTGAGTTCGATCCTCACTGAGTGCCCCATACTTTCGGCCTTGTGCCAAATCTAAGCTATGTTTAGCAAATCACCTTATAGATTGTAATTGGATGTGCTGTCGTGGAAACGAATAGCAGTTCGGAATGAGACATCGGAGAGCCGCGATCGAATTCCAGTCGGGTTCATTGCATTCACTGAAAATTGCAAATACTCTTGGGCAAAGTATGGGTTAAATAATAGGACTTGTTTCTGTAAAAATCATTGTTATTCTAAAAAAAATAATTTATTAATACAATATTCACTGGCAAAAAAAAAGAATAGAATTTATTGAAACAAAGCAAGTTCAGTTGACCATTGATAACAATTCCAGAACAACGTAACTATAAACAATTATTCTTGTAATTCAAAATATATCTCGGTTTCAAGAATCCACAATGGGTTGATAAACCGTAAAAACATCCAAACAATTTAATGAGTGCAATGCAGCCTTGCGTTGTCGTGATGCAATAAAAAATTAATTTCAAGTATTATTCTACATATTCATTATTTGGCTGACTGCAAGGTGTTATGGCCTTCACATGTCTATGAATTTCGACTGGCGCGTAACTCTTTGACCTTCAAAAGCCTGACAGTGATAACTACTTTATTTGCACTATTTACATTGTTCGGTCTGTTGTCCTCACCTTTATTGCCATATTCACGACGTTTCGGCCGTTGTACGCTACGGCCTTCTTTAGGATCTGTCTATATTTCTGAGATGAAATATTGCAACTATTTACATTGTCCGGGCTGTAGTCCTCATGTTTGTTGCTCTATTCACGTTGTACGTTGTACGACCCGACCTTCTTAACTGAGACATCCAGAAGAGACATGACACGTGGAACTAGAACAATCTACCCCGGTGAACGAAATAAAGAGTTCAGTTCGAAATTCCAACCACCAGACAAAGACAGGAGCATACAACGACCGAAAGGTCGCGAACATGGCAACAAAGATAAGGACAACAATTCGAACAATGTAAATAGTGTCAATAATTACAACACCTCCTCTCAGAAATATAGGCAGATGCTAACTATTTTATACGCCACTCGGACGTAGTGCTCATGACTAACGGACATTATTACTCAACGCTGTCACCTAGAGAACTGACAGCAAGCACGTTTTAATACTAATACTTCAATACTATCGCATACATGCATAAACATGCTCCTATCTCCACTGTTAGCGACACCACGAATATGCGGATAGGGTAAAGGTTATCGGTTCGTAATGTTGAAGACGAGTTCAAATTCTAGCCTAGTCGCTTACATTTCGCACACATCCTTGGGAAAGGCATGAATCCATCTCTTCTCCCTGTAGC
The DNA here is from genome assembly GCA_964036315.1 of Acanthosepion esculentum. Lineage (NCBI taxonomy): Eukaryota > Metazoa > Mollusca > Cephalopoda > Sepiida > Sepiidae > Acanthosepion > Acanthosepion esculentum. Next base: position 54,572,603 of record OZ038484.1, on the reverse strand, counting down.
TATGCGTTAAGCATGGGAATAGACTGGAGTCTCTGATCCTGGCTTAGAGAAGGAAAATCTGAATTCCAAATCGGAGAGAAGGCAATGGGAAACTACTCCCCTATCTTTCCCGTTAACTCATGGTAATTCAGAGACAATAAAGAAAAGGATTCTTTGGAGATGCATATTCACCCACGTCATGAAGGGAGATGGCATCAAAGAGAAACCACGTGATGCGAGATGTTAGCTATCAATAGTGTATCGCTCTTTTGAATATTACACTAGATCCGGCAGCAAGGCCTCTGATCAGGAGCCTGGAGATTCTGAAAAGCGTGAAACCACCTGTTAATTACTGTTGTTCAAAGGACCACCATGACCCGGGTGGTAGCTCCTGTTTGGTCCCCAGCTATAGGCAAATAAGGAACCACCAAAATGCAAACAAAACACTATGGAAGTATAAAAATACATTTTTATAGTAAAAATACTTTCAATACAGTTTTCTATGAAAAGAAATTACCAACCAAACCTATTTATAGTAAAATAACCAACAATACATTTGTATTCGAAGGTATTGTCATGACAAAGTACGTAGGTGTAGGCTTTAAGAAAGCTTTATTCAACTGAGAATACAAGGTTCGCGTATAGTGTCCTTTTATAGTCCCAGTAAAGAGAAATAGCTCTCTGAAAGAGGAGAGTAACAATACTAGGGGAGACCACTCTTGATTATTCATAACAGGCGAATAATCGCGTTCAAAATATTTAGATTTCGGCATTAAAAAAAACAATAGAGATTGATATGCCGCTAAACAAAATCAACCAACCAAAATATGATAATGAAATATATGACCATACATTTTCCTGGAGGCGTTCCCTCATTTCCGGTAAGAAACAGTTTATTTGAAACCTTCTTTAAAAATCTGTTCGTTATTTGCAATCACTTGCGTTTGTTTCCTGTCGACTTGTGTTCGAATGTGTGGAGTATGAGAATGTGTGTTGGGCGTAGGAGGTTGCTTTGAATGAGCAATTACGTATTTCTTTAGCTCTCTGGATCTGCGTGTATGTGTGCGTGCGTGATACTAAATACACTTTGTCCTGATATCGACCTTTGGTTTGCTTGGGGTAAACACGAAAACTGGAAGTGAACTAAGAAAGTAGTCATGAAATGACGTCTTCCTAATAACACGCGAAGAATCCATTTTGTGGTAGGAGACGAGACGAGACGAGACTAAAAAGAAAGTCGAAAGCAGAATCAGACGAGAAATAGAAAAAAGAAATAGGACAAGGAAGTGAACAAATAGATAAAGGAATAAACTTTGAATGAACACACATCGTGGTGTAATGTTTAATAAGCTTGTATCGATTGATGAATTACAACTTAGTAGTGAGTTCGATCCTCATTCATACATTCTGCCACATCTAAGATATGTTTAGTAAACCAAGTAAAATACGAAGACAAACAAGAAAAAGAGAAAAATAGTATATATAATTAGTTGATTCATTTTTGACGGCTTATCAACCCTTTTCAAGTTTGTTAAACCCAGAAAATATTTTTAGATTTTAAGATACCTTTTTTTAGATAGTAATAGTTCAGTGATATAATTCTTACTAATTAACCCATATCTAAGGAGAAAAGAGGTGGATTCCTACCTTTCCCAGGGGTATTTCCGCGTAAGTGAATATAACGAACCCAACGTAAATTGGAACTCAGCACTCCGATTAACAGTTCTAATAGATTATACACCGCCTTCACATCGAAGCTTACATCACCTGGTATTCCCAAGCGATCACCCACCTAGGTAATGACCAGGCACGACGTTGTTTAACTTCGGTGATCGTACGGGAACCGATGTCTCAGCGTGATATGGCCGTAAGCTGAGATACCTAACAACAACAACAATAATGAGGATGAAGACGAAGAAAAGTGACAATGAGATAAACACGCGTGACATGAAGATTAAGAATCAGAAAAAGGAAAGAGAACAAAAACGAGGAAGAAAAGGAAGTTAAAAAAGAAAGAGTAAAATAGAAAGAAGAAAAAGATACAACAATAACAACAACAAAAAATAATGGTAAACAGGAAGAGAAGAAAATATTCTTAAAATTCATAAAATTGCCATTCTACTGCAAGCTTTGAATATGAGGATTTTTTAAATGGCTTCTTGCCTTTGCCTGAGAGCGAAATAAAATCATTTTCATTTAAATATAACTAAAGATACAGTCCGTAAACATAGTAGATATGCACGCTACTGTAGAAGATTTTACAAGTCTATGAATAGACCAGTCACTTTTAATGGATTCAATGTTTCTTCAAAGTTTTCATAATTTTTAATAAATTACCATGATTGTTGTATTTGAACCAGTTTACATCGCCGTAATAAAGCCCTGATTAATATTGGAAGGTTGATATATATATATATATATATATGTGTGTGTGTGTGTGTGTGTGTGTGTGTGTGTGTGTGTGACTAGCAGCATGGCCAGGCGTTGCACGTGCTTGATTCAAAAATCGTACGACTCATACAGCAATCGCTATCACTTGACTTAAAATATTTTTGCCTTTAAAGGAGTGCCCTTTGCCGTGCTGATGTTGCTACATGCCTTACTTCTTGCCTATCTCACACTGCGAATTTTTTCTAAGCTCTATACTAAACATTAAATGTGTTACGAAAAAAGAACTAAACAAAATGAACACAAAACGATCAGCTTTAAAAAAGGACGCGTAACTGGAAAAACCGAATGAAAAAAGAATGTTGACAACATATACTTTTTCACATCCAACCCAGTTCTGCGGAATCAGAATCAACGTTGAGTTTAAGCAAGCGAATGAGCCAATTGGAGTAAAGTGTCATGCAGATTTAAATTTTTCTCACTTGTGACGAATGCAGCTATCGATTTTTTTTGCATGCTAGCAAGCTAGTTAACATTCGTGTCAGTGAGCTGTTGGCTCTCACGCTGGCCAATAGAATCTTCCTGCCTATTCATGGCAGCCAGCTATAGGCTCTCACTCTGGCCAGTAGAAAATGGCCGCAAACTACTTGAAAACTGCCGTAGAAGCATGAAGATATCGATTATTTCCACTATCGATGGGAGTTGGGAAATGCAAAGTCATTCTTGGCCTGCCCACTAACTTGTAGCATGTGCATGTAAATTTTGGTGCAAATCCGTCGAAAATTGCGGCCGTGCATTCGTTACACATACACACACACATCCTGCCTTTTATAGATAGAGATAAAATGGTAAAGTATCGTTGTAATCATGCTGGGTTAAAGTGCTCAATATCAGGGATAGAGAGTATATAAATATAAAAGTGATGACAGGTTGTTTCATGCTTAAACGCAATGCCTCTAGATTGCATGACTGTCACCGCTGAGTGTTGACCTCAACGTCCACTTATATATATATATATATATATATATATATATATATATATATATATATATATGTATGTATGTATGTATGTATTTAGGCAGCAATCCTTCTTTCATGCACATTTCATTAAAAACGACTGATAAGGTGCTTTTATTTAGTTTTTTATATAATTTCTCGTACAATCTAATAAAGTTTTTCTTTTCAGAGGATAAATTATATAAAAACTGTCCGAATGTTCTTTTTATCCGAGCGCTTTCGGCTATACATTTAGCCATTTTCAAGGATTATATTTCAACTGTTAGAATTAGAAATAGAAATAGTTTGTTATATGTATGTTTTATAAAGTGATTCATTTTTTTTTTGTTTCAAAACACGGTCAAGATATTATGTCCATGTTCAAAGTTAATATTATTAAGTGTTGGTTTGTTTGTTTTTATTAGTAAGGCTTCCATTATTTTTAGCCTTTTTTTGCAAGTGGATGATTCTATTATATTAGTGTTGTCGACAAGTATATTCCGAATAGTGTCTGGTAGGTCTCCATGAATATTTAAATGAGATCTAATTGAGCCGAAAGCGCTCGGATAAAAAGAACATTCGGACAGTTTTTATATAATTTATCCTCTGAAAAGAAAAACTTTATTAGATCGCACGAGAAATTATATAAAAAAACTAAATAAAAGCACCTTGTGAGTCGTTTTTAATGAAATGTGCATATATATATATATATATATATATATATATATATATATATATAACGTATATTTACTCGTATAAGGCGATCTTTAAATTTTAAAAATTACCCTACAAAATCAGGGGTGGCCTAATACAACAGTTACAAAAAGGTAACCTTAAATCCTGTGGTGTAACGGCACTGGTAAGTAGGCTAGTATGCTTGCGCCAAGGATCGCGGTTGGCTGCCTCGGTATGGTAACTACCGATGTAAATATTTCTAGTTGAAACAATTCATATTATAATGCAGTCAGTCAGTTATGTGCCATGCGTGATACACGCTTAGGCGATCAGGTATCTTTCGATACATGACTGACGAGGCAGATTTTTTTCCCGCAGTAGGTTGCCATTTCTTTCTGAGGTAGACCAGTTGCCCTCCAAGGCTATAGAACCCGGTCTCTCCTGGAGCGGGGAGCGAAGAAGAGGATTCATACCTTTCCCAAGGGTGTTAGCACGTAAGTGAATGCAATGCATTCGATTGGAATTCGAACTCGGCTCTCCGATTCCTCAATCCAAGCCGCTATCCATGCCTCCAGTGCTACAGTTATAAATATGATAAAATTACTTTTCCTTCTTGATTTCACATTAAAATGCAATATTCAAGACAACAATTTGTAAAAGTTCTACTGAGCAACACTCACAAATAACAAATAACGTAAACAAATCTTTCGTTCTTGATTTGTAGAGCTATGTCTGCGTTCACACTAATCTTCCTCATAGCCGTGTTAAATAACTGCATTTAGGATAACATACAATCTATATTTCTAATTAAAATTCATTATCATTGTGGCGTTAAATAACAACATTTAGTATAATATGCAAACTTTATTTTTCAATAACATGATTTATACTGTATTTTTTGCGGTGTTAAGCAACAAAATATTTAAGATACCATAAAATCTTTATTTCTCATTACATTATACGCAACTTTTGTTTTCATTCGTACGAGTTGTAAGAATAAAATCGTTATTGTTACTTTCATAAAGATCCATGTTAATACTTTAGATTCTTTTATTCCTTTTGATTTGATAACGATAAATGTAAGCAAAACAACATTTGTAGTAACACCAGCTTTATTTTAAAATCGTAGGAATCATTACGAAAGGCCTAACTGTTAATGGCGGCGTAGGCTAGCCTACGTTTTCGGTCGTCTTATATTATGGATACCTGATAAAGTCACGAAAATTTACCTAGATTTTGAGTCTCGTCTTATCTGTAGGTTGCCTTATACGTGAAAATGTACGGTATATTTGTGTGTGTATGTGTGTGTGAGAGAAAGAGCGAGAGAGAGAGAGATCATTTAATATATATATTTATCAATTACTATTATAGTAATAGTGAGGAATCAGTTTATTACTTAATAACAATGGAGAAGTGATCACCTGTTTTATATCCAATATTGAAAAGTCATGACTATTGATGGAGATTTTATAACAGTTTATTACTTAATGGCAATAGAAAACCGATCCACCTCTTTATATCCACCAGAACCTTATACTAATTCAATTCTAAAATAAAATTTTGTAATATGCAGTAATTCTGGGGATCAATTTATTACAAAATAACAATAGAAAAACGATCCCCCACTTAATGCCTACTAACAAATTATATTCATGCTATTTTATGAATGCCGTCAAGAATTATGGCATGTCTTGTTAAGTCCTTACTATTTGAAGATTTTCACATGTCAGACTTTCAATATAATTTTATGGGGGATCAATTTATTACAAAATAACAATAGAAAAACGATCCCCCACTTAATGCCTACTAACAAATTATATTCATGCTATTTTATGAATGCCGTCAAGAATTATGGCATGTCTTGTTAAGTCACATGTCAGACTTTCAATATAATTTTATGGGGGATGAATTTATTACATAATAACAATAGAAGAACGATCCCTCACTTTATGCCTATTAACTTATTCATACTATTTGATTAATGCTGTCAAGAATGGTAAAATCTTCAAATAAGATCTTGATGGCATTCATAAAATAGTATGAAAAGTACACGAAATATGAGCTATGCATTCGAATTTCTTGAGTTTGGACCATATTTCCTGTACTTTTCTTCTGAAATGGATTTCCGACAATTTCTGATGGATTCTTCTCTTGACTGGAAAGGATTATTCGTAACCTGGAAAAATCGATCATTAAAATTAAGAGACACAAAATGTCTGTCGTTTTTAATAGTATTTGCCTTAAAGAACATTTGCTGCACATAATATACATATATATATATACACGTGTGTGTGTGTGTGTGTGTGTGTGTGTGTGTGTGTGTGTGTGTGTGTGTGTGTATTTAGGCAGTATATCTTCATTCAAGCATATTTGGTTAAATAATCTAGACATGTTTTATTTTTATTTTTATCCTCTCAAATTCACGGATCGATTTCTTAGTGCTCTTTTTAAACTGATTAAGAAGTATGCCGTAGTTTTTCTCATTCCTTTTATTTCCCCAAGTACTCTCAATCATATCCAAGATTATCATCAGGGGTGAATTGCTAAAACAAAAAATTAATGTAATTTATAGTTGCTAATTTTTTTGTAAACACGCATCTAACGCGCTCCGTTCTAGTCGATTAACGTTAAGAATATGTAAGGAAGGTAACTTAATTTATATTTTTATTATTAATGTTTTAAAATACCCAACCTGCAATTAAAAAAAAAAACTTTTTACTTTTTGAGTATCCCACAACATTGTTTTTATAGGCATTTTAAAACATTGTTGCTATTCTCATAATTAATCTTATTTAGTGTTGGTTGCATTTTTTATATAGATCGCTTTGAGAATTCGGAATTTTTTTTGTGGGGGGGTATTTTCATATATATAATGAATTAGTGGACTTTTTTTTTATCTGACATATTTTATTACTTCAAGCGTTATTATAGTGATTAATTCTTTAAAAATTGTTTTGTTTACGTTTTGGATGCGAAACTGACCAGAGATAGGCTTTCAAGAAATATCAATCTGTATGAGGAAGTGTGCTTTCCTTGAAAAGGAAAAATAAAGAATTGCTGAACTGTAATGCTCTACGTAGCTGAGTCGTTAAGTAAGCAGGATCAAATGCCGATTTCTTCTATACGTGGGGACGTATGCTCGATCCCTGTCGGAGAGAACATTTTCTTGATTAATATTTTTCGAATGCGCATGTATCTTTTTTTTAACCATTTCACTCGAAGCAAATAAAAGCTACTAAGACGCAGAGAGTTACTGAGTGTTAGAGAGTACGAGAAAATACTATTCAGGAGAGAGAATAATAAAAGAACAAGAATTAAGAAGGCAAAAGACAATGGTTGACGTTAAATTAAAATTTTTGTAGATCAAAGTAGAAGTGGCGGTGGGGAAGTGACTGTAGCCGAGATGCCAGGTCAGGACCAATAACATTGCAGAATCTGCTTTGAATTTTATAAAAAAAATCTCTAAATATGTAGAAGGAACACAAGACCAGAAGTTACAGCAATATTCAATGCGTGGACGAAGGGTAGACTTATAAATATGCAAGATAGATTCTGGCGGGAAACATTGTATATATGCACTGATTAAAAAACAAAAATAAAAATGGGACTTCAATTTAAAATACTAGTATCCAATAATTAGTAACTTTGGATGTGTGCTGTATATAAAAAAAATATTTATAGGAATAAGGAATAATGTTGGATAAAAAATCATTTAAAAAAATATTATTGTTGTTCACGTTTCAGGTATGAAACTGAAGCGATCAGATATAGATTAATAGAAGCCTCAACGCGAAATGTACATTCCTCAAATCGGGAAGTGAAAACTTGAGCTCTCAGCGCGACTTCTGACAAGTTTCAGCTACAGAAAGCTGTTTCACTGGTGGAAAAAGGTGGACGGTTTCGATATCTGTCGGAAGCGAATTTTTTTTATTTTTTTTTTTTTTAGTGGGACTTCTCAATTTATACGGAATGTTTATTAATTTCAGTAATTAAGAAGGGAGAAAAGAACAAAGATTGAAACGCACATACATACCATGTGTAATAAAAAGAAATATATGTAAAATAAAAAAATATAACTGTTATAGTATTAAAAACAATAGCAACGAAAACATGTGAAGCAACAAAAAGAATTTCAATAAAAAAAAGGGAAGAAAAGAAACCCAAGAGTTAGAGTGAGAGAGGGGAAAAAAAAGACGAAGAAGGAAAACAAAGAAGGTGGGGAAATACTAAAGGCAAGTCTGCTCAACAAGTAGGCCGGCTGGTCGACTGAGGCAAACGCTGGTCGACGAACAGCAAGCAAACCAGGTAGGCTCTGCAGTTGCTTGTTAGCGTCTGTGTCAATGATACAGGTAGGGTGTTGTTGTTTTTCGGTAGATTATCACTGTTGTGCCATGATCCTGGGACAAATGCTTCGATGCGCAGATATTTGTCAAAAAAAGGACCTGAACCGGGTAAGTATTGTCAAATCTCTGCTTTGTTTTCATTTGGTCATTTTCTAACGGAATCTGTTAAGAAGGCGAAGAGAAAGGTTTGAATTACTACGGTCAAGTCAGTCGAAGTATTTGCTTGTTATTATTTTCTGAAACGGTGGCTGATGGAGCTATCAAACATGGAGATCGTGTACCATTCATTACGGATTAGTTGCAACTATTAATACAATACTATATTATACGTATACGAAGGTGGAAGTCTATACAGAATTTACAAGTAGGTTTTACGTTCTTACTCACTTCGTGAAAGTATTTAAATATGAAAATGGCGCCTTTAATCAAGGTTTCTGAAGAAGCATATAGTAATGATTTCTTACATGCACAATAATTAACCTGGTGTATATATATATATATACATATATATATATATATATATATATATATATATATATATATATATATATATATATATATATATATATATATATATATTCTCCAATTCAGTAAACAATTTGCGGCCTGTTTTATGCAAGACAATTTCTGAAAATGGTCGTTTGTTTATCTTGGACGCTCCAGAAATCTATTGGGTTTTTTGGGTGTTTTTCGTTTGTTTGTTTTCGTTTGTTTGTTTTTGTTTGTTTGTTTGTTTTTGTTTGTATGTTTTTGTTTTTATTTTGTGTTTTTTTTTGTTTGATTGTTTTTTTGTTTGGGGTGGGGGTAACGTTTTTCAAAGGTAATTCGTAGGTGGGCCTACACTTTAAACAATTTACCTCCTTTTGTTTATGAAATCATTCACAGTTTTTTATTCGATTTTCAGTTCCTTCTGCATACAGAGGCTGGAATGTCTTCCGGTGTTTTTCATTTGTTTCTTTTTTTATAATGTACCATTCTATTAAAATAATTTTGTCTTTAAATTTTATTATCATATATAAATAAATAAATATATATATATATATATATATATGTATATATATATATATATATATATATATATATATATATATATGTATATATATATATATATATATATATATTTATATATATATATGTATATATATATATATGTATATATATATGCATGTATATATATATATATATAATTCTGTATTCTCCTATTTTATGATGCAAGTTTCATTAAAAAAAACGACTGACAAGGTACTGCAGTTAAGTTTTTTTATTTAATTTTTTTTTTTATTTAATTTTATTTTTATTTTCTGGATATAAATTATGTAGAAATAGTTCAAATCTAGAGTTGTAGGAATGTTTTCTTTTCCAAATAAATGTACTGATCGTGTTTGGAAAATAAAAAATTCCTATAACTCTAGAGACATACATAAAACAATCTCTACATTCAATTAAAATTAAACATGAAATCATCCTTGATAATGGCTAAAAGCGGCCGGACATACAAAACATTTCGACAATCTCTACATAACTGAGGTCTACAAAAGAAGAAAATTATTATAAGACAAGAAAAATTAAATAAAATCTTAACACATAACCTTGTCAATCGTTTTTAATAAAATTATATATATATATATATATATATATATATATATATATATATATATATATATATATATATATGGACACGTGTAAGCATTAAATTTCAGATTATTCTGTGACTTTAGATCATCGGAAGACAATACTTTGGCAGTCATGCTATTTTACAGAGTAACGGGTCTGCATTGATGATGCCCATCTCCTCACCAAGCCAAAGGTGACAGTTTGGAGTAGGTTAGATGGTGCAAGCAGCAAGGAGTAATCACGTATGACAATAATATGTGTAACCTGTAAATGCATGAGTATGCTTACGTGTGACCTGTAGGCACGCACACACGCACACACGAACACACACACACACACACACACACACACACACACACACATATATATAATGAAAACTTGGGAATCCAAAATTTCTGGATTGTGGACCCGGATCTGGACCCTAATGTTTTTAATCTGCTCGCGGAGTCGGCCTAATTCAAAAATGGTATGATATGTTGGACTACGGCCTGTAAGAGTAAAATTGAATACACGGACAAATTTATTTTAAAAAACTATAATTTGAATACAGTAAGTTTTTTCATTAGAAAATGAGTCATTGAAAGTTAGAGAGTTGTGTCCCTTTAATTGTTTTTATCAGTAGAAGCCAAGATGGCGAAATCCGAAAACAATCGCAGTAATGAAAAACTGAGAATCCCAAATTTTAAATTCAGACCGTAATTAAACAACAGAAATAAAGAATTGTCTATCGCTTAGATGCCCTTCGTGCGACGTACGGTGCCCATATAGAAATTTATTAACTAGTTGTATATAAACATTTCAACAGCATCACCCGGTTTCCGTTGTAATTTTAATACATTTTTTCTATTTGTATAATGACTTTGTGCACACTATAATCATTGGTTTCTCGTTTCCAATCCCAGCCGTCTGCCAGGACATCTAGCAGATCCCTAGAAAATACAGACGCCCACTCAACCCACAGAGTACACCTATGATTTATACCGTAACTATAGTGAGCGAACGTTAGTTACAGTTTCTGTGGGAGAGTGCAGTGTACATTCATGGGCTAATTATGCTTTGATTCATGTGTTTTACGACTTATAAACCTTTCTCGGGTTATTTAAAGCCAGAAAATATTTTTAGATTGCAAGAAGATTTTGGAGACAATAATGATTTACTAATAAATCCTATTAATTAACCTATAGCTGGGGGAAAAGAGGTGGATTTATACCTTTCTCATTTGTGCATAAATGAATATAATGAACCCTACTGTAATTGGAACTCGGTTTTCCGATTAACAATTCTAAGCCGTTGTCTATTACACCACCCGCACATCCAAACTCACAACACCTGGTATTCCCTAATTATGCTTTGTTTTAAGTAAGCAGATCAACTCACGACCAGTACTAAAAATAGTTTTAGCACCATTATAACTAGTTTGCAACTTTTATCTGACATAGACGGCTATTTCAACTACTTTATTATATGCAGTGCAATATTGATCGGTTTTCTGAATATTGTATTTATGGAGAGTCGATATTCCACTGTCCGAACAAACCGTTTCCTGTTCATGTAAAGGACATTACGTTTGTGAAGCCGTTGAAATCGCTGTTGATCAATAAAAGTCAATTGCAATTATAACATAACATTTGATCAGCAATTATTTTCTATTTTTAGAAAACTCTGATCAACCAACATCAGAGTTCGATGAAGCAAATACGTGAAAAGAGAAGAGAAATAAAAAATAAAAACACTACGAGGGGTCAGAGGGAAATGTTCTAAAGATTCAAAGGTTGAAACGAAAAACACGAGAAATTAAATGATTTCGAATAGACGCCATGTTATTTTTTTAAATTTTAAAACGGTTTTGATTACTGTGTGAACAATCGAATTTCTGTGTGACACAGTAATTTGAATTTTCATAGCAATAACAAAAGACGCTTTTCATAAACTGGGTACGGTGTCAATGAATAAAGAAAATAACATCAGAATGGAATAAACAGAAGTGGATTGCTTTCGCATCAGGAACAAATGAAAGAAAGACTCGCGAAAACAGTGATACGGTTCTATTGACGGATATTGAAAACACCGGGGGACAAAGGATACAACGAATGAAAAACTTTTAAGAAGTCGAACTCCAAAAAAATGCTGCTAACAATCAGAGACATCTGAAATCTTTGAAACACATGAGTAAAAAGGCTTGGAGAATTTAACACAAGACACGATGAAGATCAGACGAACAGCAGGAAACAGTTGCAAGTTTAACTATATGGATACAGACATAGACAAAGACAAAGAAGGAGCCATAAAAGAGTAAATATTACTGTGAGCATCAAGATGCTGGAAAGCTGTGGAGAGTCATGATCAACCGCATCCTAGAGGAATAGTGCATCAAAATTGATTGATTGATTGATTCGTTTTCAGCCAATTGCACGTTATTTAAAGCCAGACAATATTTTTAGATTTTATGAATTTTTTTTTTTTTAGATAATAATTGTTTAGTGATACAAATGTTACTAATTAACCCATAGCTGGAGTGATAAGCAGTGGATTCATACCTTTCCTAAGTATATTTGCGCCTAAGTGAATATAACGACTCCAACGGGACTCGACTCTCCAATTAACAATTCCAAGCCATTGTCCATGTTGTGGGGCTCTCCCCTTTTACACAAGATGGACTCGTCTAAAGTATACTTATACTGACAGAGTTGGAGATACGTTGAGATAAGGCTGAGATACGTAGAGTCCAGAGAGAGAGAGAGAGAGAGAGAGAGAGAATTACGGCTCCACTTACAGAGACTTGTACATATACTTTCTACTAATCCGCATTCCTGGACTACTAATCTTCATTTCAAGTTTGTATTCTTACGTTCAATACACTTATTTTCCTATTTCAATTACTGGCGTTGTTTATTTATTTGTGCAGGATTCCATCCCCGGAATCCACAACAGTCCATTACATATGCACATCTAAGCTTACATCACTTGGTATTCCTAATCTTGGTACTGACCTGGCTCTACGCCGAGAGAAGCCCAAAAGGATTGGAATTTAACAGGCACTATCATCTTCACGGCTTTACTTCCCATCAAGTTCTGTAAATGAATTTAACAATTTTGTGCCGTGTCCCTACAGGACATGGTCGATCATGGCTCTCGACAATTTCCTATCCTTTGTAGCTATAAACAATGTTTGCCTTTACGATCTCTACCAGTCCCCGTTTCGCTATTCATTTACACAAGCTCATTAAATTATTCGCTGTTTCCCTGGGCTGCTCTAAACTTCAATATGTCCTGTGAGTGCCAAATTCTACAAGTCCCCTTTCCTCATTATGCGGACAGTAAATTTCAACTGTCTCTTTCAGGCCCAATGCACGAGTTTTATTTTTGTTTCCCTTATTCTTAAAACTTCCTCGTTAATCGAAACATTCACTCCCTGGTGTACCCAATATCCGTCTGTAAAAACACAATTCCGTGGATTGATATTACATAGACATTGACCACCGATATCTTTGTTTGCAACGAAATTTTCCTGTTTCTTAATTATCCGCTAAGCTTTTAAAAAGCATCTTTAGGTAGCCCAAGGCGCTTTCTGATTTGGGTGTTGCATTTTCCGTCGTCTGTTAAAGCCTTTCCTAGATATTAATAGGAGGACTGATATTACATGGCAATTCAGTGCTGTTTCTAACGCAATTTTCCTCTGTCTTAATATTCTGATTAGCTTTCGGAAGGCATCTTTCGCTATGCTAATGCGCTTTCGGATTTCGGTGTCGCATTTTCCCTCTTCTATTTAGACACTTCCTAGATATTAATAGGAGGACTGATATTACATAACAATTCAGTGCTGTTTCTAACGAAATATTCCTTTTTCTTAATACTCTGCTTAGCTTTTGGAAGGAATCTTTCGCTATGCCAATTCGCTTTCGGATTTCGGTGTCGCATTTTCCCACTCCTATTAAGACACTTCCTAGATATTAATAGGACTAATATTACATGACAATTCATTACTGTTTCTAACGCGATTTTCCTGTTTCTTAATACTCTGCTTAGATCTTGGAAGGCTTCTTTCGCTATGCAAATGCGCTTTCGGAGTTCGGTGTCGCATTACCGCGCAACAGAATTGACCCAGAGATAGGACAAAACAGTGCGGGTTCGTTAAAGATACCGAAACGAGGGACGCGATATTCATACTTAGAATATTATCAGAAAAAGCAATACAAATGGAGAAGGACGTGCACTTATGTTTTATAGACTACGCAAAGGCGTTCGACAAAATACGGCACAAGGATCTGCTGGAACCGCTCAGCAACCTTTTTATATTCGGGAAAGATATTAGAATAATCAAGAATATATACTGGCAGCAAACGGCATGTATGCACATTGAGAATGAGTTCAGCGAATATACAAAAACAGAAAGGGGTCATAAGGCAAGGATGTGTCTTCTCACCGGACTTATTCAACCTATACAGCGAGGCAATTCTGAGAGATTGAAGATCTTACCGAGATTCAGCACTGGCGGCCACAATCTTACTAACATAAGATAGACAGATACTGATCTGTGGAACCAACTCCTAAGTTAATGTTTCCCGATCATTACAATATTAACCTGTTCAAGTCTAGGGTACATTTCTGGGTATGACGATAAACGACATCTGGTAGCAAGTCCGATGATTCGGATATTGGAGGTTTTAGGAGCGTAGAACCATCTCTTATTTGCTTTTGTTCCCAGATTCACTCTGATCTGGGGTGATAGCACCTGTTAGGGTTCCAGCTATAGACATATAGTGAACCTCCAAACAAAATCAAAACGCTAAGTATAAAAATACATTTTTAAAGTAAACATACCAATAATACCTATTTATTTACGAACAATATATGTTTAAAACAAAACTACCAACAATGTATTTTATCTGTAGTTGAAGGCATACCATTTCGTTCAAAATATATTTAGTTGAAGCCATAAAATTGTGTTCAAAATATTTATATTTCTGCAATAAATAACCCATACAGCTGTTGATATGCCGCTAACTAAAATCAATCAAACAACCACGTCTAGGGTTAATCTTTATCTAAATTGTAACGCTCTACCTCGAATGTCTCTAGGGCTTCGTACACGGTAAACCTCAGTGTAAAAAGAAAAAGAAAAAGGAATAGAACTGTGAAGGAATTCGAAAAACAACATTAGATATCTGCTGTCATTGGTCTTTTTTTTTTTTGTAGGAGGTGAGGTTTATTGCTGGGTTGAATGTATTTTTCTTTCTGACTTCTGATTAACCAATCAAATGAAAGCATTTCTCTTTCCTTTCTCCGTGTCTGTTTCTATCTACGCGCTTCTGGTGTGGCATTGTAATGGAGCTAACGTGGTAAAATATATCCACATAATTTAGAAAAGAAATCGGATTGAATTAAAAAGTATACTGACCCCATTAAGCTTCATGTTCTTAAGAAAGTGAAATTAACTATTTTTACGGAATATTCTGTATAAATAGTTTTACAGAATATGCTGTATAAATAACTGTACAGAATATACTGTATAAATATTTGTTAAAGATTATGCGGTATAAATAATTTTACAGAATATGCTCTATAAATAATTTTACAAGTAAACTGTACAAATAATTCCACAGAATAAACGGTATAAATTATTTTATAAGTAATCTGTATAAAGAATTTCTAGAATAAAGTATATAAATAATGTTACAGATATACTGAATAAATCATTTCACAAAATAAACTGTATAAATAATTTTACAAGTAACTGTATAAATTTACAGAATATGCTGCAAAAATAAATTTACAGACTATCAATTATGTACCATGCGTGATACACGCTTATGTAATCATGTATCTTTCGATACATAACTGACGATGCAGATTTTTCCCGCAGTAGGTTGCCATTTCTTTCTGCGGTAGACCAGTTGCCATTCAAGGCTATAGAACCCAATCTGTCCTACTATTTATCCATAGCTGGGGAGGAGAAGAAGAGGGTTCATACCTTTCCCAAGAGTATTAGCACGTAAGTAAATGTAATGGATTCGACTGGAATTTGAACTCGGCTCTCCGACTCCTCAATCCGAGTCGCTATCCATTATTCCAGCGCGCCTCCGTTTTACCTAATAAACTGCATAACTAATTTTACAGAATATACTATATACATAATTCTGCAAGTAACCTGCATAAATAATTTCACAGAATAAAATACATAAATAATTCCATTTTGCATTATATTTTTAAGCTTCAATTTTAAATAAATTTTGTAAAATGGTTAACTTCTGGCATAAGGCCACATGTATGGGTCATCCAATGAATATAAAACACTCTACTCGGGTTAACCAGTACGGTTAATCCGACTAGTCCACTCACGATTACCACTGTTCGAGGCGCTCTTTTTACAATTTTAGTTTGGCACAAGGTAATAAGTATGGGACACTTAGTGACGATAGAACCCTCTGTACAGTAGTAATGGTCAACCAAACTAGATCGTTAACAATTACACCACACCAAATGTTGCTTAGTTTTGGCACACAATTTCATAAAATGACTTACTTTTGGTACAAGGCCATAATTATGAGCCACCTAGTGAGGTTAGAATTCGCTTCTCAATAATAATAGTCAGTCCAATTATTAATTAGATGTGAAGGTGGTTTGATAGTTAAGCGACTCGAAGCGAGAAACCAGTGAGCTGGACACGTGACTAGAAAAGAAAATTAGTGACTTATTTTTTAAAAAAAAAGTCGCTCAACATTTTATGTTCTTGTGATTTTCTAAGCCTAGCTTAGATGTGGCACAAGGCCGAAAATGTTCTTTGTTTTCAGTGTCGGAGTTTAAAGATAGAAATCCATCAGAATGGGTAGAAAATAAACGAAAGGTTTTTGGGGTTTTTTATCCATGCGTTCTCCATGTTGACAATATGTTAAGAACTTAAGTAAATGATCCCGACAGAGTTATACATTAAATTGCAATTGGAAAAAAAACGTTCATGAAAGTATAATCTTTCGAAAAAAAATATCCGATAATGCATTTCACCCATTTGGGGGCTTCATCAGATAATAAAATACTAAAATAGACTGTCTGTAATCAGTGCAATTATTCTTTTTTTTTCTTGCTGTTTGATTCCTTTTCTAGAGCTTATCATACCTTTTACAGGTAATTTAAAACCAGAAAAATATCTTTAGAGTGTAAGAATTTTTTTTAGATACTAATTGTTTAGTGATACAAGTCTTACCAATTAACTCATAGTTAGATTCTTACCTTTCCCAAGTGAATTTGAACATAAATGAATATTACGAACCCGCCTGGAATTGGAACTCATCTCTCCGTTTAACAATACTGAGCCATTATCTATTACACCACCTGCACATCCAAACTTAAAGCAACTTGTATTCCCAATTGGTCACCTGACCAGGCTCGACGTTGCTTAACTACGGTGATCGTACGGCAACCGGTGTTTCAACGTGATGTGGCCGTGAGCTTGCCAATCATTCTTATCGAAAATCCTGACCGATTAATTACGATATTCAGAGTTGACATCCGATAAGTATTGAATTTTATTATTTATGAATCGATAATTATTGCTCTCATCAGATATCGAGCAGAAATCTCGTTCTCCTTGACAACACGATTAAATTATACAATTTTACGTGTATCAATAGCTACCTATATTATTTTAATTTCATTTTTTGCTAAATATGAATATAAAATTATCACAGATAGATATAAAGATGAATTGTGATATTTCATCTTATTTGGATTGTTTTCCATCTCATAAAAAAGCTGAGATTTTTAATAAGCGATATAAGGAAATTATTTTATAATAAAGATATATCAGAAAAAAAACGTTCCTTATTTTTTTTAGTTTAGCCATGCCGTCATAATTGTCGTAATATTTTGTTAAAAGCATCGCCGATCGGACCCCGAACTATCACTAGTCACGATGAATAGATGTCTCCTCGGGGAGGCTCCGTGCCTTGAGAGACAATTGGGCCTTAAATTTACGCCTGACCTCAAGTGGAACTCGTGCATATGATTCATCGATGAAGAAAATTAGTCGGTTCCCTGTACCGCTCTGGTAAATATTTTACACCTCGTGCTATTCCCTACCTTTACAAGAGCCAGATCAGGTCGAAAATGGAGTACTGTTGTCATATTTAGCCGGGAGCTGCCCACTCCTTACTCTCTAGTCTCGATAGAGCCTAAAAGCGTCTCCGAGTTCGTGTGGGTGACAAATTATTTTCCACCCTCAACTTCCATGTAAAGTGCTCGAACGAATTGCATTCCTCAGTTCCGCCAGTTCTAACCTTCACGGCCAGGACACGCTGTGCCAGTTATATTGTAGCAAACCGCCCACATTCCCTTCGTATTCCATCGACGAAAAGTAAATTTCACTCGAACAGCTTCTTCCTGTGAACCATTGCTCCGTGGAGCCGACTCCCAAGTGTAAAATTTCCCCAGTTACTACAATTTTGACCTGTTCAAATCTAAGGTTAATCGTTATCTTCCCCTCCTATCTGCATAAATTGCCTCTTAGTATAATGCTCTACCTCAAGTGACTCTCGGGTCTTGTATAGGGTGAACCCCATTGTAAAAAAAAATATCCGTATTATTATTTGTACTTTTTCTCATGGGAATTTTTAAATCATCGTCAGTTTTTGGCCAGGTGTGGTCGTAGGGTCCCTGCGCAACTAAACGCCTGACCAGCTCCCTCCACAGTTGAAAGTTGATGTATTCATTCATGCGTAACGTGGCCTGAGCAACTGAACCTGAAGGAGCCCGTCCCTCTTCAGGTCAGACCACAGCCGTCGATTCCATCGAGTGAACCCTCCACCTTGTCTGTTTACTTCAGTCTAGAAAGCCCCTCCGCACAGCAATGCTGTTTCATCAAAGCACTGGCTGCGCGTACATAGCTCTATGGAGCCAACTCTACCACATTTTACTAGGTGGCCCTACAAGATGTTTCATCCCCTCTCTGAAAGGTTTTGCTTTTAATCCTGATTGGTTTCTAGACACCTTCCTCACCAGAAAAGTCTACTGGTTTAGGCGCTGATAACCCGACCATGTGACAGACAGTACTGAGTTACATGTCACCAATAGCACTCGTAGAGTGACCTGATATAAATTCTTTAAATATATTCTTCAAATTATTATGTATTTTCCGATAGTTCACCAATTCAGGGGAACCAAGGGCCACTCTAGCTAGAGGGTTCTTGAGTGAGATTGTAAGAAAGGGGGAAGTAAGATAGTGTTATGAGAACGCGTAGGATAGATATCGGTTGAAACTAAGATTGTAGTTGTCAGGGAGGCTTTCTCTCTGGAATTTGTTCCACAAAGTAACCGTTCTGGAGAAGAAGCTGTTTGAAGTGACAGAAGGGAATGTGGATGGTTTGCGACTGTGAACACGGCATGGTGGGTCCCAGCTATGAAGGTCCGAGCTGGTGACACTAATGAATGTAACTCGTCCGAACATCTGTCATAGTAATAGGGACATAGATAGGAAAGCCTGGCTATGTTTAGTCTGTCGGCTAACATTTGCAAGGAGGGTAATAATTCATCACCCACATGTCCGCGTAAGCGCTTTTGAACTCTATCGAGGCTAGACAGTGAATAATGGGCATCATCAGCGCTGATAAAGCAACAGTACTTCACTACTGATCTGGTCTGACTTATCAACCTTTTGCAGGTTATTTAAAGCCAGAAGATTTTTACATTTAAAGTTTTGGGGAGATAATAATGATTTACTGATATAACTTATATTAATTAACCCATAGCTGGAATGAGGAAATGTGTATTTTTACATTTCACAAGGTTATTTGCGCGTAAGTGAATATAGGGTGTTTCATTAAGACGGACCAAAGTCAGTAGTAAATAAATCAGTGTTATTGGTGAAAATGTATTTATTTTTCTATTGGATCATGTTATTTAAGTCATGGCAATTATGTGTGAAAAATAATATCGCCCAAATGTCCGCCAAGGCTTCGGCGGCACACCTCCACTCGATGGTCAAAATGTTTGATGACGTCTCTGTATAGTTGCTCCTCGATCTCACCAATATGCCTTATCTCATCGTTCAGCTGTTGAATTGTTGTTGGCTTGTTGGCATAGATCTTACTTCTGAGATGATCCCAAAGGAAGAAATGTAAAGGCGTCAAGTCGCACGTTCTTGGTGGCCAATTGACTTCGCTGTTTTGAGAGATGATGCGACGTGGGAATTTCTCGTTCAAATTCTGTTTGAACGTCTATTTTTGTAATATGCTTCGATAACTTTAACATGTTGTTTGATTGTTAATCTTGCCATGGTTGAAATTGCCAAAAACTTAAGTTGTTAAATGCGAAAGAAAAAGAAAAAAAAATAATTTGACGCTTAAACTTAATCCACATTTAAAATCGGTCCAAGTTATTGGAACACCTTAACGAACCCGATCGGAATTGGAACTCTGCTCTCCAATTCCGAGCCGTGATCCATTATACCATACGCACATTCAGCACCTAGTATTCCCAAGCGGTCACTTATACAGATACTGGCCAGTTTCGGCATTGCTTAACTTCGGTGATCGTACAATAACTGGTGTTCCCACGTGATGTGGCCATAAACACGAGCCGATAAGGGTTAACAGCTCATGTTAAACCTTCTTGTCATGGTAAAGTCATAATGAAATATCGATTTCACATATGTCATCGTTTTGATCGAAACCTATAAGCTAGCATTAACATAAGATACAAGAAAAGCAATATTATGAATCGATAACGCCTATCAACTGCAAAGGGATATGAAGTTGTGGTGAAATATTATTGCACACAGCACATAAATGAATAGCGAAGTCATAGCAGCGCAAGTAACAAAACTAAAAAGTGACGTCGTATTCTTAGACATTTTTATAGAAAATCAATTCCTTTATCGAAATCAAAGGAATTTTTATAGAAATCAATTATTTTACAGGAATCAAAGGACTTTATATAGAACTCAATAATTTTATGGAAACCAAAGGATTTTCGATAGAAATCAATTCTTTTATTGCCATAGTAATCATTATAGGAATCAAAAGAATTTTTATAGAAATCAAAGGACTTTTAAAGAAATCATTTCTGCTATAGAAACCAAAGAACATTTTATAGAAATCAATTCTATTAGAGAAATTAAAGAAAGTTTTGAAGTATTACTTTTTTCTTCCAAATGTTTACTCAATACAAGTCCCAAGTGTCCCTCAAGGTAGTGTGTTACTGAATGATGTTGTATCAGCGTAAGAGGAGGAGATAAGAAGTGCAGTTTATGAGAATATGGGAGAAAGATAACGGTTAACCCTAGATTTCAAGAGGTTAACATTGTAGTGACCGGGAAAGAATGCTCACGGGGTCTATTCCACAAGTTAACGATTCTTGGTAAGAAACTGTTCAATTGGAACTTCCTCTTTACAAATGGAATACAAAAGGGAATGGAGATGGTTGGTTCCAGTATACCCGGTTTGGTGGCTCTGAGCTGCGATGGCCCGAAATGGTGGAACTAATGATTGTAGATTGGCAGAACATTTGACATGGAAATAGTGATGAAGTAGCGAGAGGCTTGCAACACCTTATCTACCGTGGAACATATTCAGTGAATAAATTAATGGTGTTTTGTTTTCTAGACAACCAAGTCATCAACGACAAAAGCTACGTCAGTAATCCCCGCACCCACAACTTTAGCATAACCTGATTTATTGTTTTTATTCCAATCTAAGTTCCTAGATTATTACAAATATGGCTTCATTTGTTTTATTTATTTATTCATTTTTTTTCATTTAATTATTGAATTGGGCGCGTGGACGACTGCTGAGTACCAGTGCCGGATTTACATAGGGGCTAGTACGAGCTGCAACGCAGGGGCCCTATGACTAAAAGCCCTCAGGTATCATCTAGTCTTTGGGCCCTGATAAAATTTTTAAAAAATAAAGCTATAGGAACATATAAGCTTTGTTTATTTTTTGATTAAACGGGGCTCCCTTGAACAAATTTGAAACAATTAAGAGGATTTGGGTCCCTCTAGTTTGAGGGTGTCTTTTAAATTAGATGGGGTCTCTTCAAAGGGCCCCATTTAGGTATTGATGCATCATTTTTTTTATACATATAGATTTTTGATGCAGCGATTTTAGTTTTGCATAATTTTGTCTACTTTACTCAATCTTTGCTCATTTTTGCACTCCATTCAACACAGAATGTAATAATTTCAAAATGACACATCATCTAAAAATATGTCTTTTTTTCATATCACTGTATGGGGGGGGTGAACTTACGTAATGAAGAGGGTCCTAAATTCTTAAGCCCAGGTTCTGCCAATAAAACACGGGCTCGAACTTCGCCATAGTCAATTTGTCAAGTTAGTGACTTCATGATAAAACCAGTATAGGGAGATTGTCCAAAAGTGCGACACCGTTTTGTAAGTACCTGAAAACCATACAATAGATTGAGCCAAGTCTTGTGCGAAATTGTGAAAACCATCGATGGTTGTATTAGCGACCGATGGACCGAGGGCCTTATTCAAACTGTTGATCACGCCAGATTATCCGCTCTCTCACAGAAACTAGAAGGTTAGCTCAGCATAATTGCAATATAAACCACATGTTGGCTGTGTGTGTATTGCAGTGTAAACCACAGGTGGGCTCTGTGTGTGTGGAACAAACACAAATCTACTCAAGTAGGCATCTGCAAAAGAGATTAGCAAGCCACCCAAGCAGACTGGTTTGTTCGTAAATGCCCGGCTAGCAATTAACTTTTATTGACCGCAACATTTGAAGCACTTTACGAACCCCGAAGGACACAGCAGCCGAAACTGAATCACAAGTCATCGTGTACGAGGGTTTTAGTATAGTCATACCAGTATATGTGATTCTTCTTGAAATCTGTAACTAAAGTCTGCTCACCATCGTTGCAGGTTGGCTTTGTGGGTGTTGAACAAGCACAAATCCGAGTCTACAATCCCGCCACGCTAGTAGACGGAGGTTTCGAGAAAACTAGCAACCAGACATAGGAATATAAAGCAGACAATATCAAGCTTTTCAGAGTATATAAAGTTTGCTATATATTTATAAAAAGTGTGTGCGGATAATTTTGTTATTTTGTTTTCTCTGTCCTGTTTTGCTTCGTATCAATTGTTGTCGGTTTATGAACAAAGCAGCAGGTGGAAGGAAGTCTCCTGCCATCTTGTCAAATGTTCGTCAGCCTCGAGTCAATTGCGGAAGTCACAGTTTGGAATCGGAAGAAATCTTGTCGTTTAGCTGAAGATTTTCTCAACTCAACATAATTTCCGCCTTTGCCAACGAACCGGCTTCTCTTCTTCTCTTCAGTCGATCTACAACCTGCCACTTCTATTCATGGCGATTCCGTAATTCTTTTTTTTATCTGTCTTACTTTTTATATCTACATCAATCGACTTCTCATATCTATCTATCTATCTATCTATCTATCTATCTATCTATCTATCTATCTATCTATCTATCTATCTCCCTCTAAATATATATATATTTATGTGTGCGTGTGTATGCGTCCATATTTATTTAAATTATCTTTCGAATTATATGTCTATCTATCTATCTATCTATCTATCTATCTATCTATCTATCTATCTCCCTCCCTCTCCCTCTAAATATATATCTATATATGTGTCCATATTTATTTAAAATATCTGTCAAAGTATATGTCTATCTATCTATTTATCTATATATATATATATATATATATATGTTCATATTTTTTAAAACATCAAAAGTACCTGCGTATCTATCTCAATCTGCTCATATCTATATATCTATCTTTCTATCTATCTATCTATCTATCTATCTGTCTGTTTATTACCAACCTACCTTAGTCTATTAATATCTACCTGTATCAGTGTCAATATCTGTATATCTAATTTTATTCACTTCTATTTCAGTTCGTACATATCTATTTATTTATCTATCAATCTATCTCAGTCTGTTCATATCGAGGGAGCTGATTTTATTTCTTCCAATCTCTTCATCACTATCTCAGTATTATTATTATTATTATTATTATTATTATTATTATTATTATTATTAAAATTATTATTATTATTCATTTTTCACCTGTATTTACTTTCATGTTCATGTTTTAGATTCTTTTTATTGCAACTTCACTCGGGCCCTCAATTGACGGCAATGATTTTCGAACACAGATTTCTTTTGGTTAAAGGAAACTTGGGGAATGATCAGCTGCTCTCAGTACTACATGAACATAGCTGCTTTGCAAATGATCAGATCTAACCTATAACTCATCACACCATTCCAAGATCTATCAACCCCATATTTTTGTTTGGTTTGACAGTAGTATTTATTTTTTATTAGATGAATCATTGTCAACAGATATTAACTTTAACAGTATCTCCGTTTTTTCTCCCTCTCTCTCTCTCTCTCTCTCTCTATATATATATATATATATATATATATATATATATATATATATATATATATATTAACAGTTATAACAAAGACATGTCATAAACCGCTACATAAATGCAATCATGTTTCAACACTTCACCGTCTGAAGAAGCACGGCACGGTGGAGTAGTGGATAGCGTCCCGGATTGAGGAATCGGAGAGCCGAGCTCGAATTCCAGTCGCTTACTTGCTTGGCAAAGGTATTAATCTTCTTCTTCTCTCTCTGGGTATGGGCAAATACATAGCAGGACAGACTGGGTTCTAGACTGGGTTAGAAGGCAAATTGTCTAGGATTCAAAACATGCGGATGGTCGTTTGGGGATTTTGTGGCACGTAGAGAACCAGGTCTCTGTATTCAGCCTTTCAAAAACGGTGGTTGTTTCAGAACAAAGTCTTGACCACAATAATCAAATCATATGTGGTGGTGTCTGTCTGTCCCTCATACGACGAATGTATTGTTAATATATATTAACAATTATAACAAAAAATTCACGTAAGCCGCTACATGAATGCAATCATGTTTCCACACTATAGGAGATACATCAGGCGTTGGGTTCATTGTCTGGTGAACCACCTGATGTGCTGAAACATGATTGCATTTTTGTATAGGTACTTCCTCAGGCAGTGGTCTTATCGTCTGAAGAACGCCCTATTGTGCTGAAACATGATTCCGTTTATGTATAGGTGTTTCTACAGGCGGTGGTTTCATTGTCTGACGAACCACCTATTGTGCTGAAAGATGATTGCATTAATGTGTAGGCCCTTCTTCAGGCGGTGGTTTCATCGTCTGAAGAACAAAGTATTGTGCTGAAACATGACTGAATTTATGCATCGGTGCTTCTTCATGCGGTGGATTCATCGTCTGACGAACCACCTATTGTGCTAAAACATGATTGTATTCATGTAGGGATTTATAACTTTTTTGTTATAATAGTTAATAACTATTATTAAGTTCTACTCTGTATTGAGCATTTTTAAATATATATTTGGACATTAGAATTATACTCCATTCGAACCCACCTTACACATATATTATTTTCACCTTGGTTTATTTTCCTTTTGCTCTTGCTTTCTTACCTCTTACCTTTCCCAATTCCGTTCCACTTAATACTATTTTGGTTCTTCGGCCAGAGAGCGTAACTTGTTCCAAGTCAGAAGGGTCGGTTGTCAAGTTGTTCCTCGATAGACAAAACTAAGGCTTGTCCGAGAAGATTTTTCTACCATATATTCTATCACTCCTCCTTCCCTCCCTCTTTTCTCCGCCATCTTCTCCCAACTTTTCCTTATTCCTTCATGATTAATATGATTAAGTATGTTTCTAGGCAGTAAAACGTAACTGATTCCAATTCATAATGGTCAGCAATCAAACATATACCACTCTTATCTAGTTCCTAGTCGGGAAACTTTAACGGTTGTACAAGGAGATGTGGAAAAGATCTCGTCTCTGGGAACGTCTCCAAATCTGACGAATTCAGGAAACATCATAATTTTTAGGGTCCCGTCTTGGTCGAGACATTTTTAGCGTCTTCTCTTCGAAGGCAACAAACTCCTAGACAGGGTAGTAAAGGAAAGCAAGAAGAAAGAACTAATTGTCAACTGTAAGAAGACAGAATGTATAATTGTCATAAAACGCCGAAAATATGAACCACGATTTCAAAATGCAACATCAAACAATTATAGAAGTTTAAATATTTGGAAGCTTTTTTTAACAGAGGATGGAAAATTGGCTCATGGTAGGGTGGCTTGTCCATCAAACACCCTCCACCACCACCACCAAAAACAAAACACCCTGCCCTTTTTTTCATCTGATTCTGAGTATAAATTTCCATTTTCCTTCATCGTTCATTACGCATTCCGTTATTAGAATTCTCAGCATCCTTCTGTGGGTTAACCTTTTTTATTGCCTCCAGTTTCCTTTTCATACAAGAGAATTGACTTTAGACAGATATTCAGCGATCTTTTCTTTGTTTCTGGTTTGTTTGGGTTTTTTTTGCTATTTTTTTTTTAATTACCGTTTTTACTCGCGTATCATGCGACTTTTCAAGACCTAATTTTGAAACTAATTTTAAGGGGGTCGCATCATACACGAGATATAAAATTAGCATATGTACTGCTGGCCCTGGTACGCCGTTGACCAAACTGTATATCCATTTACTGTAGTCAAAAAGTACAGGTGTATTTAAAATAAACATAATGTTAATAAAACTGATGCTTTACTTAACTATATCCAATAATAATGCAGGCAATATTCACATATTAGTATCGCATACAAACATAATAAACAAAATACAACCATAGCGAATATGCATCTTTTCTATTGTTTACGTTTATAAGATGTTTAGCTGTTTCTCGTTCGGTTGTTTATGGCTGTACACGTTTACGCAACGAGTATAGCATTACTAACGATACTTTTATCATTCTCTTTTACTGTTTTAACTTATTTAACTAGAAGATGGAATAAAGAGAAAGAAAAAGAGGTTAGTCTATTGTAATTTGGTCTCTCAAAAAATGGAACTCACATGATACACGAGAGAGATGATAATATCATTTTTTTATAAGTGAAAAATTGGGGGGGGTGCACGATACGCAAGATCGCGCGTTACGTTATACAGTATTTTGCTTGGCTCTTTTCTTTGTTTCTAACGAATTTTCCCTGCTTGTAGTAATTCGCTTAGCTTTAGAAAAGCATCTTTCACTATTCCAATACGACTTCGGATTTCGGTGTCACATTTTCCATCCTCGGTTAAACATTTCCTGATATTTAAAATTCTGTACTTGTTTAATTCTGAGATTTTCAATTCATATCATGCACCTTGGGCTTTTTCTTTTGCTGACAGCTATATATTCTGCCTTCTTTCAGTTGATAGTTAGTCCTTTCTTCTCGCTTTCCTTTACATCTTTGTGTAGAAGATCCTAAAGTTTCATTTCTGCGTCTGCCGCCAATACTGTGTCATCTGTGAATCTTTTATTGTTAAGAATGCACCCACCAACAACAAATCTTCATAGGGTCTCCATCTCCCTTAGGATAACATCGGTGTAGAGGTTAAAGTGGGGGTGGAGGATAAGATATAGATTCCTACTTTTCCCAACTGGATTTGAAGTCAGCTCCACTTCTCTCGCCGATAACTTCTACACTGCCCTCTCATCCCTGTATTAAATAATGTTTTCCATTTATTATGAAAAAAAAAACAAAAAAAAAGTAATAAGGATTTTTATATAAGAATATAAATTTACTGGTATCGTTATTTCACGCAGTAATTAAAATCTTTTTATTTTCGTAGCTTTTTTCCAACAAAAATGCAAGATCGCCGCTACCAATACCTTCGGTATACTCGCTTGACTCAGGAATTTCTTTTATTGTGCGTTTTTACGGGCCGATGTGTCCCTACGAGTGACACAGGTTTAGATGGGTAATTTCTTTCGGTCACTATCTCTAGACTGAATGCCAGTCAAGGCTAAAGCGGCCAGTCTACCCTACTGTTTAACCCATAAATTGAGAGAGAAGAAATAGATTCATACTTTTCCCAAGAGTATTTGTATGAAAAGGAATTCTACGTTTTCAATCGGAAGTCGAACAAGTAAGCAAGCATATGAAAACCGGCACATTGTTATCGGAACGGAGACCATATATTATTAAGTTGAAAACTGGACCGGAAATTGCTTTATTCTTTAAGTTAGAGAATTTTAATGGCATTAGCCTAACGAAACAGTGCTACTAGTTGCCGTTTTTGCTGTTACGTTAGTACAACGAGAAGAAATAGAACCATTATTATATATATTCTATTGTAATTAACTTAAGTATATCATTATTTTTACTAATTTCTTTCCTAGCACAAGACTCAAGAACCACTCACGCTATAAGGTTACTGAATGAGACTGTTGTATGGACGTAAGTAAATGAAGATCATGAGGATATGTAAGATAGATAACGGTTGAGCCTAGATTTGAAGAGGTTAAAATTGTAGCAATTGGAGAAGCATCCTCTCGAGAGACTGTTCTATAAAGTATCGATTCTCGGAAAGAAACTGAGTAGAACTTCCTCCTTAACTATGGAATACGAAGGGAATGCGGATGATTCAAGCATGTGTACGTGGTATGGCGAGTTCTAGATATAATGGTCTGAACTGGTGGAACTAAGGAATGTAGCCCTCCTGGACATATGCCATGGGCGTTTCCTTATCTCTTTTATTTATTTGATAAGGTTGTTCAGAAAGATATGACGTTTTTTAAAAAGTTTAAAGCAAAATAAAAATATGAACACTTGATAGAAAAGCTGTTTAATCGAAATGAATCCATTGAGTGAACGCACTATGTGGAATTAGTAAATACTAAACACTTCAGATACCTCGGCATATGGATCAGCTATAACAAATATAGTATAGGCGCCATACCAGTTCAGAAATATCTAAACTGTCAGCTTTCTCAAGCGCTTTCCCAGATGAATTTGAGAATTTGAGCGAATAAAGCCTGAGGGTTTTGACAAAGATCATCTTTCTTTGAACATTGTAGAATCACAAAGAAAGAACTGAACCAAATAACAGAAACCACATCACTTAAGGACCACCAACAGCGGCAACAAATAAAATGGATAGCACCTGTAACTCGAAAAGAAAATAATGACATCATTAAGATCTTAACATTCCACACTCATAAAGAAAATTCGGAAAGAAAACCCTATCAATACTGGAAAGAGCAATAAAAGCTACTGGACTTGAGAAACAACCTGTTTTCCTAAAAAAAATTGTTTTAAGAGAAATATTTTATAAATTTCAACGGAAAGTGATCAATGAATGACTGCTTGGTCAATAATTGCCAAATGTTTCCTTGTTACCATTACCAATACTTTTGCCAATGTGTCAGTCAGTTATGTGTCATACACACTTAGGCGATCATGTATCTTTCAATACATTACTGACGAGGCAGATTTTTTCCGGCAGTAGGTGGCCATTTCTTTCAGCGGTAGACCAGTTGCCATCCAAGGCTATAGAACCTGGTCTGCCCTGCTGTTTACTCATAGCTGGGGAAAAATGAAGAGGATTCATACCTTTCCCAAGGGTATTAGCACGCAAGTGAATATAATGGATTCGACTGAAATTTGAACTCGGCTCTCCGATTCCTCAATCCGAGCCGCTATCCATTACTCCACCGTGCCTCCCTATCAATGCGTACCAAACTGTTATTTCTCTTTGTGCTAAAAATATATATATTGGTCTTGGAATCTATAAATTTTTGTAGAGATTCTGCAGATGTTTGGCTTTTGAAACTGTTTCTTTGTTTAGGAGGTTGTCAGTGCACTTGAAATAAAATGACAGTTTGTAAGTAAAACATCTGGAACCAACTCTGAACTAAGATGAAGAACCGATTGTTTGGTTGATATTTTTTGCTATACTTTCAATAGACTTTTCCATCCATCAGAAATCGTCTTCCAAGCTGTGACTCCGCTAAATATCTGGGTCTGATAAAGGAACAGTACCAGTCGATAAAGTGAAAAACTCTAATACTGAATTATTTCAAGCTTTATCGAGTGTACGACAAGGACATGAGAGCGCCAGTTTGTTTAATCACTTCATAGAAATATGTTCTGTGTCTATGCAAGGAAAGATTCTGGGAGATGTAAGCATTCCGTACCATATCCCAAAAGAAACTACTTTTTTTTTAAGCTTTTCACCCCAGGCAAGGCTGAAAATCACTAGCACGCAAGGGGTTACAGAGGATTTGGAGCAAGAGCAGATAGGAGTGATAGAGGAAAGGATGTGGAGAAGGATAGTAGATAGATCAATGCAACTGGAGATGTCGATTGACGTTACATTTGAATAGTTGAAGATTATAGTTGTCAGGGAAACAGGAATAGGGAAGGGAGTTCCACAGGTGTGAGGTGCGAGATATGAAGCTATTGGAGTAAAAGAGACGTCTACACTTAACAGTTTCAACAGTGAAAGGGTGGGAACAGGATGCCAGCCTCGTAGGACGCTTGAATTCATGGAGCCTGGGAACCAGCGATAGCAGCTCATCGGAGCAATTACCATGGAAGTATCAGATCAGGGCCAATTACATTGCATACCCGTCTCTGGATCTTATCAAGAACCCCGAGGCAAACAGAAGGGGCTCCAGACCATATATGGCAGCAATACTCCATGCAAGGGCGGATGGTTGATTTGTAAATTTTGAGGACCGATTCCGGGGAGAAAAATTTCCTCGCCCGGCACAGGGAGCCAACTTTCCTTGCGGTGGATGAAGCAATTGACTCAATGTATTTGTTCCATCTCAGGTTAGCAGACAGCGTGAGACCGAGCAGCCGCAGAGAGGAGCTCTCGAGAAGTTGAGCTTCAGACATTCTAAAGTGATGCACGGAAGGATCCCTGTGGTGATTAATGGAGAGTAGTTTTGTTTTGGAGGCGTTAAAGTTAACCAGCCAATTCCTGCCCCAGTTCACAACCGATTGAAGGTCCTTTTCGAGACGAACGGCCAGGTTAATTTTGTCAGCGACACTAGATTTGTTTCTGAGGCAGGAGTAAATTGTGGTGTCATCCGCGTAGATGCCAACTTGGGAATCAATGGCGTCAGGAAGATCATTTATGAATATAAGGAACAGAGTAGGGCCTAGGATGGAGCCTTGCGGAACATCTGCGTTCGTGGGATAAGAGCTGGAGGAGAATCCGTTGAGAACGACCTTCAATTCACGGTTTGACAGGAATGATTGTATTAGGTCAAACAATCGACCTGTAATACTATAGCCCTGGAGCTTGCGAAGAAGGCCGGCATGCCAAACTCTATCAAACGCCTTGGATATGTCAAGGGCCACGGCGCGAGCTTCTCCGTTATTATGAAGAGCTTGGTAGACAAATTCAGTGATGGCCGCATATATATATATATATATATATATATATATATATATATATATATATATATATATATATATATATATATATATAGGCAGGGTATAATGGGTAAATTTTTGCCATTTTATATTTTTAATTTCGCATATGGGTTGTTTGTTTTTGATTTTATCCACTGCACTGTATTGTAAGGTCAGTTGGACACCGACTGTGAGAAAAAGATCACCATAACGGAATTTACTGTGACAGAAATTTGGAAACGACAAGTTGTACTACTTGCCATTCGCACCGGTAGCTCGAATACGAACCAAAGTGTTTGGGTGTCAATCTGAAGACAGTACAGAAGATTCAGAAAGACTTAGATGAGTCTAATCGTGATTAGGAAGGGACGGCAGCTCGGAAACTTCACTTTGATCGTTCTAAGAAAATAACTCCCGTGAAAGCTTCAGACTCAACCTTGAGGAGGAAGTGCTGCCCTAGTTCAAGAGGGTGGCTGCTGGAAAACTTTTCATCTGGTAACAGGACTTTACACCATGCCACAAAAGCAGGAGAACCCAATCATTGCTGTCAGACAATTTCGACGACCACATCACCCACTTACATCTGGGCACCTATCCACCCAGACTGCAACCCCCTTGATTATTATGTGTGCGGCGCAGTTGAGCGAGAGACAAACAAAAAATCCTTGTGACACCAAACTGAAGGCAAGGATTATGACAGCATTCACCAACTTAAACAAGGAAACTGCCCAGAAGAGTTGCAGGAGATTGCGAAGTCGGCTGGAGTCCATGGTTGAAACCAATGTTAATTTTATTGAATAAATTTAGTCTTTAGTATATCAAGATATTTTTGTGCAATTTTGGTAAATATATCTGTTAAATTGAGACGTTAGTGTTATTTTCATTTTTGCGTAATTTAGATGACAATTTATCTATCGCACCCTGCATATATACATCTATATATATATATAGTAGATTAAAATAATAATAGTCAGAACAAAAGCTAAAATTTAGAATTAGCTAAAAGCTTAAAATATAAAATAAACTGATGGCTGAACGCCAAAGTCGTCAGTTTAAGGTTTAATATAATATATTATTAATAATAGAATAAAAATCACCAAGTGGATAAAATTTTGTGGATTTTGATTGTATTGCATTAATAATATTGTTATAATACATATATATATATATACATATATATATAGAGAGAGAGAGACAGACAGACAGACAGACAGAGAGAGCGACAGATAAGCAGATAGATGTGTATCTATCTATTATGTAGATATGTATGTCTTAAAATATCTGAATGTCAGTAAGACACGATGGAATATGGGCCTTACTCTGCTACGCTAAACAATGCTGCATCGGCTAAGAACTTTGAAATCAGAATTGTTGTAGACTGGTGACTGTCAGTTTCACAATTCAGCCATGTGTCACTACTCTTTTGGCGGGCTCTCTATGTAGGCCACAGGGTGGATTGAGAGAAGTGAGAAAATGAGGAAAACGACCCTTTCCTGTTCTTTTGTTTTCGGCTAAAGTTTTAGGTTATTTATTGCTATGCTCTTTAGTTCGTTTATTTTATTTATTATTTTAAATCTATTCCCATTCATTTATTTTGTATCATTTGTCTTTGGTTCAACATTTTGGCATTTGGAATTAAAGTTGAATATTATATGCCACAAAAGCATATTACCCGGAACAGACCATTGAGAGAAGGATATGGGAAATTTCAATCGTAAAATTCTCAATACGAAAACAATAATTTCAATACGAAACAAATACACTTATTTCCATTACCCAGAAAAATGTAGTAATGTTCCACAGACCTTGTTCTGTTAACACATTAACTGCCAATCCAATATCAACATAGGGTCTGTGGAGGCCGTGTTTCCACTTTTTAATTTTTTAAAATTATTTTCCAAACAATATGTTAGGAAAGTTTTTGAGTGAAAATATTAAAAAAATGGCCGTCGAAGTTTTTTTCCTAACCTCGGAAGCCATGTCATCAATGAGTGGCGACGTCTGTTTTATCGTCTGCATAAAAATCTATTTTGGATTTTCCAAATGATTTATATGAAATACGTTATATTCTAACAATTAGATGCTTTATAAAGAAGTATAAAGAAGTATTATTATGTGCTATAAATGGGATTTACATTCATTTTATAATTACGGCCACATCACTGGTGATGAAATTAATTCTGCAAATATTACACACATTTTAGTTTAATGGTTTACATAAGTTTTTTTATACCTACTATACATTTATAAAGTCTTCAAGTAAAAGTTAAGAGAAGTACGATATACATTTCCCAAAACTTTCACAGGAAACCTCAGACATAGCTTTATACAGAAATATGCATAGAGTGTCTCAAACTCTTGGCGAAGCAACTTCAAATGAAAATATAACCTTCACTTGAATTCGAAAATGCTGTACAAACTGAATAGCCTTGGTGACATGGCAGTCAATGTATTGAAATAAAAATATCTACATAAGTTACCTCTGATGTTTTATTGGCAGGCAATATATGGGATTATTAACTTTAAAAACCTATATAAATAACGATTTTGCGAAACAACCGAATTAAACAAATTCAAATTATAGCAGAAACATTCTTAGCATGTATTCGATTAATTAATCAGTTTCAGCCAAATAAAAGTGCTTTTTTTTATTGGAAATGAATAAAATACTATTAAATGAATAGAAACTTAATACTATTAAAATACTATGAAATACTATTAAATGAATAGCAACTTAATACTATTAAAATACTATTAAATGAATAGCAACTTAATACTATTAAAATACTATTAAATGAATAGCAATTTAATACTATTAAAATACTATAAAATA
This sequence comes from Acanthosepion esculentum, assembly GCA_964036315.1. Lineage (NCBI taxonomy): Eukaryota > Metazoa > Mollusca > Cephalopoda > Sepiida > Sepiidae > Acanthosepion > Acanthosepion esculentum. The sequence goes on along the minus strand of OZ038484.1, from coordinate 54,538,520 downwards.
CTATTAAATGAATAGCAACTTAATACTATTAAATGAATAGCAACTTAATACTATTAAAATACTATTAAATGAATAGCAATTTAATACTATTAAAATACTATAAAATACTATTAAATGAATAGCAACTTAATACTATTAAAATACTATTAAATGAATAGCAACTTAATACTATTAAAATACTATTAAATAAATTGCAACTTAATACTATTAAAATACTATTAAATGAATAGCAATTTAATACTATTAAAATACTATAAAATACTATTAAATGAATAGCAACTTAATACTATTAAAATACTATTAAATAAATTGCAACTTAATACTATTAAAATACTATTAAATGAATAGCAATTTAATACTATTAAAATACTATAAAATACTATTAAATGAATAGCAACTTAATAATATTAAAATACTATTAAATGAATAGCAATTTAATACTATTAAAATACTATAAAATACTATTAAATGAATAGCAACTTAAAATAAAATGCAATTGACTTATGATTTATACAGAAAGATGAAGATTGCACTTCATTTAAAACATATCACCTTCAATATCTGCCTATATCTCTGAGATGAGGTATTATGATTACTTACATTATTTACATCATTCGGACTGTTATGCTCATCTGCATTGCTATATTCACAACATTTCGATCATTGTACGCTCCGGCCTTCTTCAGGTGATTGGAATTTCTAAGCGAACCCTTTATTTCTTCCACCTTTATCCACTGAACCATGTTTCCTCAAGGACACGTAACCCAGTGGATAGACCCAAAGAGTTGTGAGTTCAGTATCAAGCTACAGCAGACGTGAACCAAAACTTGGAGATTTGAGTTAAAGAGAAATAACTGAGACATCCGGAAGAGGCATGGCACGTGGAACTAGAACAATATAGCCGAGTGAACGAAATAAACGGTTCACTTCGAAATTTCAATCACCTGAAGAAGGCCGGAGCGTACAACGGTCGAAATGTTGTGAATATGGGAATGAAGATGATTTAACAGTCCGAATAATCTAAACAATATATCACCTTATTAATCTGCAAAGTTTCAGTTTTTCAGAATATATGATAATTAAATCATTAGAAATGTTATACCCTTCAAGTAAAACACTTTAAAATGGAGCACATCATTTTTCATTTAATATTCGAGCGCTTTCTGTGTCGACTATGACGTGCGCGCGTGATGTATCAATAAAAGGGCGGCGTATCGAGTAGTCAGTCAGTGAGAGTTCGCGTGATAGTCGAAGAAGCATCTGGATGTAACAGTTCGAGTCGAGATCATTAAGAAATCTTTCTGTGTCTAATCTACTTCCGGCCGTACGAAAGCTGTTTTCAGATGAATAAACTGGGCTAAAAAGTAAAAAAAAAATAAGAAAAGGAAACAATTTTTTTAAAGAAACACAACGATTCCTGGGACATAAAAAACATGAATTTACAATTTATCTGCTTTCTTCGTTTCCTTTTCTTTTTCTTTGTGGATGAGTTGGATATTTTCACAAAAAGAGATAGATAGATAGATAGATAGATAGATAGATAGATAGATAGATAGATAGATAGATAGATAGATAGATAGAAACGAAAAGAGAAGAAAGAAGAAGAGAAAGAAAGAACATGAAATAGATAGACAGACAGACAAACGGTGAAAAAGAAAGAAAGAACGTGCGTTAGATAGATAGATAGATAGATAGATAGATAGATAGATAGATAGATAGATAGATAGATAAGAAAGAAAGAAAGACAGAAAGAAGGAGAGAAAAAGAAAGAAAGCACGTGAAATAGATAGATAGATAGATAGATAGATAGATAGATAGATAGATAGATAACAAAGAATGAAAGAAAGAAAGCACCGAGTTGTGAAAGAAAGAAAGAAAGAAAGAAAGAAAGAAAGAAAGAAAGAAAGAAAGAAAGAAAGAACACGATAAACAATAAGAGTTAAGATGGAAAAGAAGGCAACGGGTTTCTTTGCTGCATCTTCCACAATTGAACCATTGTAAGGTAGGGAAGGTACGTTGTAATGTAGAGAATTGGGTAGATTGGCTGTTCGGCTGTTTGAAGAGAGAGAGAACTAAGGAGAACCAAGCATTGTTAGTGGGAATTAGAACGAGAGGTGAATTAGAAGAAAGGAAAATACTTACGTGAAGTGAGCGCTTATATATTTCAAGATATCTAAGTAGATTTTAGTTTTTTTCAAGACGAGACTGAAAAGAAAGAATGGCTGAGTGAAAATTTACAAATTAGAATGGAAAATGAGGAAAGAAAAAAAGAAGAAAATGTGAAGTTCGAAACTTCTAAGGCTAAACATGACAATGATTTACATTTGCGATGAACGTGAACGAAAGAAAGAAAGAAAGAAAGAAAGAACATAGATAGATAGATAGATAGATAGATAGATAGATAGATAGATAGATAGATAAGAAAGAAACAGTCTAGCAGAATACACCGCGTTAAGAAGGAAAGAAAGTAAAAAGAACATGAGATAGATAGATAGATAGATAGATAGATAGATAGATAGATAGATAGATAGATAGATAGATAGATAGTGATAGAAAGAAAGAAAGAAACAAACAAACAAAATGACATGAAGTAAAGAGTTGAAGATTTTAAAAAAAGAAAAGACAGAGAACAGTCTGTAAAGTTGGAGTCGAGTGGGGGAGTGTCAGAAGGCAGGGGCTTTGAAAAGTGAAGCCAAAAGAAAGCATCTTCTTCATCAAAGCTAGGATCGAATTAAGAATGTATTGACTTTTCTTTGTTATAACACATTGCCAAAATGCATTCCTTCCTTTGTGCCCCTCCCTCCGCCCACTCTTTATTTCTTCCCAGTTTTATTTGCGCCGCCCATTTTCTATTAACTGCCTTTTCCCGCGTTCCCACCGATAGACGCGCGTTCCTTGTTGTTTGTTTGTTTGTTTGTTTGTTTGTTTGTTTGTTTGTTTTGCTGTTGTTTTTCAAGTTGAACTTGCCAAGTGCAAATAATGTTGACTAATAATGAAAGCGGAAAATCTTCTCGACTCTGGGGACAAAACGAAACTAATGACATCAACGACAATCGTCTATAAGAATGGCGGCATTTTTTAGAAATAAAAATAAAATCCTATAAAAAGAAACTAGAGCCGTATAATAGAAAATAGAGATTACAAAGCAACAGTCCTTAATATGTTAGCAGGCAGTCCCATGATTCCAGACATTCACGACTCGGGCCCCGCCCCTTGCTACGTATACTGAGTCGTAAGGAGGGAGTTCCACCCAGAGATTCCCCTCCAAAACTGTTGCATTTTGGAACAGGCTCCCTTGAAGGCGAAGACCAACTTATCTCTTCAACATATCCTCATTATATATATATATATATATATATATATATATATATATATATATATATATAGTACAGTAAGGTTCGCTCTGTACAAGGCCCGGGGCCACTCGAGGTAGGGAGTTACGATAAGGAGTAGTTTATGTGGTTAGGAGGGGAAGATGACAGTTAACTCTAGACATGAACAGGTTAAGATTGTAGTGATCGGGGAAACATCGTCTAAGGAGTCTGCTCCATGGGGCAGTGGTTCGTGGGAAGAAGTTGTTTGAGTGAAACTTACTTCTCGCCAATGGAATACGAAGAGAATGGGTGGTTTGCTACTATGTAAGTGGCATGGCAGGTCCTAGCCACAAAGGTCAGACCTGGTGGAGCCAGGAGATGCAGTCCGTCCGAGCACTTTTCATGATAGTAGCGATAGAGCAGTGAGAGGCTCGCCACATCCCGCCTGTAGGAGAGAGGTTGGAGGGTGGGAAATAATCCTTCTCCAAAAAGGACTTGGAGACGCGTTTGAACTCTATCAAGACCCGGAAGTGAGGTCTAGGTAGCTCCTGCCCAAATATGGTACGCCATTTCAGCCAGATCTGGTTCACACACACATACATATATATATATATATATATATATATATATATATATATATATATATATATATATATATATATATATATATATATATATATATGTGTGTGTGTGTGTGTGTGTGTGTGTGTGTGTGTGTGTGTGTGTGTGTAAAGAAAGTTCTCGTATTCTTTTTAAAATATGTAGATATAATAGGCCGGTTAATGAAATTTGAGAGATAAAATACAACAAAAATAATATTGATAATAAGTCTAATAATATTTATTGCATATTAGTAATGATTTTGACTAAATGAAATTATGATGAGAAAGATTTTAAAATCGGAATTTTCGGACACACCTGCGTCCTTTTCTAACGAGACAAGAAATTCAATTCATTGTTTATTTCTTGTCTCGATGATAAAGGACAATGTATTCCAAAATATAACTTCAACAAAACTACAACATAAAATACACATATCACCGCCTCTAGTAATTATATCCACACAAACATATACACAATATATATATATATATGTGTGTGTGTGTATGTATGTATGTATGTATGTATGTATATACACAAAGCTGGGTATCATCTACCATGTATTCAATTGTGAAAGCAGAATAACTTATATTATATTTCTATTATTTCAAAGTTCCCAAGAAAATTAAATTTCGTCATTAAATGGCCCATAAGGAATTGACATGCCATTAAATAAACAAATCAATAAGTCAATGAAGTCGGTCTCTCCAGGCTGTGATCAAATGTAGTATCTGTTCTCCTTATCTTTAATGCTAATGCTATTAACTGTTTCCTTATAAGGAAACATTCAGCATTAATTGACCGAGCAGCCAGTACTACCGTCGGTTGAAATTTATAAAATATTTCTATTAAAACTATTTCTATCAGCATAACAGGTTTCTATTATGGTAATTTACCCTCACACGCATGGACTCTCCCAATTATAAATAGGAGCAGGTACTGCCTTTTGGAGAGGGAAGTTTCCAACAGTCAGCTCTGACAATCGGACCGAGCATTCTTGCTGTAACACTCTCGTTTGTATATGTTTGTATTACTGTTTCTGTTAATATATTTGTTTAACTCAATTCCTCTCTTGTGTCTTTATTTCTGGCCCTAACCAGGCCACAACAGTTACTCAAGTCCACTGAGCATTTTCGCTCTTTCCAGTGTTGATATGAGGGCTTCCTTCTTAATATCTGGTTTGCAGCGGGCTATTGAAAGTGAAAGAAAACGAGAAGACGTTAAAGAGGGGAAAAGACAGAAAATGGCGATTGACGTTGCATTTAAATTTTTGAAGATCATAGGTTGAAGAGAAGCAAAATACCGGACGAGAGTTCCACTGACGAGATGTGTGAGATATGAACTCTCGAGACATATAGCAGGAACACCAGACCAGATGTGACAGAAATAGTTAACGCACAGACGTATGGTAGACTGTTAAACGTACGAGAAATATTGTCTGGCACGACACAGTGAACCAATTTTCCCAGTAGAATACCTAGAAGTTGATTCAATATAGTCATAACACTTCATATCAATAGAAAACGTGAGACCAAGATGGCGCTATGAGTTGCTCTTCTGGGGGTTAGCGTCAGTCATGCTGATAACTCTCGTACATACCTATGTATTATCGCTATCTTAATATGTACTAAGCCTATCTTCGTATGACACATTAGTAAACGGAAGAAATGGAAAGTAAGAAGCTTATGGAGAAGCCTCCCTTGTTGTATTATCACTTTATTTGCAGTGAAATGATTCTTTATCATCATTATCAGTCTCCCGACTTCGTGATGTTCAAGGGTTGTTGCGAAGTCTATTATCTGACCAGTTCCTTCAATAAATCTCGGTTGTGTAACCAATGTCTGCAAAGGATCTTCCAGTTCAACACAATGACGTTAGCGGACCATTTTCCTCGACCTGCTTCTTCTCCTGTTACCTTAGATGGTACCTTAGAGATAGTATCTTTAAAAAAGAAAACAATTAAAATAAGTTCACATAAAATATTAACGAATTTTTAGGGTCAATTGGGTAACATCTTGATGTGATGAAATTTAGTTATCAGGCCCAAGAGAAGATTTTACTCTGAAGACAGAGACGCAATTGAGAGATAAAATGTTTATCAGCCTGAGGGCAGATACTACACTATGATCTCAGCCCGATGGCCAGGGAGTGAAGAAAAGCGTAAGAAAAATATGATTGCTCTAAACAAATTCAATTTTACTACCATGTTCCTTGATAAGTAAATTCAGCTCCGCGAAGCATCAAATAAAGATAGGTGAACATTTAATCTTACTTGTTTCTCTCTCTCTCTCTCTCTCTCTCTCTCTCTCTATATATATATATATATATATATATATATATATATATATATATATGTAAAGAAATCTGGAGCTGAAGCACACAGAATTCTTGTTGAGACTTACGGCGACCATGCTCTGTCGGAAACAATATACACAGATTGATTTAGATGCTTCAAAAAGAATGATTTTGATGTCGGGCGCGAGCTGAACTTGCAGAATCATTAGAAGTTGATCACACAACAGTTTCGAAACGTTTGAAAGCATTAGAATTGATTCAAAAGCACGGACATTGGATGCCGTACGAGTTGAAGTCGAGAGACGTCGAACGGTGTCTTGTCACGTGTGCACAACGGCAGAAATGGAAAGGATTTTTTTCATCGTATCGTGACCGGCGATGAAATTTAGATACACTACGATAACCCTAAGCGTAGAAGATCGTGTAGTAATTCCGACCATGCATCAACATCGGTGGCAAAGCCAAATATCCATGGTTCGAAGCTTCTACTCTGCATTTGGTGGGATTAGCTGGGTGTAGTTTATTATGAGCTGCTCAAACGGGAGATCTCTATCGACTAAATTGATGCGTTTGAGCCGAGGATTGAAAAAAAAAACGGCCGCTACACGAGCAGAGACAAGACAAGGTGATTTTGCAACATGACAATGCTAGGCCACATGTTGCAAAACGAGTGAAAACCTACTTGGAAACGCTTAAATGGGAAGTCCTATCCCACCCACCGTATTCAGCAGACATTGTCCCGTTCGATTATCACTTGTTCCAATCGATGGCACATGGCCTGACTGAGCAGTACCTTCATTCTTATGAAGATGCCAAAAATTGGTACACTCGTGGTTAGCATTAAAAGACGTGTCGTTTTTCCAACGTGGAATTCAAATGCTGCCAGAAAGATAGGAAAAAGTTGTTAGCAATGGGCAATGCTTTCAGTGACATGTTTCTTACTAATTTTTGTAAATAAAATATGACTTTTCATGAAAAATCAGCGAGAACTTCTTCAAGGTCCTAACAGTTGGATAGAGAGAGATACAGGGTGTATCAAAAATACTTTTACAAACTTTGGGGGCGGGTTCATCACACCAACGCAGGGGCAAAAGTCCGCATAAACATATGTCCGCAAATCTTTCGTTTTTAAGTTATTAAGTGTAAAGTTTATGGCAGACGCTCTTAAATGTACCATCCAAGATGTACTGGTAAAGGTACAATAAAAAATGACGTGTGCTGATGCCTGGATCGTCTCCGACAGCCTGTAGAATGTGTTCTTCGGTCTTCCTCGATCCATAGTTTATGGTCCACGGATCTTGTCTCAGCAACCCGACGATAAACCACAGCAAAAGTTGGATGACTCGGCTGTATTCAGTCTGGAAACGCAATCTTATGCAGCCGTGCAGCCTCGTGTCCATTACCATTCGCGCGGCCGTATATAAAAATCATATCTGTCAGCTCACGATATTAATACCCTGCCATTGTTAAACGGGACACTTCTCAGTTAACTCACTACTACACACATTAAACGTTGAAGTCAGACTAGCCACAATTGTACACGAATGACAAATGTAACCTAATCTATATAGCAACATAGCGCCATCTACCGTAAACTTTAAACTTAATAACTCAAAAATTTTGCGGACATATGTATAAACATATGTCCGCAAATCCTTCATTTTGTCCTTGTTTTGGTGTGTATCGAACTCGCCTCCAAAGTTTGTAAAATTATTTTTGATACATATATATTAAGACATGTCTCATTAAATAATTTAGACAAGTTTTGTCTGCTTATTTTTAATAGGGTCATCTCGTAATTACGGACAACTTTCTTGGTATCTTTATTAAAAGAAGAAAGAAAATTATCATATTGATGCATATTCATTTTATTCCGAGTACTTTCGACATTAGTACAATGTCGTCATCAGTGTCTTGTTTTTTCTTAAACAAAAAATGTTGTGTTCATCATTTTTCTGAAACAAAATTGTTGTGTTCATCTGAAAATTAATTTTTTTACGTGTGAAGTGAAAAACATTGATGTTATGTACTGTACAATTTTAAATTTTGTCATCTAGGCTCACGTGCAAACGTCAAGGGAGGCAACGTTCCACGTTTTCTATTTTCTCTTCTCTTTATTATTAGATCCTGTTATATCATGTAAAACAGGCGTAGACACTGCAGACCAAAGCCTTCCTGATGATGGAAAAACAAGTTGCTCGCCACTTCTTGGAAGAGGTTCGTTGTCCTTTTTTCTTTTTTTTCTTTTTAAGGTTGGGTCATAAACAATTTCCTTTTGTTGTCTACCAACTTTATTCTTCAAGAAATAAAGTACAATTAAATTATATATTCACTAACAATAGTCATCTATGTTGGCTTGGGAAAAATGTATTTCTTTTAGGAAAGAAGATACAATCGGATGGTAAGCTCGAATGTGGTGAGCCTGTTCACAAGAATTCATATGGCTGAGGCTCTGTCGGTGGTTCGAAACCGAATGGAATCAGACCCCTCCCTAGGAGAACATAGTCACCAAATTCTATTGTCACCATATTCACGAAACAACTCTTTAATAGGCATGTTATTTTACAAGTTGTCATGCGAGTAATACGAAACCAGAAGAAACTTACTAAATGACTCAACAGATATTCCTTGTGAGTTACGTTTGGCATTAGAGAGAGAGGGGGTGAGAGAGAGAGAGAGAGATTATACAAATATAAAGTTTGTCACTTAGCTGATTGGAGTTACCTTCAGCATCCCGACATTAGACGAACCTTCCAGCAATCACTCCATCCCCTTGTCAGGGGATATCAGCAATTGACTGTTTATTTTATCGTTTATATATTAATTTAGCTCAAATACAGATCAAATATGCAACTGAATCCGATAATGCGGGTAAAAACAACAAGGGAGGCATGGTGGAGTAATGGATAGCGGCTTGGATTGAGGAACCGGAGATCCGAGTTAGAATTCCAGTCGAATCCATTACATTGACTTACGTGCTAATACCCTTGGGAAAGGTATGAATTCTCCTCTATTCTACCACCCAGCTATGGGAAAATAGCAGGACAGACTGGATTCTGTAGCCTGGGATGGCAACTGGTCTAGCACAGAAAGAAATGGCAAACTACTGCGAGAAAAAATTTGCCTCATCAGTCATGAATCGAAAGATACATGATCGCCTATACGTGTATCACGCATGGCACATAACTGAACTGACTTATCAATCTTTTATTAAAGCTTCATCAGAGAATGAGATACGGAGAAAAAGAAGAAATTCTGGTATTTCCGTTTGTGTGCCGTTTGATTTTCATTGGTTAATCATGTTTTATGTGCATTTGACTTGTTAAGCAACGTTAGTATAATTCACAGCGTTCCGAATTCAAGGAGAGACGACGCGTCGTTTCGAAGTTCCAAGAAATTAACGGATTCTGGGCCTAACTGAAAAAACCGTAAATATTGCATGTAAGTGTATCATAATTCTAGTTTGTCTAAGTCGGATTCAGATGATAATGTGTATTCATAAGTGTTTGTGTGGGTGTGAGTATTTGTGAATTTCTAGTAGATATTATTTATGATATTATACATCATCATCTTTTATTGAATCCATTCTTAAAGAATCTAATGTATGTTTATCTATGACAACCGCTGTTTACATAAAAACGTCCCAAAATCAACATGCAGACAACCACGAAACATAAATAATGTCTACCAGTCCGTCCAGTGCTTTCTACATTCTGTTGAGGTTTCTTCTAGAATGGATGAATTATATATATATATATATATATATATATATATATATATATATATATATATATATATATTGTAATCCACAGACAGATTGTTTCGCTGTATCACAGCTCATCAGTGTGGCTAGACATCCGATTGCCTCAAGCCGGAATCTAAACCCGACTGATTTGGCATCAGTCGGAGATTTTAGAAGAGAGAGAGAGGCGTGGCGTAGAGAGAGAACATTTTAGGTAGAGAAGAAGGCGGATTTTTACGTACTTATTCTTCGAATAAACACGCCCATGCCCGAGAAGTCTCAATTCATAGAAAAGCTTTGCGGTATTAGCAAATTCGCGCTTTCTCTCAAGAGAGCTCGACCGTAATTATACCATATCTTTCTCATTTTATTTTCATCGTAGTTCACGTGGTAAATATCATAAGATATATTTTTTGAAGAAGTGGTTCGCTGAGTGGGCACTGACTTGTGGAGGTGGTTTCACACTGGTGCCGTACAGACATTAATAAATATATTCGCAATGATTGTTATATTTTTAATAACAGAATAGGTTAGATAGGATGATGTTTATATTACAATAGCCAAAAATATACTGTGTGTGTTTAGAAATATTTTGTATATGAAATTAAATAAAAAGTAAAAAGTGCATTAGCTTATCTCACCTGTTCTCGCGGAACCCTTTGGAATCATTTGCGGAACCTTAGGGTTACGTGGAACCCCAGTTGAGAAACACTGATATAGTGAGTATTATGGTTTTCAATTTCAAAAGAGAAGCAAATTTCAGTTAAGCGGATGTAAGCCAAGTTGGTATCTTGTTGCTATTAGCACCTTTTATGAACACTATGGATTCCATCACTTTGTACCCCATTTACACCCTTATGCTCTCCTATTCACAACTACGTACCCCTATGTCCACATCCAGTGCTGATGCACCCCTTATACAGCTCTTTTGCACTGCCAATGCATCCACTTTTCACCTGTTGTTTGATTTCTCATATCTTGTTTATATCATTGTATCTACTTATCCGCTTCTAGTTATATAGCAGAAAAAGAAAAGCACAAAAATGACTAATATTTTGTTAATGGTAAAGTTAGTTGTTTTCTTATAAGGAAACATTCGGTATTCACTGACTAAACAGTTAGCATTCCTTTTTGGTTAAAGTCTACAAAATCTTTTGCTTTAAAAGATTTTTAAAGAAAATAAGCTTTCTGTCTTTGCTCTTGATACTTGTTAAATAAAATGAAGGCGGTTTCACAATGGCGCCGTACAGACATCACTAAGTATATTCCCAATGATTGTTATGTTTTTTTAATAACAAAATAGGTTAGATAGGATGATATCTATATTACAATATTACAATAACCAAGAATATATTGTGTGTGTTTAGTAATATTACCTATATGAAATTAAATAAAAAGTCTAAAGTGCATTAGCTTATCTCACCTGTTCTCGCGGAACCCTTGGGGACCTTTTGCGGAAACTTAAAGTTCCGGGGAAACCCGGTTGAGAAACGCTGCGTTAGATAGTAAATATCTACGGGGTCCTGTAACATTTATCCGGCAAATAATATTGGCGAACTCAGTGTGAGTCCATGTAAAATGAGCCAACGAAACAATAAATATAAAACAAACAAACAATGCGTGTATTGACAAAAGAAATTACATGTGTAGACAATCATAGCAGAAGGAAAAAGAACATTAAAACAAGTTATAAGAAGAATGTGTTTGTGTGTGTATATGTGTGTGATAGACACGTGTGTATATATGCGTGTGTGAGAGAGCCCAAAATCAAGGGAGGACCAAAGAAGTGAACGCGCCTTGTCGGCAACGTTCTTATCTATGTGCAGCTATATCTGTAAGCCAGTGTTAAAAAGAGAAAAAGCGAGAACATCGCCGCCTTTTTATAGGCTTAAAGAGCGCCCTTCCAGCAGGCGTTTTGACACAGTCAACAGGAGTAACCCACAATACCACGTTAAAGTGTTTTTATCATTTTAGAAGCATAGCTTAGATGTGGCATAAGGCTGTAAGTGCGGAGCATCCAGTATGGATCGAACTCACTACTCAGTCGTAACTGATAGAACAAGACAAGCTAACCATTACAACACTTCGAGGTGCCCCACCGCAGATGATGTAATATACTTTAAACAAAGCCGATACTTTAAACTAAACAAATAAGATAACCACCCACCCCACCCCCCAAAAAAAGAAAAAAGAAATAAATAATTTAAGGGTTTGGTTTTATTTTGTTTCACGGCATATCAACCTCAATAGGCGATTTAATGTCGACAAGATTTTTAGAATAGATTCGTTTGTTTGTTTAACGGCATATCAATATCTTATGGGTCATTTAATGCCGAAATTTAATTTTCTTGGGAGCTTTAGTAATTACTTTAGCAAATGTGTATTCTGGTAATTTTTTTTTTTCAAAAATTGTATTGTTAGTAATATTTTTTTCAAAAATGTATTGCTGGTAATATTTTATTTATTTTTTCAAAAATGTATTGCTAGTAATTTTTTTTTCAAAAATATATTGCTGGTAATATTTTTTTTATTTTTTTTCTTAAATGTATTGCTGGTAATTTCTTTTTTTTTTTTAATGTGTGGCTGGTAATATTTTTTTTCAAGAATGTATTGCTAGTGAAAAAAAATTTTTCAAATTTGTATTGCTAGTGTTTTTACTATAAAGAGTTATTTTTATACTTTCATAGCGTTTTGACCCCCGTTTGGGGATTAGCTAACTAGGACCCCCTAACAGGTGTTACCATCCCGGGTCCGGGTGGACCTGAAAACAACAGCAATTAAGAGGTGGTTCCACGCTCCTTAGAACCTCCCAATCAGAGGCCTTTCTACTGAATGTCGTTTATCTTCGTACCCTGAACGGTCAGAATTTAAGCGAGTAAATAATAAATTAATTAACAAACTGTCACCACAGCTAAATAAATTTAATAATAATAATCACCAGAAAATAATTAATAAATAAATACAAAATATCTTAAGTAATCAATAATAAATAAGGATTTAAAAGTTCACAACAACTATATACAATAGTTATAAAATCACCACATTCAAATCCACAATTACTTCATATCTTATCGACCAGAGGAGATGATCTCAGTGGGCGGTACTTTCCAAAAGTGTAGCATTGAAAACCACACGACGGGCTAACCCAAGCATTTTGAGTGAACCTGGGTAGACGTAATTGTTCGTCATTGGTTGTGCTATTACGAAGCCTCGGGACATCGTGACCAAGGTTTTTTAGCTTACTATCCTTGTTCAAACCGTGGAGATGATGCGATCTCTCCCAGAATCTCTAACTACCATAATGTCCGTTCTGCATAGCTGCAGCATAAACCTCAGATGGGCTCTGTTAGTGTTGAACAAATACAAATGTGCTTGAGCCGGCGTCTACCACAGGGATTGTCTAGCCACCCTAGTAGATAAGCATACTCAGATACGAGCGACCAGTCATTACTATATTAGTTGAGTTCTATGATAGAAAAAGAATTTGAAGTTTTTAATCTGTAAGACGGAAAAGAGATAGACTTTTTTGTATTTATTCACCTGACTATGCATTAGTTTTCTTATTACTTCTTTTTTCAGCGCTCAATTATTCATTCCACTTTATATACACAACCTTTAAAATTATTAAAGCTTTTTATAACCACCCGCTGTTAATGTACACAATTCGTTTTAAAATCAGATGCTTTCCCCTCTATATTTCGTCTGTCATTTAACATTTCGTTTTTTGCTCGTCCTTTTCCAAATAAAATAAAACTTTAGGAAAACAAAAACGTTCCGCTGTCGTTGATGAAATAAGTTGAATGAAAATAGAAGAAGAAAATAGGTCATACTTTGTTTATTTAATTCTCGATAATGGTCAAAAAGAAAGCCTTTTTTTTTCGGTTACTTTGAGAACCCAACGCATTTGGTTAATAAAACCACGGGACGTTCGCCCACAAACAGATGGTTACACAGAAGGGGGTGGAAAATTTTCAACGTTATGATTTTATGAAGGACCTTGATATTGACAGATGTGTAAAAACAATTTTAAAAAAAGCAATGACAGACCGTAGTTTAAAGGAAGAGTGAGGCAAGAGTTGTGTCCCTTGATAGATAATGTCAGACGAAATTTAGTGGTCGCGGTCTAGCTACAATAATATAAAATAAAGGTTATATAGACAAGCTACGTTGAAAACAGATACAGGTAAGGAAAGACAAGTTTATCTTTAACTAAAAGGTCATATTGTAAGACGCTAACCTGTGTAATATTTGTATCATGTTGTACATTTAATGTTTTGTTAAGGTAAGGATAATCAGCTTATGACGAATGTTAATAACGTCTTTTTCTTTGTCCTTTTTCATTTTTATTCTTTCCTTTTCTTTCTCATCCATATCCCTTCCCCATAATTTCTCACTCTCTCTCTCTCTATCTATATATATATATATATATATATATATATATATATATATATATATATATATATATATATGTAATTGGAAAAAAGTGCAAAAACACACATCCACACAACCTATATACTTCCAACTACAAAAATAGAAATCGTAATTTAAATACAAAAATATAATACAAAGATACACACAAACATAGATAGATAGATAGATAGATAGATAGATTTTTGCTTCATTAAAGACAACAGACAAGGTAATGCGATAAGCGTTTTATTTAAATTTTCTTGATTTCAGAGTGTATGGAAACTGTTCAAAGCAGACACTAGTTAACAATGGTTTCCCTAACCACCTTATAGACCACCAAATTAGACTATTTCTTTCCAAAGTAAATAATAACGATAGTGAACACACAGTCAAAAATAACATATTTTCTACAAAAAAACAAATGCACATTAACTACAAACAAGATGAATCTTCACTTAGAAATATCATAAAGAAATACACTACCCCAATTGACCTGAATAAAAAAATCGAATTAATTATCTACTACAAAAAATTTAAAACAGCTAACTTTATCCTCATAAATAACAACACACCAGTAAATTCAAAATGACAACGAACGAACATTATCTATGAATTCAAATGCCCTTTAAGGAACTGTGTTCCTGATCAAAACAAAATTCATAGATAATTACATCGGTCACACGACTACATGCCTATCCAGATGACTTAGCTTACACCTGTCTGACCAGAGCTCTATTAGAACCCATTTAAATACATACACAATAAATCCAGACTCCATCCGAAACATAATAGTAGAAAATACAAACATAATAACCTCATCCACATGTAAAAAAAATTATTAAAATAATGGAAGCCTTAATAATAAAGAGAAAAAGCCGTATTCAGTATTATTAACTCCGAACATGGCCACAATGTGCTGTGTACGGAAAATAAAACACTCCTATAACTCTAGAAACATACACACAACCCATACACCCAGTTAAAAAGTAAAAATAAAATCATGCTTGATAATGGCTAAAGTGATGGCGGATAGCGAGAGTGTTTCGTTTACGGGATTTATGAAGGATCAACGGGAATTTTTCTTGTGTTATCTTGTACATCTTGAGTGGCTAAATTCCTTTTTATGACATATTGGTCAGTTATAGATAGTGTGGACGTGAGAACCTAAAGTTTATAGTGACTGTCAGTTTCATGACTAAGTGTGATTTTCGGAGGATCGCATAGTGGCACGAAACTGACAGTCACAACGCACTATTGATTCCTATGTCCACACAGTCTACAAATGCCCTGTCTCCGATATTGATCACTCTTTCCCTATCAATATGAGATACACAACCCGCTTACGGTCAAAACACCGGTTCTCGTGTCGAGCCCGATCAGTACTTAGGCGGAAACAGCAGGTACTGTAAGCGAAAACCGGGTAAAAAAAACGTTTGGGCATTGGGGCTAGAAGCTTCATCCCGTAATAAAAGATTAGCAACCACAGTAGCAACGCCTAGTACTGTTGAGCCCTGCGGACCCATAATTCACAGGAATCTACGGGACTTGAATGATTGTGATATATATATATATATATATATATATATATATATATATATATATATATATATATATATATGTATATAATTATTTATTTAAAAATTATAACATAAATATGTTATAAAATCACTACAAAAATACCCATTTTGTTTCAACACCTCCGATGTCTTACCAAGTGATGATGTTGAATGTAGAATAAAGGGTTGTAAAAAGAAGAGAGAAACAGTTCAGGAAAGACATTTGGGTCACTAACACACGAAAAAGAGAATGTCTCATATCGAGAATATGTAACATCGAAAAACATAAGAAAAAAATTAATTATTTTTAATATGTGGAAATCTCTACGCTTTGCTTGATGAAGGTCGCGAGACCGGAAACCCGTGTAGCAGAATTATGGAAAATAAAGCATAAATTTAAAAAAACAAACCATATTACAACCAAAAACGTTTGCGGTTTCTCTCTTCTTTTTAATATACACACTTTTCTCTCGGTAGAACTACTATAACCTCTTCCTTTATATATAGTAGAAAAAATAAGACCTGATAAAACCGGAATTTATAAACAGGGATCATACCATTCATTAACGGATTCGAAGTTGATTGTATTTTATTATTAAATATTGTTTGTGAGAGTGATTCTTTCATATAATTAGCTTCAGTATTTGTTTTTCGTTTGAATGATTTACGTTACATAAATTGAATACGCACTACATAATTGATATATATATATATATATATATATATATATATATATATATATGAAGAAATATAGTCGTAAAGTCTTTATGGGATAAAGTGCTCAATATCAGAGATAGAGCGTGTGTAAATATAAAAGTGAACATAGAAGTCAACACTTAGAGGCGACAGTCTGTTTCATGCTAGTGCAATCGTCAGGCAACTAGTGCTGTTATATGTGGTGCATTGTGGGTAGTCTATTTTGGCGGTTACTTTTACCGGAAGTCGCTTATTTGTTTATTTATTTATGTCAAATTATTTTGTTTGTTATATATATATATATATATATATATATATATATATATATATAAATTTTTATTGCACTAGCATGAGGATGTTTTTTTTATTTATTATTTAGACAATTTTTTTATTACTTATAACGTTATTTTTATTGGATACACGTATTTTCGTAAACCATCCGTTTATTTATTAAACGGTAAATATTTTTTTCGTCCACCGGCCTGAATGATCGAGAAGTTATATTATAGAAAATATGCGGTCTTTTATTTTTCTCTAATAATAGCATTTCTTGACTATTAATGCCGGTAGACGAAAAATAATGTTTAAGTAATATATATATATATATATATATATATATATATATATATATATATATATATATATATATATATAATCACACACACACACACACACGCACACATATATATATTATAATATAATGATATAATCACACACACACATACACACACACAGATATATATTATAATATAACCATATAATCACACACACACGCATACATACACACACATATATATATATATATTATAATCATATAATCACACACACACACACTCATATATATATATATATATATATATATATATATATTATAATATATTCATATAATCACACACACACACGCATACACACACACACACATATATATACATATATATATTATCATATAATCATATAATCACACACACACACACACACACAAACACACACACACACACACACACACACATATATATATATATATATATATATATTATTCTTCCGTAACCAGTTGGACCATAACTATAAATTAAAGAGTCATTAGAAATATAATTCGAGTTACATGTCTCTTAACCCTCCAACAAATACCTAAGAATCATTTTACCCCAATCAAGACTGGAATGCCATGAGTATGCAGGCGGCTACAATTTGTTTTCCTTTTTTATATAAACTGTAGTGAAACAAAGTTCTCATTGCCTCTAGGTTATGACCGTTTTTTTTTTCTTGGCCTAGACGTTACGGTAAGTAAGTATAAGCATCGTTATAATGGTCGAGCTCTAGTCAGCCTTGCGCTGAGCTGGAACGACTAAAGAAAGTTTGTGCTTATTTCATCGGTGGAGTTTTTGGCAAAACACGTGCGATAGACATGCGTTTGACATTGAATTTCTTTTTCTCGTAGAAAATATGTATCCTCGAAATTTCTCGAGCATCCATGTTGATAAATGTAATTAGTACTGTTGAATTAAAAGAACAGAGCATTTACTCAAATAAGTGTATCCATAAAAAATAAAGTATAAACCGAAAATATATTAAATATTTGCCGGATTTAATGCATTTCCTATGATATATATATATATATATATATATATATATATATATATATATATATATATATATATATATATATATATGCTTGTGAATTTATGCATTAAGCAGAAATTAATGACTAAAAAAATTGCACGTTTTAAAAAGCGAAAATTTAGACATTGTAATAGAAAAATTTTATTATTAAGGGGAGGTAACTAGAAACTATTTTTTGAGTTACTTCCCTTATACTTTTCTATAAGATAGTCATTTAACTAATGCATATGAAATAATAAAACCTCCATTAATACTGTGCATAGGGCCGAATTATCCTTTAGGCTCATATAGATTGCAGCCAAGGGCTCCTCAAGCTTTTATAAAGCAGTGATTTTAATTGTCTAGATGTTATCATTTCTAAATAGTTTCGTAAATAGAAATGTTATCAATTTGACAAATTCATATTTATTTTGTTTTATTGTTATAATGCTGGTTATTAAAAAATCTGTTTTGTTTTTTAAACACGGTTGTGTTGAAATATGTGCTAATTTGGTTTGCAATAAATAATAAAATAATAGTGTTTCTTAAAGAATATTTTTATTAACAAATACAAAGCTTTTCTAGTTTATTTAAAGTATTTGCAACAAGTTTACTTCAAGCTATGTAAATGTCGCTAAAATATATCACAAGTTATTCAAGATGAGCGCGGATGAGTTAGAGGGTGACTTTGTCTGACGTGTGGGCATAATTTCATTGGCATAGGGTCCCTAAAGGTTTATAATCTGGACCTAACTGTGGGGTATTGTCACAGAATTAGTAACATAGTCTTCACTCTTCAAACACTCCATTTAGAATATAAAAAATCGACTAAAAGTTTACCCTTTCAATAAACTTATAGTACAATAATTAAAATAATTAATAATAAAACAAAAGTCATTGAAACAAAGCAAGTTCAGTCGACCAATGATGACAATTCCAGAACAACGTAACTATAAACATTTTTTTCTATCCTCTGCCAGCCGCTATGATGGAGAAAGCATTACCTCGAACCGTTGCCAGTGAGACACGCTGCAAGAGCCACTCCGTTTCGCGAGGCTCGTTCCTTAATCGAGACGCAATCGCGCCAATCCTCCGAAGGAACGCCATCGAACGAGGGCCAATAACCCCTGAAGTTTCTACTGCCACAGGAGTAAAAAAAAATCTATCAGCAAGAGAAGAATATTTAGCTATTTTTTTATCTCTATATTTTAGAATATTATAAACATATCATTTAGTTATATATTTTCTTCAGTAATCTTCTGCTTTTGAAATCAAAATTACAGAAGTGTAAAATATGAGAGTAGCTTTTATTTTGAAAATCGAATTAAAAAGCTGATATTAAAAAATGAATTTATAAGTTTCAGAAATTCAAACATTAAAAAGTAGGTTTAATCTTATTTTAGTATGATCTTTTAAAATAATTTATGATCAGTGTGTCTCCTATTAAAAAGAAAGCCGTAATCTTTGCATATGTTCCTATCACAATTACTGCAAAGAGTTTTTAATTTACGGCCAGATGCTTGTAATTCATACAAATTTTATAACTGAAACCAGAAACTCCTTGTAGTTACTTGACGAAGGTATTCAGAAATCTATTTGACTAATCATGAAAATTTAACTTGCCACTTGCTAAATATTAAGGAAATTATTTTGTGTGGTGTCCAAATACCCGACAGTACTAACGTGGGGTTAAATCAGCTCGTTGAACAAGATAAAAAATGTAATTTTTCCTATTTTCTTTTCCTATTTTAATGTCTTAATAATAGTTTATGATGGACTATGCATCGACCGCTAAATTAAATTTTGAATTTCAATTGTTCCCCCCAAAGTTATTTTTGTTATTTTTTGGGGAATGTCTGCCGTAATTTGTCCGGGAGGTGGAAGTGCTGTAGATGTGAAGGGGCTTTGACTGGAACTCGTCTTTTCCTCTCGGATGAATGGTGACAATTCCGAGGGTGACACATCTTTCTCAGAATTATTATTGCTATCTGGAGATGATGAATATTGTCATTGATTATTGCTTTCTTTGCCTTTCTGGGAAAGTTCTTGGCACCCGTAACCTGAAACCAATAAGACTAGAAATTTGGTTCTTGGAGACATATATATATATATATATATATATATATATATATATATATATATATATATATATATATTTGTGTATTTAGGCAGCAATCCTTCTTTCAAGCTCATTTCATTAAAAACGACTGACATATATATATATATATATATATATATATATGAAAAAATATAGTCTTAAAATGTGCTATATTTATGGGATAAAGTGCTCAATATCAGTGATAGAGCGTGTGTAAATATAAAAGTGAACATAGAAGTCACCACTTAGAGGCGACATTCTGTTTCATGCTAGATGCAATCATCAGGCCACGAGTGCTGTTATTTTTCTCGGCTATTTATATATACGGGTCAGTGGTGCATTGTGGGTAGTCTATTTTGGCGGTTATTTTACCGGAAGTCGTTTATTTGTTTGTTTATTTATTTATTTGGGTTAAATTATTTTGCTTGTTTTTATTTATTTTTATTTTTTATTTTTATTTCTTATCTTATATATTTATTTATTTTTTTATTTTTATTTTGATTGGTGTTTTTATTAACGTAGTAAGAATTTGTTTATATAGCTTATTTAATAGTTTTGTTTTTGTTTGGGAAGATAATTAAAGCTATTTGTTCAATTTTGGGGTTGATTGTTGTAGTTTGTTCTAACTATTATTTTGGCGGGAACAGTTTTTAATTTGTTTATTACTTTATTATGTATTTATTTGGATTGATTATCTTTATTTGTTTTTCTAACGGCTAGTTTATCGGTATCAGTTGTTAGTTTATTTATATATTTGGATGTATTTAGATCAATTTATTTTACATGTTGTTATTTATTTGTTACACTGTATATTTTCTCTTTTTGGTTTTCGATTTTTAAGTAACGCAGTATATTATTTTTTATTCATTTTTTTATCGTTATATAACAGTTATAGCTATTTTTTCGTCCGATTTTTTGTTTTGATTTTTATAGTCTAACTAATATTTTGGTCATAATAGTTTGCTAATTTGTTTATTATTTACTTTATTGATTTTGTTTCTTTTTTTATTCTATATCGTCTATTCTAGCAGGTGTGATTTGGGAATTTGTTTGGATTAATTTATTTTGCTTATTTTATTGTCATTTTGTTTGTTTACGTATTTATTTATTTTTTCCGTTTTCGATTTTTAAGTAACGTATTAAAAATTAGTTTTCATGTCTGCATTTTGAGATGAGCTCGGATCTTTTATTTAATAATTTATTTTGGTCTGGTCAGGTAATGATAGCTATTTTTTCCTCCAAACAAAGTTTGCAAGTTTTTGATTGGTTGTTGTAGGCTGATGATCTTTTCCTTATTTTCCATGATATTTTTGGTGTGGTAGGCGTTTTGTTTTTAATTTTCCAGATATACTTAGAAAGCATTGTGCTGTTCGCATATTTATTATTTGTGAAAGATGTTTTGTGAACATAATATCTTTGTTTCCAGTGTCCTTCTGTTACTCCTATGTATACTTTTTCTTCATTATCTGGTGATTTTATCGTGGCTTGGTATATTACATTGTTTTGTAAACAATTACTGTTTAAGGGACATTCGTTTTTTATTCTGCAGTTGCACGTGGGTTTAATTTGTTCGTGTGGTTTGTTGATAATTTTCCTGTTGTGCTTTTTTATAATTTGTGCCATGTTCTCGGTGCAACTGTAGCTGATTTTAACTGTGTTTTTGTTGAATATTTTGTGTAAGATACTTGATTCCGGGAAGTGTTTGTGTAAAAGTTTGAAGAATATTTTATCTACGTTTGTTTTTACGTTTTTGCTGTACGGTGGGTTGAACCATATGATATTTCTTTTCCTGTTGAACTTTTTTGTGTTCTGTGGTGAGTATGTGAGTGTTGCTGGGAATCCGCTATCTTTTAGGGCTGTTTCGTATTCTTTCTTAGCTTTGTTAAATATAGATTCATTGAAGGAATCGTCAGAAAGCCTGCGGTTAATCGATTTTGGTATCTGTTTGATTATGGAAGGCGGGTGGTTGGAAGATGTGTGTATATAGAGTGGTTTATCATTGGGTTTTCTGTATGGTTTGTATGCGCCTTTTCTTAGGTTGAAGGTAACATCTAGAAAATCTACTTCGTTTAGGTTATATATATATATATATATATATATATATATATATATATATATATATATATAGGGTGCTACAAAAGTAACACTCCTCTTAAATTTTATTGAACGAAAATAAATTAGAGTAGTTTTAGATGGCTTAAAATTACCTATGGCTTACGTGTAGAGGACCGTGTGGGTTTGAGTGTTGTTAAATTAGGGACACGTGCTGTTTATTCCTGCTAGAAGAAGGTACAATTACAAGAATATGGCGGACTCAAGTTGAGTCCAACCGAAGATGTAAAGAAAACAAAGACCGATATATGTATGTCAACAAATATATGTATTAAACAACAAATTTACAAGTGACAAAGACATTTGTGTTTGTGTGTGAACGTAAAGTGTTTGTATTTTGGTGAAAGTTCGTACGTACGTGTATGTGTGTTTCATGGCGTTTTCCCACAAGTGGACGAAAACGCAGATCTCTGCGAGAGATCACATTTTTAAATGTGTCCGCTGAAATGCGAAGTAGAAAGGGAACGAGAAAAGAAATCGCCAAGTAGTTATAGTGTAGAACCCCATCTCTATAGTATTCTCATCATCCTTCTGTAGAACCACATCTCTGTTGCCACAAGTATCTTACTCATCTGTGAGAAAATTGTCCAGCATTCACTACCATGTAGGTGGATTGATATTACATAGCAGTTCAGCCCTGTTTCCTATGTTTCTAACGACATTTTCCTATCTCTTAATACTTTGCTTAGTTACTGAAAGGCCTGAGGAGATTGTTCAGCATTAACTGCCATATAGGAGATTAGATATTACACAGCAGTTCAGCACTCTTTTCTTTGTTCCTAACGACATTTTCCTATCTCTTAATACTTTGCTTAGTTTCAGAAAGCCATGAAGTGATTGTCCAACATTCACTGTCATATAGGAGATTAGATATTACATAGCAGTTCAGCACTCTTTTTTGTTTTTGTTTTTGTTTCTAACTACATTTTCCTATCTCTTAATACTTTGCTTAGCTTTTAGAAGGCAACATTTGCTATGCCAATGCACCTTTGTATTTCCGGTCTTACGGTGGTATCACATTGAAACACTAGTTCTCGTATGATCACCGAAGTTAAGCAACGCCGAGCCTGGTCAGTACCTAGATGGGTGACCACCTTGGAATACTAGTTGATGTCTGCTTGGATGTGCGGGCGGTGTCAGGGATTACGGGTCGGAATTGAAATCGTAGAACTGAATTCCAGTTCCAGTCGGGTTCGTTATATTCACTTACTCGGGAAAAATATGAATCCGCCCCTTCCTCCACTCCCACTCCAGATATTGGCTAATTAACAAGAATTGTATCAGTAAATAATTATTAATTTTTTAAAAATTCTTACAATCTAAGAATATTTTTGGCTTTAATAGCGTAATTTCTCGAAAATAATACGCATTTTTTTTACTGTAAATTACAGGTGATAGTAGGAGTGCGTATTATAAATAGGTCTAACCAAAAATATTTTTTCTTTATTGATTTATAATAATAAATACGTATTTGTTGTTCTAAAATAAAGAAAGATATTATACCAATTTTCATTTTAAATCCAACAATATTAATTCTAAGATTTTTTGTCAATAAATCTGTTTATCAGTAACCATATTTTTTATTTGACGAAAAAATAAAAAAACGAACTCTATAAAAAGGCCAATGTCGACAAAAAGAG
This sequence comes from Acanthosepion esculentum, assembly GCA_964036315.1. Lineage (NCBI taxonomy): Eukaryota > Metazoa > Mollusca > Cephalopoda > Sepiida > Sepiidae > Acanthosepion > Acanthosepion esculentum. The sequence continues at coordinate 54,514,458 of OZ038484.1, read as the reverse complement.
GATATCAAGTTAACAAATTATCATTCACAATATTATCTTCGTCCTGTTCAAAATTATATTCGGCCTCTTCATTCTCTTGCTAAAGGATGTCATCTTCTGAGCCATCCAGAGTTCTGTTTCCTATTCTTTCTGCTAATTCTATTACTTTTTGTTTAAAATTTGCACTATAACTCGCACGTTTTGACGACATTTTGGCGGTAAAATAAAATGTCACCAAGAAAAACCGCTGGTAATTTTCAACATTATTTTAGCCGCTTAGTTTCGATTTTATTCTTAATCTTAAGGTCGACAAAATGACTTCGTAATTATTATTTATTTATTTAATTTTTATTTATTTATATTTTTTTTATTTATTTTTTTTTTTTTTTTTAGGGGGTTTTGACAAAATTTATAGTTGCATATTATACATAGAGATAGATATATTTCTTAAATATTTTGATCATTTATTGGGTGCGTATTATTTATGAGTGCGTATTATTTTCGAGAAATTACGGTATATCCTGCAAAAGGTTGATAACAAATCTATCAATCGTCTTCCGACGTCCCATTTTTCATCCTCTGTTAAAACACATCTGAGATATTTATATCTTTGTACTTTTTGATTTCCGTGTCTCTAATTCATACCTCGTATCCTAAGATGCTACAATTGATGATAACCAGGCTGACAGTCTTAAAAACAATAAAAAGTTTCTAGAAATGTTTGCGGAGATCGATTAAAGTACACTGTTCAGAATGTAAGGGAAATAATTCAACAAGGAATTTAAGAGTAATGTCCCATGCTTCATACTTTTTCATTCGTTTGACGCTTTTGTTTAAAATTAATTGATCTTAAATTTATTCGAGATTTAAATTAAATTTTCTTACAATAGTATGAATAAAAAATAGGATTCAAATTTTTACACGTTACAAATTTAACTAAATAGTTAACAAATAATATTTTAATATATTAAGATAACAAAACGATGGCTCTGTGGAATCTTCCACGACACCCAGTTAACCCCTGCTAGGAAATGCACTCTTCCTGTTACGATTTTACCAACATCATGTACAGAAAATAATCAACATGAATTCATTGGTTAATCACCTTCAATCTAGCTTGCTGATTGGTCAGTTTCCACCAATCAGATCAACCCCACGCGACAAATCTATTTAGGCGCCAACTCGGTTTGAGCCTCCCACGTGATACAACGAATTTATAAAAACCCAACACGTGTGGCACACGTTCTCTTTCAGGTTCCTGCTTTTCTCGACTTAACTTCTCTACGTCACTCGTACATCTCAACACAAACCATCAAGATGTGACTCACAAGGAACTCTCGTCTCGACTGATCCAGTCAGACGTTAAAAGAACTGTACATAATTCATGCAAGTATAATTCCAGCATCTTTTATCCAACTTGTACAATACGCAATTACAAACATACTCAATCTTCTAAACTACAATTTAATAATCAACTTATTCAATATGAGCACAGATACAATTTTACCAAGTCAAAGAGATGTAACTCCGTCTAACCTTTCAGTTCAAATACATGTATATTCAGTTCAATAATAAATCCAATTGTTATGTTTTAAATCATTATTTGTGTCTTTTATTAATTGTTGTGGATGAAAGATTATGAACACGCACAATTTTAAGCCTTCTGATCATTCAAACCTTCTGATAACATCTTCACTCAATCCCAACAACTCTGTAGCTCGAGCCTAGATTTGGCCGCATTATTCCACTTTTGGTTTGATCTGGCTCTTGTTGCGATGTGTGGACATTTTGCAGTAAATATTTAACTACTACTGGAACATTTGTCCTGCAAACAATATTTGTCGCACTAGTGTGAGTCCGGGTAAAAATAATGAAAATCACAAAACATTGAACTTAAAACAAATGACAAATGCATCTGTTAACAAAGGGAATTATATGTTTAAACAATTGAAAGTAAAGGAAAAGATATTAAAAACTATGTTATTAAGAATTTGCTTGTTTGTGTGTGTGATACAAGACCGGTGTGTACTACACCCAAACTCCCTGACCGGGGGAGGACATACCTGACTGGGGTTTCCGCTATCATGTCTACATTTGCTTTTTTCTTTCTACATTTACCGGGTGTAATAGCAAAATTGTCCAGATTTTGCAACAGAAAAATTGTCCAATTGTTAGATTAAGCTTTGAACCGTTGTATTTTAGGAATGATTAAAGATATTTTACTGGAATTCTCCGAGTTTTTTATAGCAATATTGGACTCTACTTTAAACAATAAGAACGTGTTTATCTCTAAGTTGAAATGATGATCCCTCTTCCTGTTGTGACCTTCTGAGCCAGTTTTCCTCGCTACTGTTCCCTCCTTTTTAAACTTATTCACCGTTCTCTGGGTGGTTCTTGAATGAATTTTGAAGATGGAAGCCAGAGTATGAATGTTGGTACCATTACTAAAGGCCTGAATTACCTTTTTCCTC
>OZ038484.1:54492008-54509508 GCA_964036315.1 Acanthosepion esculentum | reverse complement strand
GAAAGAAGTCTTGTATAGATAGATAGATTGATAGAATGATAGATAGAATAAAGTCTTGTATAGATAGATAGATAGATAGAAAGAAAGAAGTCTTGTATAGATAGATAGATAGAAAGAAAGAAGTCTTGTATAGATAGATAGATAGAAAGAAGTCTTGTATAGATAGATAGATAGATAGATATATAGATAGAAAGAAAGAAGTCTTGTATAGATAGATAAATAGATAGATAGATAGATAGATAGATAGAAAGAAAGAAGTCTTGTATAGATAGATAGAAAGAAAGAAGTCTTGTATAGATAGATAGATAGAAAGAAAGAAGTCTTGTATAATTAGATAGATAGAAAGAAAGAAGTCTTGTATAGATAGATAAATAGAAAGAAAGAAGTCTTGTATAGATAGATAGATAGATAGATAGATAGATAGATAGATAGATAGATAGAAAGAAAGAAGTCTTTTATAGATAGATAGAAAGAAAGAAGTCTTTTATAGATAGATAGAAAGAAAGAAGTCTTGTATAGATAGATAGATAGAAAGAAAGAAGTCTTGTATAATTAGATAGATAGAAAGAAAGAAGTCTTGTATAGATAGATAAATAGAAAGAAAGAAGTCTTGTATAGATAGATAGATAGATAGATAGATAGATAGATAGATAGATAGAAAGAAAGAAGTCTTGTATAGATAGATAGAAAGAAAGAAGTCTTGTATAGATAGATAGATAGATAGATAGATAGATAGATAGATAGATAGATAGATAGAAAGAAAGAAAGAAGTCTTGTATAGATAGAAAGAAAGAAGTCTTGTATAGATAGATAGATAGATAGATAGATAGATAGAAAGAAGTCTTGTATAGATAGATAGAAGTCTTGTATAGATAAATAGATAGATAGATAGAAAGAAGTCTTGCATAGATAGATAGATAGATAGAAAGAAGTCTTGCATAGATAGATAGATAGATAGATAGAAAGAAAGAAAGAAGTCTTGCATAGATAGATAGATAGATAGATAGATAGATAGATAGATAGATAGATAGATAGATAGATAGACATTCAAAGACTGAGATAGATAGATAGATAGATAGATAGATAGATAGATAGATAGATAGATAGATAGATAGATAGATAAACATTCAAAGACTGAGATAGATAGATAGATAGATAGATAGATAGATAGATAGAAAGAAAGAAGTCTTGCATAGATAGATAGATAGATAGATAGATAGATAGACATTCAAAGACTGAGATAGATAGATAGATAGATAGATAGATAGATAGATAGATAGATAGATAGATAGATAGATAGATAGATAGATAGATAGACATTCAAAGACTGAGATAGATAGATAGATAGATAGAAAGAAAGAAGTCTTGCATAGATAGATAGATAGATAGATAGATAGATATTCAAAGACTGAGATAGATAGATAGATAGATAGATAGATAGATAGATAGATAGATAGATAGATATTCAAATACTGAGATAGATAGATAGATAGATAGATAGATAGATAGATAGATAGATAGACATTCAAAGACTGAGATAGATAGATAGATAGATAGATAGATAGATAGATAGATAGATAGATAGATAGACATTCAAAGACTGAGATAGATAGATAGATAGATAGATAGATAGATAGATAGATAGATAGATAGATAGATAGATAGATAGCCAAGAATCGAAAAGTATATTTAGATTAATGAAAAAGAAATCCGTCTTTAACAAATGTTCTGCATTCATTTTTCCTTTAAACCTAATTTCATTTTATTCATTATTTATTTACTTTATTTTAATTTCTTTCTGGCCTTTTTCAAATCAGCCGAGACCTGAAATTCAATTCTACGCCTTTTCCCCTCCCATCCTCAATCCACCCAAACCTTTAAAGCAGACCACCTACTTTCTGCCAACATTCGGCAAATGATATGCCCACCTGTCCAGGTGTTTACTTAGAAAATTTATTCACAAGAATGTAACTTACTCACTTTTAGATGAAATGTCAGTCCGGACAGATATAGAAAAGACTTCTTGTGTGTATTGTCCGCATTTTGTCACGGTCGTTAAGGAACACAGAGATCTGAACCAGGAGAAGAAAAAAAAGTTAAGGAATTTCAAAGTTTCTATTATAGAAATAAATATGGTCTGGTGGAGTTTGATAAAATCGAAAGTGTAATCGGATTCAAGATTTTCTACGAAGAAAAACTGACAAGGAAGAATTTGTTTTGATTTTTGTTTTTGGATTATGGATTTAAGGGAGAGTCAAGACAAGTTATGGCTGAAAAAGGTAAACATTATTTATCTATTTATTTAATCTCTATCGGTTTCAAGTATCTATCTTGGAATATTCCAGTTCAATGTTTGTAGATAAACGTTGTAAGTTACCCGGTCATATATATATATATATATATATATATATATATATATATATATATATATATATATATATATATATATATATTCTCAATATGCATGTTAGATGAATATATAAATATAAATACAGATAAAGATATTTATTCAAACAAGTTTTGTTAAATTCAACCGATATGTCTGCCTGCTTAATTTTTATCGTATTTTTCTATTTTTTCAAGTTGTTTTCAAGGTGATTCACATTGTGTGTTGAACGGCAAATCAAAATTAAGGTTTAATTGTTCAAATTTGATGCCTTCACTCGGTTTGAGTTCGAGTACTAAATACCACAAGAACTTCTTCTCGATATGGTCGACAATATTCACTTAGTTACGTCTTGTAATTTTTTTTTTTTTTGAATTCTACATTTTAAATTTGGATATACGACAAGTTATTTGAAAAATTACAAAAGTACGATAAAAAATTAAACAGAGAGATCGTTATGTGCCGTGTCCCCTCAGGACGTAGGCGATTATGGCTCTCCACAATTTCCCGTCCCTTGCAGCTCTAAATAAATGATGTCTTTTCTTTGTTATTAAGCCTTATTCCGCGAACCATTTTTCTCAAGCTCGTCAAGTATGTTATACGTTGTTTTCCTCTGTCCTTCTTGCCCTCAGTCTGTCCTGTGAGTATCGGATTTTCTAAGCCCACCTTCCAGATCATGTGCCCCCTAAATTTCAACAGTCTCTTCCTCATGTTAAGCATAAGTTTTTAGCTAATTGAATCTAACAAAACTTTTTTAATGAATTCTTAAATGCACTTTATTATTGGTCCTGACCTGGCATCTCGGCTTCTGTCACTTTCCCACTGCTGTAATGTAGCTTCCCTGTGCAGTTTTCTAAAGATACTTTCTTGGTAAGCTTTCTGATGTACTTTCCGCTATGTAATCTAGACTTTATGACTATTACGAGATTGGCGGTTAGAGCTCATCATTTTACAATTGAAATGGCGTGATGTAACCTAACCATAAGTTCTATGCTAACAGTTTCTTTTCACGCACTTCTCGCTTGTGGAACTCTTTTCAGGTTTCCATGCACTCCAACTAACTTCGACCTTCAAAGATTCAAATGCAGTGACAGTCGCTATCTACTGTCTTATTGATTTCTCTTCTTTTATTGTTCCCGCTCCTTAATAACATTTTTCTTTTTTCTCATTATCTCACAGTCAGTAACCTCTTGCATCTTAGTGGCTTTACTTCCTTTCATTGGGGGAAATGATTAAAAAAAAACAATGTTGTTGATGAAATTTTAAAAGAACTGTCCATAGTTTGTGCTCGTTCTTGTTAAGGTTCTAAGTATTCGACTGTCTAATGAGATGTCCATATTTGGCTCGCACATCTCGCCAGTGGAACTCCCTTCCTTATTCCTGTTTCCCTGACAAATATAATGTCCAACTATTTAAGTGTAATGTCAATAGACATTTCCAGTTGCCTTGATCTATCCACTTCCCTTCTCCACATCCTTTCACCTTTCATTCCTATATGCTTTCGCTCCAAATCTTCTGTAACCCCCTTGCCTTGATCGATCCACTATCTTTCTTCACATCCTCTCCTTTACCACTCCTATCTGCTCTTCCTCCAAACCTTCTGTAACCCCTTGCGTGCGTGATAAGCTTAAAAAAAAAAAGAAAGTTTGTTGAAAGATTGGAATCATAACAAGGTCTGTCGGCAGTTGCTTTACAATTTCATCATTAAAATACGGAAACAAATCTGCCTTTCACATTTATAAGTCAACCATTCGTCTGTGTACTGAATATTGTTGCTACATCTGGTCTGGTGCTTGTGCTATTTAGCTAGAGATACCTGACAAAATCCAAAGAAAAATCTGCAATATTATCGGTCATGATTTTCTTCAATCACTTTCCCATCTCATTGCTTCCCTGTAAGGCTAGTTGGCGGATAGGTCTCATCGTTTTATTGTTGAAATAATTATATGCAACCGTAAGTTCTATTCTAATGGTTTCTTCTCTCTCAATTTCTTGGCTGTAGAACTTTCTTCCAACTTCTTTCTTTTCTGTCAACTACGGTCTTCAAAAATGTAAATGGAACCTCAACTAACATCTTCTGTCTCCTTGAATCCTGTTTTTTTTATTACCTGTTCTCCTCAAGAACGTTTTCTCAGTTTCCTTCATTCTCAGTAACAATTTGTGTCTTAGCGACTTTATTGCCTTGCTTTGGGTGAAATGATTAATTTGTCAAGAAGAAAAAGTTATTAAAAATATGAGCAACATAACTTGACAATTGTCCTAAATAAAACTTGTTTGAATGAACATCGACTTCCCAGACACACCCAATATATATATATATGTGTGTGTGTGTGTGTGCGTATGTGTTTGTGTGTGTGTGTGTGTGTGCATGCGCGCGCACATGTATGTACGTGTATGTGCAGGCGCGGGCGTGTACGTGTATATATGTGAGCACGTATGTATATGTGTATGTGCGAAAAGTTTGAACATTTCGTCCAATTTTGGGGAAGTGAGTGAGACAAGAATTTTTTCCTCATATATATATATATATATATATATATATATATATATATATAAATAATGGCCGCTCGCCTACTAAGAAGAATAGAAAATCCCTGTTGCAAACGCCTGCTCAGGAGTATTTGTGCTTGTTCAACACCGCAGAGCCCACCTATGGTTTATACTGCAACTATGCTGATCGGACCTTAGTTACAGTTTCTGGGAGAGACCGCATTATCTGGCGTGATCAATCGTCTGAACAAGGCCAGCACGTTCAAATCTTAGGTCACGATGACTTGTGACTTCGTGCTAGACACAGTCATCGACAGCTCACAAATAGTTCCGATACCCAATTTCATTTACACGTTTTGGGCCAACCTGTGGAATGGTTTTCAGGCACTTCCCAAAGGTGCCACCCGCTGAGATTGCCTCCTCCAGATCAAAAACAACGAAAAGTCACCTTCCTGACAAATCGACCATGATGTGATTCGAGCCCGGGTCAGAAAACTAACCCAAGCAAGGCGATAATGCAACTAAGACGCAAGGAGGTTACAGGGAGTGAAATGAAAGTGAAAGAGAAGGCTGAGAATGGGAAGGATTGAGGAAAGAACAAACAAAAGAAGCAAGCTTCAAGACGACAGAAGATGGCGATTGACACTGCATTTAAATGCTTGAAGATTGTAGTTATCAGGGAAGCCAGAAAACGGAAGGGAGTTCCACTGTCGAGAAGTGCAAGAAAAGAAACTGCTGGAATAGAAGCGGCGGTTGCATTTAACTATTTCAACGGTAAATAGGTGGGACCTAGATGCCAATCTAGTAGCATGCTTAAATTCATGTTGTTGGTGGTCTGGGAACAACAGCAATTAAGAAGTGGTACCATGCTCCTCAAGTCCTCCAATCTCTCGATCAGAGGCCTTGATGCCTGATGTAATTTATCGTCATACTCTGGGCTATCTTGCTCAAGAAATAATCAGTAATTTTGAATAATAGCCAAGAAAATGATTGATGCAACTCTGCTAATATTTGGCAACACTTAGAGAAGAGCACGATTTAAGAAAAAAGAATACGATTTGCTTAATCATCTTTAACAACATTTCGACAGTATGCCAGTCTTCTTCAAGTTATGTTTAAAAAATGTATACAAGTATAAAAAATATTTTTAAAACCTTTTCTTTGTGCAAACGTCGTATGTCTTGAGTTATACTGGTAAACAACGCGACAAAACGAATGGAACGCAGCCAGAGTGAATGAAATGCAACCTAAACGCGAGTAACATGAAGGGGTGTCTATATTTCTGAGATGAGGTATTGTAATTATTTGCCTTATTTACATAGTTCGGACTGTTGTCATCAACGACCCAGTGGATAAAAACGTTGATTGGATCCAGTGACTTGATCCAAAAAGTTGTGTGTTCAGTACCTGGCTACTGCAATGGTGAACAAAAACTCGGAGAGTTCAGTTAAAGAGGCATAGCACGTGGAACTAGAACAATCTATCGTGGTGGACGAAATAAAGGGTTCAGTTCGAAACTCCAATCACCTGAAGTAGTCCGGCGCGTACAACGGTCGAAACGTCGTGAATATGACTATAAAGATGAGAACAACAGTCCGAACAATGTAAATAATGAAGGTGTGTGTGTTCATTTCAAAATGTTCCGTTATTTGATTAGCTAGTAAGATCTATTGATCAAACAACATAGTATAAATCTTATGGAACTCTCCTGTCATTCTGTTCATACTCCCGAGGTGGGATGTTAGTAATTTGCATATGTAATTATCTTCATGGAGTTTTTTTTTTATTTTTTTAGAATGTATAACTTAAGGTGTTCGTTAAAGTGGCAGTCGTTCGTGATCAAATTTTCAACAATGTCTGTTGTGTCGGTTATCATAACTATGGTCATAAAATCTTTTTGAATATTATGATAACACAGATTTACAAAGAAATTTAGGCAAACATAACAACAGGAATGCTAACCTAATTTGGAATGTTGATTGCAGACATGACATCCGTTTTCACTCATCACCTCTAGTTTTTGAGAGATATATACATATGTAACATATACGTAAGATGTATACATTTTCATGCATTCAAAGCTGAAAGATATGTCCTATTTAGCATATTATGTTGTTTGGTTATTTGAAATTTAAAAAATTGTATTCTTTAAAAAAGAAACTGGCATAATGGCCGCCTTTGGTGGCCTAAGCTCGGCCTTACAGTCTGTTTCATTCAGGCAAAATAAAATCTACGCCTGCAGTAATGGTACCAACATTCATACCCTGGCTTCCAACTTCAAAGTCCATTCAAGTGTAATTGGCCCTGATCTGTTATCCCGTCTGCAGTCGCTCTCTTACAGATGCGACGTTGCCTCGCTCTGTCTTTTTTACAAATACTTTCACGGTAATTGCTCAGAGGAGCTGTTTTCGCTGGTTCCTAGGCCTCATGAATTTAAACGTCCTACGAGGCTGGCATCCCGTTCCCACCCCTTCACCGTTGAAACTGTTAGATGTAGACGTCTCTTCTACTCCAATAGCTTCATGTCTCGCACATCTCGCCTGTGGAACTCCCTTCCTTATTCCTGTTTCCCTGACAAATACAATCTCCAACTATTTAAGTGTAACGTCAATCGACATCTCCAGCTGTCTTGATCTATCCACTTCCCTTCTCCACATCCTTTCACCTTTCATTCCTATCTGCTCTCGCTCCAAATCTTTTGTAACCCCCTTGCCTTGATCGATCCACTATCTTTCTCCACATCCTCTCCTTTACCACTCCTATCTGCTCTTCCTCCAAACCTTCTGTAACCCCTTGCGTGCTAGTGGCCTCCAGCCTTGCTTAGGGGGATAAGCTTAAAAAAAACAGAGAACAGTGAATAAGTTTTAAAAAAGAAGGAACAGCAGAGAGGAAGACTGGATCAAAAGGTCAAAACAGGAAAAGGGATCAACTTAGAGCTAAATAGATCAATTTGAAAAGATCCAGCTCAATTCATAAGACGTTTGGCAGGCGAGACAGAAGTTTCATCTATGGCAGTCCAAAGAGCAGTTAAAAAAGAATTGAAAATGAAATCGTAAGGACAGAAAGTTAAAAGATTAAAGAGGGCGATGATCAGCTTGAATAAGTTGCAAAAGGATCCTAGAATAATAATAATAATAATAATAATAATAATATATATATATATATATATATATATATATATATATATATATATATATATATATATATTTGAACTTTATTCCAATCCTCCACAAGCTTCTGATCCTTAGCAATGATTAATTAATGATGAACATGTCATTTTCGTTTATGATCAAGTTCACGATTCTTCTGTTAAGCTTAGAAAGTAATTATCCATTCTTATAGCTCAAAGTAGAGTCCAATTTATATATAAATGCCTTTTATAATAACGAAATCATAAAAGTACATCATCAAACAATTTCATGTTATGACATTTTTAGAATAGAACAAATTTGAAATTAGGTTGACATTAATAATAACCTTTTCTTCTATGTAACGCATTTAAAATAAATAATAAACGTGATATCTATTAATTAATTCAATAGATTTATCTTATCCTGACAAGTGGGACAGTATTTCTGCGAAACTTCAAGATGGAAGATAAGCCATTTTTAACTTTTAGTTATTTGTTCACTAATTACAGACAAATAAATATTGTCATGGGTCATAAGAAAAATCTCAAAAGAATAACGAAATATTGCATAGTTGTTGACTGATGGAAATACAACAACTCGATAAAGTTGAACAAAAAGTGGAGAAACACGCAGAAGAAGGAAAACACTTGTGTGCACAAGATAATTATCGTGTCTCGATATTTAATTGCAGAATGATTTGAAAGAATGGATCGAGACAATAGCTATGGATTAACCAACCCCTGTTGTGCAGTTTCCAAATAATTTTTTTTAATATCTCATCCTGTCATTAATTATATACATGTATCTTTATTAATTTACATACTGGAAAATGACAGTTGGTAAAAGTGCAAATAAATACTACAGACTTTCTCTCTGGAGTTGATTGATTGATTTGTTTGTTTAACGGCAGACCAACACCTTTATGGGTCATTTAATGCGGAAATTTAATTCCCTTGGGAGCTTTGCAATTGATTGATTGATTGATTGATTGCTTTAGGTAATGACATATCAACACTCTTATGGGTCATTTAATGCCTAAATTTAATTTTCTTGAGACCTTTGAAAAATATGATGTACGTTATTCTGCTTTCACAGTTGAATACATGGTAGATGATACTCAGCTTTTGTGCATATACATGTTTGTGTGGACATAATTGCTAGAGGCAGTGATATGTGTATTTTATGTTGTAGTTTTGTTGAAGTTATATTTTGGAATACAGTTTGATTTCTTTAAGAAATTGTTGGATATTATATGGATAAATGCCATGAATAAGTTCTTGCATATTGGCTGGTTGCTTGATATTGTTTAGCGGCATATCAACCTCTAGGAGTTATTTAATGCCGAAATTTAAATATTTTGAACTATTTGATGGTTTTAAATAAATATATTTTTAACGCAATTGTATGCCTTCTTCAGCTACAGTTAAAATGTATTGTTGGTCATTTTTATATAAAATGTATTGTCGGTATTGCTGGTAATTTTACTATAAAAATATATTGCTGGTAATTTTACTATAAAAATATATTTTTATACTTTCACAGTGTTTTGTTTTTGTTTGAAGTTTAACCATTTGCCTATAGCTGGGACCCTAATAGGTGCTACCACCCGGGGTCAGGATGCTTCTGGGAACAACCGCAGTTAAAAGGTGGTTCCAAAAGCTCCTGATCAGAGGCCTTTTTGTCGGATGTAGTTTATCGTCATACCCAGGACTAAAGAATGTATTGATGACTAAGAAAAAATGTCATTTTCACAACAGATATAAGTTATTATATGCCTTATATATTCAAACCAACATCCTCATCTTGTTTTGTTCAGAGTATTTTGGTCATTGTACTCTCCAGCCCTCTTCAGGTGTCTCTCTTCATGTTTAGTAAGCTATTTTGAATTTCAAGCCAAACACTTTATTCCATTGACAGGGGTAGATTGTTTTCATCCCGCATCCAATGCTTAGGGGAGTTAACTCATCCCAGTCAGATAACCAGTCTTTTCCACCCTTATCCTACTTGTCAGTTTCTTCCACTGAACCAAAGTTGTGACTTTTCAGCACTACCAAACCCAGGGATTGAACACAGTATTGCCAGCCATCTAGATTTTTTTCAGCCAATGATTACTGACACTATAATGATATTTTAACATTTTTTTATGATATTTAATGATACTTTAATTACATTTTGTATAAGGCTTCGCTTGCATTTTAATGAAACTTTCATGGTACTTTAATGACACTTCAATAGAACTTTATTGGCATTCTGGATACTAATTTAATTGCATTTAATCACATCTCAATTGTATTTTAATGTAGCCTTAATGGCATTTTAATGATGTTTTAATGACATTTTAATGGCCTCTTAATAAAAATTTAATAGCATTTTAATAACACCTTAATGGCATTTTAACATAAGCTAACTCACACAAGTTAATGGTGTATAATGCTATACCGAGAAGGTGTCGGTAGCTTGATAAAGTTGACCCGATGGGCTTGGGAAAAGACATGGATACATCTCATCTCCTGCTACTTATAGGTTAAATAGCAGTGCAAACTGGGCTCTCTAGCCTTGAATAGTAGCCGGTCTAGGGGAAAGACAACTCTGGATGATCCATGAAAAAGGAAATCATTTCACTATTTTTCTCAAGAACGCATGACAATTCACAGATTATAAAAGAATGAAATCGGCGGATGGGACATGAATTTAAAAAAAAAATGGTGAAAAAAATAACTTCCGTGCATTATATAGCAAAGTTGAGGGATCTCTTCGGCTAACGTTTACCCATAGACAACCAGTACTTACAGCTAGTCTAACACTATAATACCGTGATTATTTTAGATGATCTTACTTCAAGATGTAGATATTCGTGGATCTCCACAAAATCTGTAAATTTTGAACTGACTGCTCTGAGGAATGATAGAGCAGTTATTTCTTGTTATCATTCTCATGGTATTCAATTCAGAATTATCTTTCTCCAAGACTGCTTGCCCTACCAAATCTAGGGAACTCTGTCTTCCCTACTATTTTAACCATTATGACAACTATCCATCCACGGATACTTTTATTTGAAATGGAGGAAGGAAGTCTTATACAGTAATTTCCGCTAATTACATAGAAACACAGACATATACAGACACACACAAGACGAAATCATATAGATAGCACCTTTTACAGAATATTTAAGGAGACAATCAACGCAGACTCCAGAAGCGACGGGAGACTAAGCTTTATTCCGATTATCTTCATGTAAGACATTAAGTTCGTTGGGTGCGCTTTGTGGTGTGTAAGGGCTCAGGATGAGAAATCGGGGAGTCGAGTTCGAATTCCAGTCAGGTTCATTACATTCACTCACCCTTGGGAAAAGGTATGAATCCATCTCTTCTTCCCCCAGCTATGGAATGATTAGCAGAACAGAATGGATCCTGTGACCCTGGGAAAAGGTATGACTCCCTCACTTCTACCCCAGCTATGGAATGATTAGCAGGACAGAATGGATCCTGTGACCCTGGGAAAAGGTATGACTCCCTCACTTCTACCCCAGCTATGGAATGATTAGCAGGACAGAATGGATCCTGTGACCCTGGGAAAAGGTATGACTCCCTCACTTCTACCCCAGCTATGGAATGATTAGCAGGACAGAATGGATCCTGTGACCCTGGGAAAAGGTATGACTCCCTCACTTCTACCCCAGCTATGGAATGATTAGCAGGACAGAATGGATCCTGTGACCCTGGGAAAAGGTATGACTCCCTCACTTCTACCCCAGCTATGGAATGATTAGCAGGACAGAATGGATCCTGTGACCCTGGGAAAAGGTATGACTCCCTCACTTCTACCCCAGCTATGGAATGATTAGCAGGACAGAATGGATCCTGTGACCCTGGGAAAAGGTATGAATCTATCACTTCTACCCCAGCTATGGAATGATTAGCAGAAGAGACTGGATCATATACCCTTGGTAAAAGGTATGAATCCATCACTTCTTCTCCCAGCTATTTAATAGCAGGACAGACTGTATCATGTTGCCTTGGTTGTCCACCAGTCTATTTAAAGAAATATCAACCTACTTTGGAAAATATTTCCGAGTCAGTTATGAAATGAAAGAGATGATCCCCCCCAGTGTGTATTACGTATGGCACTTAACTTACTGACTGGCATTGACACCAATGCCCCCCACTGATAACGGGGGGACAATCGCACTTTCTGGTAACATCGATACGAAGCTCAGTGTATTTCCTAACCTTTACAATTTCATTGGTCTTGATATTAGGATCACCAGGAACAGCCACATCGATCAGCAGTTTTTTCTTTCTTTTCTTTTGTTTAATGTTTTCTTTTTGTTTTCTGTTTTCTTTTTGTTTTCCAACTATGGTGATGTCTGGTTTGGTAGCCTCATGGATAATGTCTGTTCGGATGTTGAAATCCCATAAGATCTTGGCTCGGTTATTTTTGATGACCTTCTTTGGTTTATGGTGGTACCATTTCTGTTCGACTTCAAGTTTATGATGCCCACACAGGCATCAATGCAGTTTGGAGGCCATTTTATCATGTCGGTAATTGTATTCTTTTCGTGAAAGCATTCTACAAGCTTATGTGGACGACATTTAACACCTTCATGCCACATAGTCTACCCATGTCCGAATCTACTATTATTATTATTATTATTATTATTATTATTATTATTATTATTTGTGTATATCATGTTTCCTGCTTTGTATCCTGTAGAGCTGGTTCTATGGTCCTTAGGTCATATAGGAGAATTGTAATTTAATTGATAGCACTTTTCTTAGTATATGGGATGTTCCTAGTAGTGAGATCTGGGCAATTTGCATGTTGATGTTACCTAGGACACTGTTAGTAACATTGACCATTCCTTTTCTCACAGAGCTCCGATTACTATTGGTACAGTCTCAGTCTTCATTTCCCACATTCTGTTAGTATCGATGTCCAGGTCTTTGTATTTGGACAATTTCTCGATAATTATCATGGAGGTGTTTCTCTCATGTGGTACTTCTATGTCAGTAAGCATACACTTCCTGAATTTCTTTTATGATAATATCAGTTCTTCTTCTTCTTCTTCTTATTATTATTATTATTATTATTATTAATATTATTTGTGTATGTTATGTTTCTTGTTTTGTATCCTGTAGAGCCAGGTCCAAACTATGGTCCTTTATTCCCTATAGGAGAATTGTCATTTACTTGATGGCACTTTTCTTCGTATATGCAACGTTCCTATTAGGACGATCTTCTGGGCAACTTGCATGTTGATGTTACCTGGGACACTGTTAGTAAAATTGTCCAATCCTCTTCTCACTCTACCAGAGCTCGGATTACTATTGGTACGACAGTCTCAGTCTTCATTCCTCGCATCCTGTTAATCTCGATCTCCAGGTCCTTGTATTTGGACAATTTCTCGATAATTTCCGTGGAGGTGTTTCTCTCAGATGCTACTGCTAAGTGAATAAGCATACACTTCCTGAATTTCTTGTCTTTTATGATAATATCAGTTCTTCTTCTTCTTCGTCTTCTTCTTATTATTATTATTATTATTATTATTACTACTACTACTACTACTACTATTATTATTATTATTTGCTTCGATTTCTGCTGTATCCACATTTCATTCCGGATCTCAACCAGAGACATAAGGTCAGAAATGGCTTCATTTTCTACTGATCATTTTTGTAAAAAAATAAAAGAAGATCATACGCATTTTACACAGATAAAGTTCTTCCTAATGTGTGATCTGTACTTGTGAGCACAATATTTGTTATTTCTTTAACGCAGGGGCTACTAGGAATCCTTTCGATCAGTCTATTGGAACTTTTCCCAATCAGTCCGAGGGTTATTGATGTCCTTATATGCCACATTTTTTAGATCTCTATTTAAAGATCCTTGTATTTTGATATATTTTTTTTAATCTTCAAAGATACATACAATCTACAGGTGTTGCCATGTCAATAGGTAATCACATTCTGTTCTTGTAGTCTTTGATCACGATGTCTGGGCGAATATCTTTGATTATCCTGTTTGTATTTATTGTAAAGTCCCATAAAATTGTTACAGCTCCTATCTCTGTAACCGGGTCTTGGTAATGTTCATACGGGTTCCTTGTTGTTTCCTTCTCGTAAAAGTTGCATATTTTCCAGTGCAGATGTTGGCCCACTCTATCATGCCGAGCTTTATATTCAGTGGGTGCTAACACCGTGCAAACTGATACAAGATGATCAATAGTTTCTGAATTGTTATTATTATTATTATTATTATAATATTATTATTATTAGTATTTTAATTATTTCACCCTAAGCAAGGCAATAAAACCAGTAAGACAGAAGGTTTTACTGAGAGTAAAAAAGAATAAGGCGATTTTAGTGAGGAGAAAATGGTGAATAATGTCGCACTTAAATATTTGAAGATTTTAGGTAGGGGGGAAGCTAGAAACAAAAAGAGAGTTCCACAAGTGAGATGTGCGAGAAAAGAAAATATTAGAATAGAACTTATGGTTACATGAAGTTATTCCAACAACAAAGAGACCTTGTAGTAAATTTAGACTTCTTCTTTATGTCTCTCGTCCCCTCAGGACGTAAACGATCATGGCTCTCCACAATTTCCTATCCTTCGTAGCTCTTAATAAATACTGTCTTATTGTTATTTCTCCTAAACCTTGCTACGCCATCCATTTACTCAAGCTCACTAAGTATGTTATGCATTGTTTCCCTCTGTCCTTTTTGCCTTCAATCTGTCCTGTGAGTGTCAGAGTTTCCAAGCCCTCTTTCCTCATTATGTGTCCTAGAAATTTCGACTGTCTGTTCCTGATGTTAAGTATGTCTCCTTTTTGTTTCCATTTTCTCTAAAACTTCGTCGGTGCTCACATATTCGGCCCATGGTATCCTCAGCATCTTTCTGTAGAACCACGTTTTTGTTGCTTCAAGTTTCTTCTTCATCTTTGACGAGATTGTCCAGTACTCACTGCCATACAAGAGGACAGATATCACATAACAGTTTAGTACTCTTTTCATTGTTTCTAGAAAAACTTTTCTATTTCTTAGTACTCTGCTTAGCTTTTGAAAAGCATCTTTGGCTATCCCAATACGCGTTCGGATTTCAGTGTCGTACTTACCGTCCTCTATTAAAAGCCTTCGTAGATATTTAAATTTTTTTACTTCTTTTATTTTGATATCTCCGAATGCGCTTAAATCCACGCAGTCCAGGTACCAAAGAGGAGAACTCATTAGAACAACTGCCATGATAATATTTATAGAAAAGACAGAGGGAAACTTCAACGTCGGTAAAAGTGACTGAATTTGAGTTGCCAGATCAGAGCCGATAAAATTACAGACACTTTTTTTAAATTTTTGTCGAGAATCCCGAGCACCAGATATGGCAACAGTATTCAATTAATGGTAGATTTATAAATATGCAAGATAAAGTGTTTTTAAAGAATGAACCACGGGATAAAAAGTACCTGTCACTTGAATATATTTTCCTTTTCACAAGGGATGAAAATCTGAATATAAATCTATGTATTCATATATGTAAAATTGAAACCTTTGAAAACAGGTTTATCCTGTTTTTTTGCACGATTTGTTTATGAAAAGAATCGGGAAATTTATGACACATTTGAAATCGAGATGTCACCCGAGGTAAAAGGAAAGATATATGTCACCCATCCCATTTTTATAGAGAGATATTTACGAAGCTTCCCTTAGGGTGGCATAAAAGTGAATTGAAGATAAGAAGATTGTATTGCACCGAGCATCCACGTGGTAAGGGGCTGTCGACTGACTTAGAAATGAGCATTCAATTTCTTGACATTAATTTGTGGTTCAACATCAACCACTACTAACATAACGCACCTTTTTATTTCAACTTATCTCTCTCTCTCTCTCCCATATCTCCCCCCTTTCTCTCGCTTTCTCTCTCTTTCTCTGTCTATCTCCGTCCGTCTTTTCCTTTCACTTTTCTGTTTCCCTCACTTTCTCCATCCCTCTCTCTTTATCCCTTGCTTTTTCTCCCTTTCTCCATCTCGTCTCCGTCAAGTCTAGATAGAGATATCACAAAGTTTGTGCTCCGAAAGGTGAGGGAAGTCAGGTAAGGGATTGTATTTGTTGTATAATGTGGAGTTAGAGGCAAAGTTCAAAGAATTGCCTGCGCATAGATATTCTGAACAAGGCAAGAGTTCTACTACACAGTTCCCAATGATAGAGTAGTGTCTGCAGTGGGCCATGGTCACAGCACATTAGGGTGTGAACCAGGGTTCGTTATTTGTTTTTTGTTGTTATTTTTGTGGCAGATAAAGCCTTCTATGTCGGAAAGAATCTATTCGGAAATGAAGGAGGCTGTTCTGAAATATCAGAAGTGCTTTGGTATATCGATATAATTCCCTAAAAAATGACCTGTCTAAGGAGATCTTTGGTTTTGTATCAACGTTAACATGAATCAATGAATGGTCTGAGGTGCCCAACACATTGATCAAAGAATGAGGTGAGGAGGAGGTCTAAAAGGTTAACATAATACCCAGCCTTAAAGAGAACATGAGCAAGCTTAGCTACAATCTGGAACTGATCGGAAGCTATGGGGAAATCGTAAGAGTATTTCCGTTTTTCGTCAGTTCTGTTTGAGTTGTCGAGCCACTCCTTGCGGTGAATGTTGAAATCGCTGCGAGTGTGAATGATAACTGAGGGATGGTGAGGTGTCATCAATATTTTCTGCTATTCTGTCAAATACTGCAATACCATCACCATAGATTGTGAAGACGAAAGACATGTGTTATATTCCGTATTTAGATGCGTGGGTGATGTGGAAACAATGTGGGCGAATACTGCGTCTGGTTGCAAAACAAATGAAATTCAGAATCGAAAGAACAAGAAAGACTGTAGATATATTTTATAGTCTCTTTTAGTGAGGAAAATAAGAACAAGTAGAAAGTTCGTATTTAAGAAGTTGAATGTCTATGGTAGTGGCAAGTAAAGTTCATGGAGTTAACTTGATTTATGGAAGGGGAAAGGTACCCTTTGACAAGCGTCGGACGAGAGTTCATTAGCAGCAGCAGCCACATGCTTCGTTTCGTCGCCGGGCCAGTGTGTCAGGAGCGAGCGTCGTGACCCTTCTGCCTCGCCGTTGAATGGGACTCCCCTCTTTTTGACTTTCCCGTGTTGAACTTATACACGCCTATCGGCTCCAAATGGAAATTTTTATGAGTACGCGGGAGACGGTCCGATTGGTTGATTTAATTCTTTTCATTTTTTTTTTTAGTTTATCCCAAACGGAAGTATCTGCGTCGAGCCTATACGTAGACGTGCAGTTTTCATTTCGAGTCGGGGACTCGTGATGGTAACTTCCGTTTATCGAAGCAGGGCAAGATCTCATCTTGTAACACATGCTGTGAACAAAATGAATCCAAAAGCACATGAATGAGAAATCAGGGCCCTCGTATTTGCGGTCTCTGTTGCAGGGGAACCCAACCATGATATAAAATAAAGACCTATATTTATCTGATTTT
>OZ038484.1:54477008-54489508 GCA_964036315.1 Acanthosepion esculentum | reverse complement strand
AGAAATTAACTAAAAGGATCAAAACTAAAATAAATAGATAAAATACGTCTAAATTTTGAATTTATTTAACCAAACATGCTTGAATGGAAATTTGCTGCCAATATATATATATATATATATATATATATATATATATATATATATATATATATACAGGTATAAGATAAGAACAAATTGAGTATAATTCCACTGTCCGTAGCATTTAATTTTTAAAAAGTACTTTATAATATTTATACTCCAGATATTCTTATCTTGTACATTGATATTTCGCCCCTTTGCTATGGAGCACCATTTACATTTATTTTAATACTTAAACATGGATAAAATCAATTTTGGAATTTCTCTTGCTTTAATCTCCTATAATAAATAGATAATAAATAATAAATTATTTTGCTTGTTTTTATTTAATTTAATTTTTTTTATCTTATATATTTATTATGTATTTATTTATTTTATTTTTTTTACATTTTGATCGGTGTTTTTATTAACGTAGTAAAAATTTGTTTATATCGCTTATTTAATAGTTTTGTTTTTGTTTGGGAAGATAATTAAAGCTATTTGTTCAATTTTGGGGTTGATTGTTGTAGTTTGTTCTAACTATTATTTTGGCGGGAACAGTTTTTACTTTGTTTATTACTTCATGTATTTATTTGGATTGATTATCTTTATTTGATTTTTCTAACGGCTAGTTTATCGGTATCGGTTGTTAGTTTATTTATATATTTTGATGTATTTAGATCAATTTATTTTACTTGTTGTTATTTATTTGTTGCGCTGCATATTTTCTCATTTTGGTTTTCGATTTTTAAGTAACGCAGAATATTATTTTTTATTTTTTAATAATATTTTTTATCGTTATATAACAATTATAGCTATTTTTTTCTAACTAATATTTTGGTCATAATAGTTTGCTAATTAGTTTATTATTTACTTTATTTATTGATTTTGTGCCTTATTTTTTATTCTATTTCGTCTATTCTAACAGGTGTGATTTGGTAATTTGTTTGGATTAATTTATTTTGCTTATTTTATTGTCATTTTGTTTGTTTATGTATTTATTTATTTTTTCCGTTTTCGATTTTTAAGTAACGTATTAAAAATTTGTTTTCATGTCTGCATTTTGAGATGAGCTCGGATTTTTTATTTAATGATTTATTTTGGTCTGGGAAGGTAATGA
Source organism: Acanthosepion esculentum (assembly GCA_964036315.1). Lineage (NCBI taxonomy): Eukaryota > Metazoa > Mollusca > Cephalopoda > Sepiida > Sepiidae > Acanthosepion > Acanthosepion esculentum. The sequence goes on along the minus strand of OZ038484.1, from coordinate 54,488,331 downwards.
TAGCTATTTTTCCTCCAAGCAAAGTTTGCAAGTTTTTGATTGGTTGTTGTAGGCTGATGATCTTTTCCTTATTTTCCAAGATATTTTTTGTGTGGTGTGCGTTTTGTTTTTAATTTCCCAGATATACTTAGAAAGCATTGTGCTGTTCGCATATTTACTATTTGTGAAAGATGTTTTGTGTACATAATTTCTGTTTCCAGGGTCCTTCAGTTATTCCTATGTATACTTTTTCTTCATAATCTGGTGATTTTATCGTGGCTTGGTATATCACATTGTTTTGTAAACAATTACCGTTCAAGGGACATTCGTTTTTTATTCTGCAGTTGCACGTGGGTTTAATTTGTTCGTGTGGTTTGCTGATAATTTTCTTGTTGTGCTTTTTTATTATTTGTGCCATGTTCTCGATGCAACTGTAGCTGATTTTTACTGTGTTTTTGTTGAATATTTTGTGTAGGGTGCTTGATTCCGGAAAGTGTTTGTGTAAAAGTTTGAAGAATATTTTTCCTACGTTTGTTTTTACGTTTTTGCTGTACGGTGGGTTGAACCATATGCTACTTCTTTTCCTGTTGGCCTTTTTTGCGTTCTGTGGTGAGTATGTGAATGTTGCTGGGAATCCGCTATCTTCTAGGGCTGTTTCGTAGTCTTTCATAGCTTTGTTAAATATAGATTCATTGAAGGAATTCTTGGAAAGCCTGCGGTTAATCGATTTTGGTATCTGTTTGATTATAGAAGGCGGGTGGTTGGAAGATGTGTGTATATAGAGTGATTTATCATTGGGTTTTCTGTATGGTTTCTATGTGCCTTTTCTTAGGTTGAAGGTAACATATAGAAAATCTTCCAACCTAGCTATATAAACAAATTTTTACTACGTTAATAAAAACACCGATCAAAATGTAAAAAAACAAATAAATAAATATATAACATAAAAAATTAAAAAAAATTAAAAATAAACGACTTCCGGTAAAATAACCGCCAAAACAGACTACCCACAATGCACCACTGACCCGTATATATAAATAGCCGTGGCTTGACGATTGCATCTAGCATGAAACAGACTGTCGCCTCTAATTGTTGACTTCTATGTTCACTTTATATATATATATATATATATATATATATATATATATATATATATATATATATATATATATGAAGAAATATACTCTTAAGGTGTGATATATTTATGTGATAAAGTGCTCAATATCAGAGAGCGTGTGTAAATATAAAAGTCAACACTGAAGTCAACACTTAGAGGTGACAGGCTGTTTCATGCTAGAAGCAATCGTCAGGCCACGAAACAGCATGTCGCGTCGAAGTGTTGACTTCAGTGTTCATTTATATGTGTGTGTGTGTGTGTGTGTGTGTGTGTGTGTGTGTGTGTGTGTGTGTGTGTGTGTGTGTGTGTGAACAAAAGTTACAACTCAAGAAGCCAACTATGAATCGGAGACACCAGAATCTAGCAAATACAAAAAATTGTTTTAACGGAGAATGGAAAATACGACGCTGAAATTCGAAGTCACACTGGAATAGCGAAAGATGCCTTTCAAAAGTTAAGGAAAGTTTGACGAAACAGGAAAATTTCATTAGAAACAAAGGAAAAAGATTTTGTTTTTCTATAGAATATCAGATGAAAGGGAAATAATATTAAACTTTTATTTCTGATGAAATTATTCATAGTTATCTCCCTTTGTTTGACATTCTCCATTGAAGAATTCTTGTTGCTGTAATCTTTTGTATATTTAATGTTGTAGCAGACGTTAAACATTTTCAGTAGTGATTAGATAACCCTGTCAACGGTACAAAATCTTTTCAGCTTTTGGGTATGGGTAAAAAGAAAAAAAAACTGTATCTGCGCTGTGAATCCCAAAAAGCTAGCTCTCTTTTTCTTCGGGTCCAGATAGGACGCTAAAATCAGCGCTCCTTTAGTAGCTGCACATGGCTTAGACTAAACACAACACTCACTCTTTAACAACAGAGTATGTTCAACTTTTTCTTCGTCTTTTTTACAAAGACTTACTTAAGATAATTTCAGAAAGAAAAATGCAAATTCAAGGAATACTTGAATTTGCATTTTTCTTTCTGAAATTATCTCATTTTATTTCACTCTTTTGTTAGTCTATTTACTTAACCACTTCAACAGTTTTAGTTTATGTTCGTTAAACACACGACGCCTTCCCAACTTTAAATGATGACCCCTTAGCTCAATGGTTCTAAAGCTATGCGGCGTGCCGCGCCTCATATGTGCAGTGGAAGAGGATAGCAGGCGAGGGGGAATGATTGAAAGACAATCAAAGATTTAGTTGGTTGGTTGTTTTTGTTTAGAGGCATATCAATCTCTCTGGGCTATTTAATGCTGAAATCTAAATAATTTTTGTACACAATTTTATTTTATTCTTAGAGATAATTAATAATTTAGTGATACAATCTTACTTATAGCTGAGTGGAGGGGAGGAGAAGCGATAGATTCATACCTTTCCCAAAAGTATTTGCACGTAAATCAATACAACGAATACGACTGGAATTGGAACTGGCTCTCTGATTAACAATTCCGAGTCATTATCCATTACCCCACCCACACATCCAAGCTTACAGAACCTAGTATTCCCAAGAAACCACTCATCTAGGCTCGATGTTGCTTAACTTTGGTGACCGTACAGAAACCGGTGTTTCAACGTGATGCGGTCTTCAGACCCCTAAAAATTTAGAAACAGTTTCAAAAAAATTCACATGCCAAAATTAAATATGATTTCAAAATTTTAAATGTTTGTAGGGATTACTTGTAATTGCTTGCATGAGTCCCAGTATAAATAGTTATGAATAATTATTGACCGATTTTATCATAGAGATATTTTTGCATTATATCAAGTATTAATAATATTAACTAGGGTCCGAAAAGTGTAGGAGAAAGTTATCAATGATAATGCTCTGACTTCGAATCCACAGTTATCTCCCTTTATACCTCTGTTTTTTTTTTATGTACTTTTTATCATATAAAATTCGGTGATGTGCGAGCAAATTTTCATACCGAAAATGCTGCCAAGAGAAAAAAAGTTTACGAACCACTGTCCTAATCTAATAACCACAATGCAAATGAACAGAAGAGAATAAAAGCAAAACAAGATTACTAGAAATACTGCGGAAATGTCACGATTTTCAATATTTTAAATGAGCTACCAGGCTGGCATCTCGGTCCCACCCTTTTACTGACAAAACATTTAAATGTAACCGTCTCTTCTATTCAAACAGCTTCTTCTCTCGCACTTCCCGTCTGTGGAACTCCCTTCCCCTTACTTGCTTCCCCGATTACTTTTATCTTCAAATATTCAAGTATAATGTCAATCGACATGTGACACCCTGAGCTTGTTCCTCGACCTTCTCTCTATCCTTTCCCCAGACACGCGTCTTTGACTCTTGTTCTAAATCCTCTGTAACCCCTTGAGTGCTAGTGTCACTCCCAACTTGGTTGGTGTGAATTGCTTTAAAAAAATGAATTTTCTTATGAATCATTAAAGATTTGAGCTTAGCAACTTTAACAAAATGTTGGAATAACAGTCAAATATTTAAAAGAGACCACTACCACCTTCCCCCATTATATATATATATATATATATATATATATATATATATATATATATATATATATATATATAAGTAAAAGTTTAACTGATTGATGATACCTTCAGCATCCAGACTCCAGAATTTCGGAGGCAGATCCGTCCACCCACTCTTCAGGGACTATCAGCAATTTACTACTTATATTTTTAATTTTTTTTCTTTTCATGCACTTATCATCGGTGTAAGTTTTTTCGTATTTTTTGTGTTCGCGTGTGCGTTTGTGCGCGTGCCGCCATGCGCCCGTCTGTGCGGATGTGTGTACTTATATATATTTTGGCAGCATATTCTCATTTAAACGTTTCATTGAAGAATATAGACATATTGTGTTTACTTATTTTTATATCGATCTTTCATGTTGTCTAATGAAATTCTTGATATTAAGAAATCCATTTCCTATTTTAATTTTTCTGATGAATCACAGCTCTTAACTTAATGAGAGAAGCCAATAAAAGAACAAGATATAAGAAGACAGATGAAAACGATTGACATTGAAGCTTTGGAAAGCAAGAAGCCGGAAGTGAGTTCCACAAGCGTGAAGTGTGTGAGAAGAAACTGTTTGCATAGAACTTACGGTTACATCTACCCATTCAGTTGTAAAATGACGAGACCTTGCCAAAAAAAGAGTGCTGAACTGCAAAAAGAGTGCTGAACTGCAATGTATTCACATATTCAGAAAACTATTTACTAATAATAAAAACTGGACTTGATACTTACTTTTTTAAAGAACAATACTTTGTCAGGTGGTCAAACACTCCACGGCTCTAACAAGGGGTTCAAAAGTGCAAAAATACGTGATTAACAACTGAATGATATCCTGAAATGAGAAGAGAAAAAAAAAAGAGAATTTTTCAAGGGAGATAACTATTAATTTTTATTTTTACTAACAAAGGCCTAAAAGCTACTCAGGATAGAAGGTTACTGAATGAGGTTGTTGCCTGATCGTAAGAGGAGGAGGTAAGAAAATTATGAGGTTATGTAGGATAGATAATGGTTATGTAGGATAGATAATGGCTGATTCTAGACTTGAAGAGGTTAAGATCGTAGTGGTCAAGGAAGCATACTCTCGGGAGTCTGAATGAGGTTGTTGTATGAACATAAGAGGAGGAGGTAGGAAGATTATGAGGTTATGTAGAATAGATAATGGTTGACTCTAGACTTGAAGTGATTAAGAATTTAGAGATTGGGGAAGCATCCTCTTGGTGGTCTGAATTTAAGAGGAGGTGGCAGTAAGAAGGGCAGATTGGGAGGGTATGCTGGATACATAATGTTTGAACCTAGACTTGTAAAGATTAAGATTCTAGCGATTGGGAGTCTGAATGAGGTTTTTGTATGAATGTTGTCTGAATGGGGTTTTTGTTTTTCTTGGGAAGAAGCTGTCCTGATCTAAGTAGAGGTATATCCACTAGGACATTACACAATGGAATTAAAAAGAAATGCAAGCAGGCAAAAGGGGAATGACTCAATGAAGGTTGTGGAATAATAGAAAAAATGAGCATCACAGATAAGGTATAAAATTAAAAGAGGGAATGTTGATAATAGAGAAAGAAAAATACTTCAAAAATAGAATGAGTACATTAAAGAAATTTTCAACAACAAAAATTTGACATGTACAAAAATATGGAAAGATAAGTAATATTAAAGTCTGAAGTGACATCAACACTGGCCATATTCAACAGCAGCAAGGTCAGATGGGATTGTAATAGAAATGCTTACAGCTATTGATGATTCCAACATTGAGAACATTATCAAAATTATTAATGAAATATCTGACAGTGTTGATATACTGGAAGACCTTAGATGATACATTTGCATAGCACTGTATACAAAGACAGGTGCAAATGAATGTGAACTCCATTGGATAACCAAATGAATGAGCCACATAACTAAAACTTATCATCCGAATTCTGATGAATAGAGCATATAGCATAATTAGACCAGAAATAGTACAAGAAATGCAGTTTCGTTAAAGAACAAAAAATGCAATCTTTATTATCAGAATGCAATTGTTGAAGACACTGGAACAAGTAATGCAATCTCTATGCTCAGAATGCTAATGTTAGAGACACTCGAAGAAGATATGCAATCTTTATGATCAGAATGCTATCATTAAAGACACTGGAACAAGAAATGCAATCTTTATTGTCAGAATGCAATTGTTAAAGACACTGGAACAAGAAATGCAATCTTTATGCTCAGAATGCTAATGTTAGAGACACTAGAAGAAGATCTGCAATCTTTATGATCAGAATGCTATCATTAAAGACACTGGAACAAGAAATGCAATCTTTACACTCAGAATGTTATGGTTAAAAACACTAGAACAAGAAATGCAATCTTTATGATCAGAATGCTATCATTAAATCACTGGAACAAGAACTATAATCTTTATGATCAGAATACTATCATTAAAGAAACTGGAACAAGAAATGCAATCTTTATGCTCAGAATGATATCTGAAAGAGCAATACAAATGCAGAAGTATGTATACCTGAGTTTTATAGATTATGCAAAAGCTTTTGATCTGGTTTGGTACAATTTTTTGAACTGTGAGATAAGCTTCACCTATTCAAGAAAGACATTAGAATAATCCCAAATTTATATAGAGAGGAAACTGCCTGCATAAAGATAGAAAATGAATTAAATAGAAAAAATACGCTGAGGTATAAGACAAGGATGTGTCTTCTCATTAAAATTGTTCAACTTTTACAGTTTAAAATTCAAAACATTCAATTACGTGTTAATCCCGTTGGAAAAGGTGTGAATCTAACGCCTCTCCCCCACACCAGCTATGAATAAATAGTAAGACAGACTTAGTTCTATAGCCCTGGGTGGCAACCAGTCTCGGAGAAGGAAAACTCTGAATTCAAAACTGTATGTAGACCTGGCAAAGCATATTCTTTGCAGCAAAAGGAAACGATCGTTTGCATTGACTCGATGATTCTGACTTAGGTCGACAATGAAGCAATCCTGAAAGAATTAGAATTCCTATGAGGATTCATTATTGGAGGCCAAAAGCTTAACATTACATAATCCGGACGACAGAGTGTTGACAGCAGATGCATAAACAAAATTACAGAAGAAGTGAAAGAAAGCAAGAAGAAAGGACTATCAGTTGTAAGAAGACAAACTGTTTGGTTGTCAGCAGAAGAACAGCCCACAGTGCGATCAACAAATTGGAGATATCAGAATCAAGCAAGTATGAAAATTTAATTATCTAGTAAGTGTTTTAACAGAGGACAGAAAATGGGACACCAAAAACCGAAGATGCATTGGGATAGTGAAAGATGCCTTCCGAAAGCTAAGCAAAGCATTATCAAACAGGAAAATTTGATTAGAAACAAAAAAAAAAGAGTACTAAATTTATGCAGTCCTCCTCTATGGTAGTGAATGTTGGACAATGTCTTCACAGATGAATAAGAGACTTGAGGCAACAGTAATGCGATTCTACAGAAGGATGCTGAGACTACCATGGACGAAACATATGAGTAACAAGGAGGTTTTAAGGAAAATAGAAACAATAAGAATGCTTATACTTAGAATCAGAAAGAGAGAGTTGAACTTTGTCAGACACATAATGAGGAAAGAGGGACCAGAGAATCTGATACTCACAGGACAGACTGAAGGCAAAGGGGTCAGAGGAAAGCAATGAGTAACCAAGCTAACAAGCTTGTGTAAATACATAGCAGAACAGGGATTGGGAGAGGTAACAAAAATACAAGCCTTACTAAGAACTAAAAAGAATAAGAAGTTGTGGAGAGTCATGATAGCCCATGTCCTGAATGGACAGGGCACATAGAAGAAGAATTAGAAGAAGAGAGGGATAAAATTTAATAATATTTTTAATAATATTTTTTTCCAACGTCATTTTCTCTCAAATGGTGAACCAATTCATCTGAGAGTGGTCTAGTATAATTTTAAAAACAGGAAAAGAAGTTATATAAATGTTTAATTTTGAGTCATAGGTTTATGTGTGATTAGGCTTATCGTAATTTCCAAAGTGTCGAACCAGGATAGTTTTTTAAATTTTTATTATAGGTTTAGTTTTCTTATAAATAATGACTTTTCTAATAAAGTGTTTTCACAACCCAACTCCACTTAATGTGGGTGATATAATGGATAACAGCTACGAATTTTTATTTGGACAGATGTTCCAATTCCAGTTGGGCTCATTGGCTTGCTTTAGGAAAGGTGTGAATCCACCTCTTATCCAATCACTCTTGGGTTAATTAGTAAGACTTGGATCAATAAATCATTATTATCTCAAAAAAAAAAAAAAAGAAAAAAATTCTTACAATCTAAATTTTTTTTCAAGTTTTAAATAACCTGCAAAGGGTTGATAAGCTGTAAAAATGAATCAATCAATCATAAAAAAACACCACTTAACCTTTAACATTCTGGAGGTGATTTTGTTAGCAAAGCAAAGATTTTATCCTGCCACTGCAAGTGACTCAGATGAATGAATGATAGTGTTTGAATTTTGCAGTTGTGTTGTCATATCCTGTTATGGCAACAGAAAATGACCATGACTGAAATTAAGTAGTAGAGACTTGAAAAACAATGCAGTGTAAAGGAAAGTTGTGAATAATGCAGGGAGTTAAAGGTTAAACTTCAGATCTAGGCTTGCCATCATTTCCAAAACTCAAACAGGAACAATTTTCAAATTTTTATTACAATTTTTTTTATTGTCTAATAAAATGTTTTAATGATCCAACTCCTCATTACGCTTTAGGCCTGTTTATCTTAATTTCCAAGCCTCAAACCAGGACAGTTTATAATGCTACCTCATACTTCGGCCCTATAACATTTTTATAAACACTTTACAATTCAAACTATCAATCTCCATGGCAGTTTACAAAATTAAAAATTCTTTTAAAATTTGTCAGCTAGGAACTTTATTCTTTGTTGCGTCTCAGCCATATGAAGGGGATATTCTGAACACTGCAAACTTCTAGTTTTCTTTTTGAAATCAGCAATTTTGAAAGTTGATAAATGTTATGTTAAAAAGACAAACCAGTACGTTGTGTGCTTCAATCGATTAATTAAAAAAAAAAGACTATATTCAAATAAATTGTCATCAAACAAGCTCAGCTATGTTTTTTCCACCAGTCCAGCTGCTATTTTTTAAATAATAAATGACCAATTACCAATTACACCAGAACACACAGACATTTTCTTACAATCAGTGTGTACGTTAATATCTTCGCATGTATTTGTCATTGAACCTATTGTTCTGTGTGCAACAGGATTTAGTCGGTGCCTTGTTGCCTTTCCTTACGGACGCTAATGTGGAGTTGTGTACATAAGCTGTGGGTGAGTGTGTTTGCGACATTGGCAGTTGCGAAGAGAGTGAATATTTCTCTTGGGGCTGTTGGCAAAATTCTGTTTGCATGTGACCTGAATCTGTCAGATTTTACATATCACCAAGGTAACTGTCCACCTGTCTATTGGCTCTCCCATTCCACTTGCAATTAAACATTAGCAGACATTGTATGTGTGTGATCATAGTCATGTTTTTGTATGAGTACGTATATACATACATACATATATATATATATATATATATATATATATATATATATATATATGTGAGTGTGTGTGTATATATATATATGTGTATATATATATATATATATATATATATATATATATATATATATATATATATATATATGTATGTATATATATATATATATATATACATTTTGACTGCTTATTACTTCAGGCAATGGTAACAATGTATATGTGTGTGTGTGTGTATTTGTGTGTGTAAAGAACTCTCTGACTTTCTATCTCTCTCTAACTATATATATATATATATATATATATATATGCATATATAAAACTAAAAATAGAACTCAAACAGAATTTTCTCAATATATATATATGTGTGTGTGTCTGTGCGTGTGTGTAAAGCAGAAATCTCTACCTTTCTCTCTTTCTCTCTCCTTAGCTATAGTGATCTTCCACGCGTAGCTTAGATGTGGTACAAGGGCGAAAGTAGGGGCACCCTGTGAGGATAAAACTCACTACTCAGTCATAACTGTTTATATATATATATATATATATATATATATATATATATATATATATATATATATATATGTATATATATATGCAGGTATGCAGAGAAATAGGAAAGAACACGTTAGGTAAATAATCCGGTGTTCCTTAGTATTTTTGCTTTTATTTTCAAAAAGACAGTGCTCAATACAGAAGTAGAGCTTATATTATAATATTTTTGTTTTAAAAATATGATTCCTTCATTAAACAGATAATAATGAAACACAACCTTCTCGATACTTAACGACCTGCGGCAAAGCCATAAAAAATTGCCTTTTGACCAGCTTAACCTACTATCAGTCTTGAAATAGACCCCCCATTGTAACTTGACATACATTTTTCGAAGGGGACTGGTCTGTAGATAAAAATTAATTCTTAGCTCTTTGACCACCTAACCAAAATGGCCGACACTAGCCGTTTCCATAGCAACTAATGTTCCAAGAGACCGCACTTATAAACACGCGCTAACCAAAAGATAGCTTATTCCCAAATTCTCGCTTGATGAGGAAGCGTGACCAGACAACTTAACTCAACATAATTTCAAAAATTATATTAGGGGTCTCGGCTCTCGCTCTTGAAACATGAGAACTCTTATGTAGCGAAGGAATCATATTTTTAAAACAAAAAATATTATAATTATTATATATATATATATATATATATATATATATATATATATATATATATATATATATATGCATATATAAAACTAAACATAGGACTCAGAATTTTGTCAATATATATACACACATGACTGAATATATATATATACATATATATATATATATATATATTCAGTCGTGTGTGTGTATATATATATATATATATATATATATATATATATATATATATATATATTCAGTCGTGTGTGTGTATATATATATATATATATATATTAAAAAGAAGAGAGGTACCGCAAACTTTTTTGGTTGTAATGTGGGTTTTTTAAAAAAATATTATTCTTTATTTTTCATAGTTTTACATAGTTTTACAACACGTGTTTCTGGTCTTATGACCGTCTTCAGGTAAAGGGTGGAGATTTCCACATATTATTAAAAATAATTATTAAAAATAATTATTTTTTTTCCTTTATGTTTTTCAATGTTACATCTTCTCTATATGAGACATTCTCTGTTTTTGTGTTGGTCATTCCAATGTCTTCCTTTAAAAAAAAAAAAAAATATATATATATATACATGACTGAATATATATATTTATATATATATATAATGAAATGGACAAAGTCCGACAATTATTTTAAGTCATTTTTATGCTTAACATTCTTTTTATAGATACAAATATTTAAGTAAATGCTCTGTTTTATAATAAACAGTATTAAATAACATTTACCGGCCTGAATGTCTGAGAAATTTTCATAGAAAATATTCATCCTCCGACAGGATTCGAACCTATATCCTATACGGAACCGTCATATATCCTGACGTGCCTTTTAACCGATTCAGTCACAGAGGATCGTTCGGTTGGCATGGTCAAATTTGCTCCTTATAAACTCCAGTCTTCCATGAATCTCTCAGGTACATTCATAACTGCTAACAGTTTCGAATCCCGTCGGAGGATGAATATTTCTATGAAAATTTCTCGGACATTCAGGCCGGTAAATGTTATTTAATACTGTTTATTATAAACA
>OZ038484.1:54462008-54474508 GCA_964036315.1 Acanthosepion esculentum | reverse complement strand
TGTGTTTTCTTATTCTTTCATAATCAGTAACCTCTTGTATGTTATATTTATTACTTTACTTGTGAAATGATTATTGTGTGGGTGTGTGTGTGTGTGTGTGTATGTGTGTAGTGTGTGTGTTGTGGGGCATGTGTGTCCCTGTGTATGTGCATGCAAAGCAACATAAATTTATGTGTCCAGTATAAGGAAACACATTTTATGAAGACGTCAGTAAAGATATTGACAGTGGATTTAATAGCTGACAAATGAAGTGGATATTTATGTAGACTTTGCATTTTATCATTTGCGCCCAACAAAATATTCAAGAATGACACAATGTCCTAGAAAAGAGACAGTTGCTGACAGCAAAAACCATTAAAGATAGTAATATGATTTTATCTATGTATTTATGTCACTGGGTGTTCATGAGGGGAAAAAACAGTATAATGAGACAGAACTAAATCTGAATTGTTCTTATTTTTTTTAATCATTTCACCCCAAGCAAGGCAATAATGCCACTAAGACGCAAGGGGGTTACTGAGTGTGAGAGAATATCAGAAAAAGAAAACATTATTAAGGAGAGAGAACAATAAAAGAACAGGAATTAAAATAGAGATAATGATAGACATTCAATTTAAATTTTTGAAACTCAAATTTAACTGGAAAGCAAGAGAGTTCCACAAATGAGAAGTATGAGAGAAGAATCTGTTAGCACATAACTTATGGTTACATCTAGAAATTTCAACTGTAAAATGATGAGACCTAACTGCCAGTCTAGTACTGCACTTAAATCAAGGTACCAAATAGAAATGTTCATCAGAACAATTGCAATGAAAATATGTATAGAAAAGGTAGAGGGTAACTATGATACAGCTGTGGGAGAGTGATTGAAGCAGAGATGCGAGACCATGACTAATAATGTTGCAAATTCTGTGGATTTTGACAAGAATCTCTATATACGTAATAGAAGCACTAGACCAGATGCGACAAGTAGTCAATACTTTTTCAATCAACCAAGAGAATGTAAAAACAAGAATAAAAATGAGCAATGACGATAATCTGTGTAATCTTTGCAGTATTGGAAAATATGTAAGTTTTTTTAATATACTTCAATATGCTGTGTATGATCATGGCTCTCCACAACTTCCTATGCTTTGTAGTTCTTAGCACTGTTTGCTTCTTTACCATCTCCCTCACTTTCTGTTCTGCCACCCATTGACACAAGGTTGTTTGGCAGGTTGCTGTCTCCCTCTATCTGCTTGCCTTCAGTATGACCTATGAGTATTGAATTTTCCAAGCCTTCTTTCCTCATTATTTATCCTAGAAGTTTCAGCTTTATCTTAATTTTTTTAGCATAAATGTCATTTTGTTTACATTTTCCTTAATACTTCCTCATTACTTACATGTTCAGGAAATGGCTAATATTTACATTACCATTACAGATAAGAATAGATACTACACTTTGATCCCAGCACTATGCCCAGAGAGCGATGATATTCACTAACCGTCCCATGTGGTCGGATGTGGAACAAAGCCAAGTTTATTGTGGGGTGTCCGAGCCCATAGGCTCAGGCAAAATTTCCCCGTAGACCCCGTAAAAACGGGGTCGGGTAGCTGTCTACCACCCCAGATGAGACTCTGCTCTTTGGCATACCCTCGCCCTGGTTCCTCTCTACACAGAGGCAGAGAGTTCAACAAACACACCTCCAAAGTAATTCGGAGAGTGATCATACCCAGGGGAGTGATGGAAGCCTGTAGGCCTTAGAAAAGTCTTCTTTGAACCCTGTTGACTATCACTAGAAAATCACAAAGAACTGTACCAAATAACAGAAACATGAAGACTTCCAACAACAGTAATGACTAAAATGGATAGCATATGTAACTCTAAGAGAATATAATGACATGATCAACATGTTAATGTTCCACACGACTTCAGACCAACGGTTAGGAAGGAAAACCCCATTATTACTAGAAAGAGCGATAACAGCTACTGGACTAGAGAAAAATATTTTCCTGGAAAATTGTCTTAAGAGAAAGATTTTATGAATTGCAACTGACAGACACACTACCTGCTTGGTCAATGAATGCTGAATTTTTCCTTACAAAGGAAATGGCTAATATTTATATTACCATACTGCTAAGAGGATATATATTTCTTTCATTTACTAAATGTTCACATCAATTTAGTACTTTCTTTTAAAAGTATGTATGGCCATGTTTTAATATGCATTAGAATATATTTTATTGTGCAATATTTATGCTCATTTTTTAACTTATTCAGCAAAGAATAGGCAGTGCTAGTTTCATTCAAGACTGCCAATTATAAAATAAAAATATTAGACTAAAATCTTAATCTATTCTTCAATAGCCATGTCAGATTGAGACTTTCATATGGATGTCACGTATAACTCCAAACCTGTTCAGAAATATCTAAACTGTCAGCTGTATACAACCGCTTTCTCAGATCAATGAGTAAAAATGAGTTTTCAGTGAATGAAGCCTGTAGGCCTTAACAAAGACCACTCTTCTTTGACCCCTGTCGACTGGCACTAGTAAATCACAAAGAACTACCAAATAGCAGAAACATCTTCACTTGAAGATTTTTAACAACAGCAACAACTAAAATGAATAGCATATGTAACTCGAAGAGAAAATAATGACATGGTCAAGATGTTAACGTTCCACACGACTTCAGACCAAAGGTTAAGAAGGAAACCCCCATCAATACAGGAAAGAGCAATAACAGCTACTGGAGTTGAGAAAACTGTTTTCCTGGAAAATTGTTTTAAGAGAAAGATTTTATAAATTTCAGCCAAAATAGTGTCAAATACTTGGTCAATGGATGCTAGTTTTTCCTTATAAGGAAACAGCTAATATTTACATTAGCATTACTGATGAGAACAATATTTTGATCCCAGCTCAATGGCCAGGGAGTGGTGGAAAGTGTAACTCAAGTAGTAATGGCTACTCGGTCAATAAATGCAGAATGTTTCCTTATAAAGAAATAGCTAATATTGCCATTAACCTGCAGGCTATGTGTTATAGTAATTTACCCACGCACACATGGACTCTACCAGCTATAAATAGGAGCAGGTACTGTCTTTTGGAGAGGGAAATTTCCAGCAGTCAGCATCAGTCAGTCGGACTGAAGATTCTTGCTGTAACACTCTCATTTGTAGATGTTTGTATTACTGTTTCTGTTAATATATTTTGGTTAACTCAATTCCTCTCTTTGTGTTTTTATTTATGGCCCTAACAAGTCCACAACACTACATTATATTGAAGTTATATGTTAGAAATTTTAAATAGACCAAAATTGCTTTTATTTTTGCTATATTTTTATAACACACATTTTTATTAATTCCTAACATTAGTTTATGACCCCTTAACACTTTTCTCATTTTAATATCTTTTATAATTTCTTTATCTTCAATAAATCACATTCCCTGTTTCCAATGCCCATTGATGTCATTAACGTTCTGGATAATCTGTCTCCAGTGGGATAATCCATAGTTATATAAAAATCTATCATGTTTCTGTTTAACAAACATGGCATCTACACTCCATATTCATGCATCTTCATACGATTTTGTGTGGCTCGGTTTGAAATCTTTTCTCTAGACTGGTTGCCGACTACATCTGGGTAGCCTATTCTGTTCTGCTATTTAAGCCAGAGCTGGGAGGAAAAGATGGGTTCGTACGATGCATAAGGGTATTGGCAGGAGAGTGAGCACAACGAGCTTGACTGGGATTAAATCTTAGTTTCCCAGTGTCTTGTTTGAAGCCACTAACCATTACATCACCTATACATTCAATATTTTGCTTTATAATCCAACAAAAGTTAATGAATTTGTTCCACATTGGCTGATCGGCATAGAAGTAATGTACAAAAGTTATTTTGCTTTTGTCAAGAAAGCTTGAAACCTATCATTGAAAATTAATTAAAACGTTTTCTTATTCTTTAGATGGTTTCTATCTTACAATGGACAATAGGTTTGCCTGCACTGTCATTTAGGATGGACAGATATATGTTACAGTTACTATAATTAGCCATCATTCAGATTTCATGTTGCCTTGGGGGAGCAATTTCTCTGAGAATGACCAATGATTCATTTCCGGTTTTTGCATCTATTTTTTATAACATTTTTTCCTTGTTTTTTCATTTTTTCTTTTCTTTCCAATTATTAACTGTTTCTTTTTTTTTTCATTCCAATTATTTTTCTTTCTTTTCTTTCCAAGTATTAAAGTGTTTCCTTCTTTTTTTCTTTCCAATTGTTCAAGTCTTTTCTTTCTTTGCTTTTCCTTCAATTCTTTTCTATTTTCGTTTCCTTTCAGTTATTTTCTGTCTTTTCTCTCCAATTATAAAACTATCTCCTTTTTTCAGTTATTAAAGTGTTTCCATTTTTCCAATTATTAAAATGTTTCCTTTTTCCAATTATTAATCTGTTTCCTTTTCTCCTGTTATTCATTTTTTCTTTCATTCTTTTTTCTTCATTTTTTTCTGTATTCATTTCCTTTCTGACTATTTTATTTAATATTTCCAATTATTAAAATTTTTCCTTTTTCCAATTATTAAACTGTTTCCTTTTCTCCTGTTATTCATTTTTTTCTTTCATTCTTTTTTCTTCAATTTTTTCTGTATTCATTTCCTTTCTGACTATTTTATTTAATATTTCCAATTATTAAAGTTTTTCCTTTTCTTTTCCAATAATTCACTTGTTTTTGTTCTTTTCTTTCAAATTAGTCAATTCTTGACTTTCTTTTTTTTTCCATTTATTCATCTTTCTTTTCATTTTCTTTCAGATTAAATGTTTAAGTAAATGTTTACTTTTATTTTCAATAGTTTTATTTTTATCTTTCCAATTCCATTGTCCTTCCCCAGTACTCAAGTATTTCATCCTTTTTACATTATTTATATTATTCACCCTTTCTTCTTCATTGCTTCTCTCCTTTTCCAGGCATTCATTCAGTTTTTCTTCTTCGGTATTAACATACACTTATTTTCATTCAAATTTTTCTTTTCAGTCATTTCACTTCAGTTTTCTTCCTTAATCAGATAAAATATTTACCTCGATCTTAAGACAAAGTGACATAGAGTCATGGTTAACAATCTAATCATGCATGCTGGCTATTCATGAAAAAGAAAAGAAAGAGAGACTAGAGGGGATAACAAATGAAAACTAGTTAAGGTGAAAGAAAGAAAGAAAGAAAGAAAGAAAGAAAGAAAGAAAGAAAGAAAGAAAGAAAGAACAAAAAAGTAACCAATGGAATCAAGAAAGAAAGAACTAATGAAATCCAGTAAGAAGAAAGGAAGGAAGGAAGGAAGGAAGGAAGGAAGGAAGGAAAAGAGATTTAACCAATAAAATCCAATTAGAATAAATGAAGAAAGAAAGAAAAAAGAATGAATAAATGAATGAACAGAAAAGTAACCAATGAAATCCAGTAAGAAAGAAAGAAAGAAAGAAAGAAAGGTGTGAAAAAACGGAAGGAAAGACAATGGAAAAGGAAAGCAGCAGCAAAAGAGAAATCATGATCATAAGTCATTAGAGTCTTAGGGTCACCACATGTACTGCAGTAGAAGTGATGTGTCCTGGGCAAGATAGCCTGACAGAGCCCAACCTTCTACGGGCTGGTTTGAATTCAGAGTTTTCCTTCTCCTAGACTGGTTGCCACCCAAGACTATAGAACCCAGTCTGTCCTGCTATTTACCCATAGCTGGGGGGGTGACAAGGGATGGATTCATACCTTTCCCAAGAGTATTAACATGTAAGTAAATGAGCTTGACTGGAATTCAAACTCGGCTCTCTGATTCCGTAATTTAAGCCACAATCCATTATAACGCAAGAGAAATAAAAAAGCACAAAAAAATGTGATAGAAATTAAGAAAGACACATGGTCAACAAAGTAGAAAAGAAAACAGGACCCAGGCAATACAATCCCTACAGCAGTGAGGCTGAATATAACACTGAAAAGAATATAGATTTGATACATTTATCATTAATTCTCAGTACAGTTGTCAGAGAGAGATCTCTCTCTAATACCCACTCTCTTAGTCAAAAGCACTTTTTTTCTTTCTCACTCTTTTACTTCCTTCTTCTCTTATCCAACCACTCCCCTATGTCACTTATTCTTCTCAAGGGCACATGGCCCAATGGATAAAGACATTGGTTAGATCCAGTGACTAGACCCAAAGAGTTGCGAGTTCAATACCAGGCCACGGAAATTGTGGACTAAAACTTGGAGAGTTGAGTTAAAGGGAAATAACTGAGACATCCAGAAGAGGCATGGCACGTGGAACTAGAAAAATCTACCCCCCCCCCTTAGTGGACGAATTAAAGGGTTCGGTTTGAAATTCCAATCACCTGAAGAAGGCTGGAGTGTACAACGGCCGAAACATTGTGAATATGGCAATGGAGATGAGGATAACAACCCAAATAATGTAAATTTAAGTTATTCTTCTCCCTCGCACTCTCTTTTATACCTTTTCATGATTTACCATTTCACATTTCCCTCTTTTTTGGTAGGAAGTTAGGCCCTTTTTTTTTCCTTCGTTTATGGCTTCACTTTTCTTCTCCCTATTTCACCTTTCTCTTTTTTAATATTTTTCTATCATTCCCCTTGCTTCTCCTTTGTGCACCTGTTAACCTCATTCTGTTTAAATCACTCTTTCCAACCTAAGCAAATAGGCATCTCTCAGTCTGATGTTACTTGGATATTTGAATATATGTTCTAGTGTCAAATACAATTCTTGCTTCTTGAATTTTAATAATTCTACCAAATTTGATCTCTCTTTCTTTCTCTGTACCATGGTGGAAAATGGTTCTCCACAGCTTCTAATCTTTTGTTGTTAACAGCAATATTTTCTCCTTTCTGTCACACATTTCTTTTTGTGATACTTGTTCAGTCATTGATTTGTTGAGATATTCCTCAGCCCATTTGCTGAAATATTCCTCCATTCATTTGCTGAAATAATCCTCCAGCCATTTACTGAAATATCCCTCCATCCATTTACTGAAATATTTCTCCATCTGTTTGCTGAGATATTCCTCCAACCATATGAAATATTTCTCCACTTATTTGTGGAAATAATCCTCCAGCCATTTGCTGAAATATTTTCCATTCCTTTGCTAAAATATGCCTCTAGCCATTTGCTGAAATATCCATCCATCAATTTGGTGAAATATTCCTCCATCTATTGGCTGAAATATTCCTCCATGTATTTGAAATATTCTTCCAGCCATTTGCTAAAATATTCTAACCATTTGAAATATTCCTCCAGCAATTTGCTGAAATATCCTTCCATTAATTTGCTGAAATATTCCTCTCTCCATTTGATGAGATATTCCCCCATCCATTGGCTGAAATATTCTTCCATGTAATTGAAATATTCTTTTAGCAATTTGCTGAAATATTCTCACTTTCACTTGAAAGATTCATCCAGACATTTGCGGAAATATTCCTCCATCTATTTGCTGAAATATTCTCCCTTCCATTTATTAAAACTTTTAACTTATTTTTTCAATTTCCTCCTTGGTGTACTGCTTATTTGGTGCAGCACACTTATCATTTTAATGAAACTTTCAGGGCATATACAAATCTACCAGGGTTATATATCAAGTGATCATTTCCCCACCCACAAAAAATATGAAAAATTATAATGTTTACATTGGAATTTCCATGGGGAAATGGAAACAGAGATTTTATACCCATAGGCACTCATTTTCTAACCCTAAACTAAGACACCAGACAGCTCTTTCAAAAATTTGGGAATTGAAGAATGGTTTGAGCCCACAGATAGTTTGGAAAATTATAGGTTCCTCACATATTCCTAATAGTCTTAGAGATAGGTGTGACTTATGTTTTGAAGAAAAGATTAGAATAATAAAATACAGTAGCAAAGCCAACTACTGAATCAAGAGAATGAATTAATGTTAAAATGTTGACGTAAAAACAAATTCAAATTTCCATAATATAGGTTTAATTTAATTAGCTACCATATTTCCATAGTCTTCATTCCTCCGTAACTCTTCAAATGTTGATAGAATAACTAATTCTAATTTCTATTTTTTATTTCCCCACCTCTATAATCTCTTTACACTATATTTATAAACTTCCCCTACTCTAAAATCTCCCAACTCTCTTTCCATTAATCCCTTACATCCTTTTATCTATATATTCTAAATATTTTTAGACCTTTTTTTTATCTTTTATTATTTTTGTCTATATATTTTAAATTTATTTTTAGACCCCTTTTTACTTCTATTTTGAATTAATATTTCATTCTTCATATAACCCCAAATTAATGCTATAAGGTTAATATTTGGGTTTAATTTTATAAAACTTCTTACCTTTAAAACAAATAACTTCTATCCTCTCCTGACCCCTGTCTTGTGCCTTTCGTCTAACCGAAACATTGAAATAGATAAATACTGTATTAGTTTTTTGACAGGTTGAACTCTTTAGATTTCACAGTTAAATTCTACTTCCTCCCCCACCCCTATCTGTATAGACATGAAATCAGTCCACGCTAAGACAGACGACTGATATCTTCGTCTGCCGAAATAGGCTATTCCCCATATGAGGTAATTTTGGATTTTATTGTTGATTAATTATATTGTTCTGTATTAATAAATACATTGAGCTCTTTTTGTGGATCAGTTTTAATATTTTATATTACTAGGATCCACTTGGATTATATACCAATGGATTTGTTACCTTTCCTACATATATATATATATATATATATATATATATATATATATTATAAATTAATAGATTTAAAATATGGTTTTACCGCTACACAGTGATAACCATGCTTCAGAAATGGAAGCTAAAGCCCCTGAATTTAATTTTGTTATTAAACCAAAGACATTAGTTCCATTTCCTCATCAAGCGAATTTTGGAGTAACTTACTTTTTAAAATTTACGGTTGTTAACGGCACAGGAAAGATTCATAATTAAATTCATGGGCTTTAGCTTCCATTTCTGAAACATGGTTATCACTGTGTAGCGGTAAAACCATATTTTAAATCTATTAATTTATAATATTAATGCTCTGTAAATTTAAATTTACATAGAGCACTATTGTGTAAAAATAAAAATATCTATAAGAACACCGGATTTTATATCTTACTGTTCTTTCCTTTTTATTTATATATACATATATATATATATATATATATATATATATATATACTACTTAATATATATATATACTACTATATATATATACTACTTAATATATATATATATATATATATATATATATACACACACACACACATTATATATATGTGTGTGTGTGTGTGTGTGTGTGTGTGTGTGTGTGTGTGTGTGTGTGTGTGTGCACAAGACATTTGATAACACACCTTTACTAGACCATAAATAGAAATTGACTTAACATAATGTCATACAGTATATGCCAAATTGTAACATTCTCAGTTCTGTTTTGGACTTATTGACTCATATACTCATAAGTTGCTATCATCTCAAATCCAAACAAAATATTATCAAGGAAACAATACAAAAGAAGTTAAAAATCAAACTTTATTCCAAAATATAAATCTATAAATAAAAACAACAAAACTATGTAAAACATTTAATAAATTTTGAAAACTAAAAAAAAAAGGAAAAAGTACGCTACAGACTTCATAAAGATCCCTACTAAAACTAACAATCAGTCGGTTATGTGTCATACATGATACACGCTTAGGCGATCATGTATCTTTCGATACATGACTGACGAAGCAGATATTTTCCCACAGTAGGTTGCCATTTCTTTCTGCAGTAGACCAGTTGCCATCCAAGGCTACAGAACCCAGTCTGTCTTGCTACTTACCCATAGCTAGGGGGAGAAGAGGATTCATACCTTTCCCAAGGGTATTAGCATGTAAGTGAATGTAATGGATTCAACTGAAATTCAAACTCGGCTCATTGATTCCTCAATCCAAGCTGCTATCCATTACTCCACCGTGCATCCTAACAATGCAAACTCTAATAAACAACTTGGATCAGAAACTGAATGCAAAATAACTTGTATTTGAAGCCAGCATCTCTAATAAATTATTAAAAAGAAAAAAACTTTCACCAACTTACCTGTCCCCAAAACTATTTCTGATCAACATATAATGTCAAGTTATACCCAAAAACAACCACAATTCAAAAACATTATCTGGTCTTAGATGATTGTTGAAAGGTCATTAAGTAGAAAAAAAAAACATATTGACAGCCATTTACTTGGTAGTTTCTAATCTGATACAAAAAATGAAAAAGCACATGCTCGTGGCATTAGCTGCCAACCAATTCGCTGCATTAGCCATCTTCTTGAAAATGTCCAGGTGAGCAGATGGAATAACAGGTGGTTCCACACAGACACCACAGCTGTACCTGTAGTGATGCACACCAGTTTCCTATTATCTGTGACGATTATGGGGTTTGTGGGTAATAAAAACCAAGTGAAGCCAACCTAATTTTTCCAGCATGGTCTCAAGGTCAATGCAACTTCCTAAATAGAGGAACCAGACTTGGCCTTCATGTGCCCAGATCAAGGGGGTGTCAGTGTGTTATAGACAAGCGTATGGTTGCAAGACAGAAATACGACAACAGCAGAAATAGATTTACGTTATTAATTTCAATAGGAACGTGTGGTTTTAGGACAGCTACCTTGTGGTATAGTTCATAAGCCGGCTGCCGATCCGGGTTGATCTCTCATAGTAGTTCCCACTGGCTGGCGTGGCATTCCTCCTGCTGACTGCTGCTGACTGCCCAGACTGACCGTGACAGATCTCTTCCCCGGCCTCCCGTTGACTGCTTTGTAATTCCCCGTGTGACCCTTTTTATGGCGTAACGGGCTCGAAAAACAACACGAGTATAATTAGGAGGGAAGCATTTTTATTGGTCGAAAAATAGAAGCACTTTGAAATATTATTTTATTTTTCGACCGGAACTCATGTGTCGGGCCTATGCATAAACCATGATAATGGTCATTTTGTGACGGGGCCTTGTCCCATTCACATCCGACTCTCGCTCTTGAGTATGTTAGTTTATTTGCCTGCAAATCAGCTGAGATATGTCTTATTTTATTTCATAACAAGTGCGCATTCAAAGACTTTGCTCACTTCCAAATGACCCACAAAATCCCAAGAATGGCTGGCCCAGAATTTTCATAAACATGTCATCCCCAAACATTTTACCCTCCTTTCTCTCCCTATTTCAATCATCTGTGCTGCTATGTCTGAGATGTCATAAAGAGGGAGACCAATCATTGTCACCACAAAATAGCTGAAGACAACCATTGTTAAAGTGAGAGCTAACATAGACAATGCACAACTAATTTGGTCTTGTAGTCACTTCCAATGTACATTGGTTTGTTCTTGAGACGAAGACTAGATTTATTGAATAAGTTTGTTTTCTTCTGTTTTTCTGTGTTGAAAAATGTATTTTTAAAATAGACAAACTTTTTTCTATTAAATAACTTTTAGTTTTCTATGTTATAACTTGTTCTCAATTACTTGGTGCATTTTATTTTTTATATATTTTTATTTATTTATTTATTTATTAAAACTAAGTAAATAAAAATATATGAAAATCAAATAAAATATTAAAAAGACAATAATAAAAACAATAAAATCAATTCATTTTCATTTAAATATTGAACATTTTCTTATACATATTTGAAAATATGAGATTCAAATCTGAATTTTTTCAGTTTAACCTTCCTTGTGTATATAAATACAGCTTCGCAAATAAAATTAAAAATAACTATAGGTCCTTAATATTTCTTGATGCACTTCCCTCAAGGAACAAAAAACATTGGCATATCCTACTGTCATGTTTTTATTAATATATATATATATATATATATATATATATATATATATATATATATATTTATATATTTATATATATATATATATTTAATTTGTAACCCCAGGTTTCACGCTTTTGTGAGCATGAAACCTAGGGTTACAAATTAATATCCATGCAACTGAATATGTTAGCTCTATTGCAGATATTGGGCACTTTCCACTAAGTACTGCACACACACACACACACACACACACACACACAAACACACACACACACACACACACATATATATATATATATATATACTACAGTTCAAAGTTGGAAGCCACCCCCAGAATTAGGATGGGATGAACTTGAAAAAAAATGAAAAAGACCTCTTAGAGTCATTGAAAAAAGAATGGAATCAATTATTAAACTTATAGTTTGAGAAACTTTTGCAATGAATGCCAAATATTTGTGCTGCAGTAATCAATGCTAAAGGAGGATATTTTGACAAGAGCAAAATTTAATCATAAAAAGTTTTTTTCTTTTTGTCATAATTAAATTTCTAATAAAAAATCATGTCTCACATTTTTTTAACCATGTATAAATATTTTCTCTTATTTAAAGTACAAAACAACTACTTTTGAGTCTATATAAAAAATTACCAAGGGTTTCCTCAAGCTTTTAACCTGTAGTGTATATATATGTATATATATATATATATATATATA
>OZ038484.1:54254508-54457008 GCA_964036315.1 Acanthosepion esculentum | reverse complement strand
TGTGTGTGTGTGTGTTTCTGTGTGTGTGTGTGTGTTTGTGTGTGTGTTTGTGTTTGTGTGTGTGTGTGGCATTACGGCTTGATGTATATTCCATATGTTTGTATTTCTGTGTGTACATATTCACCAAAATTAAGTTTCTTACCTTATCAGGTGTGAAAAAACCGTTTCAGATTAAGATTTTTTTTTTTCAGTATTTTTTGGGTTAGCTTTCCCTCGGATTCTGGTCTGGGTCTGGTCACATTGCTTTCTCTTTCATATGTCACAAGATTTCGCTCCCCCCAGTGACAACCAGGAAATAGTTATATCTGTCCACGTTGTGTACTTTACACAAAATCATTGCCTATATTTCATTGGTTATGCAGATAATTTTCTAAGGAACATTTTAAATCTCTCTCTCTCTCTATCTGTCTATCTATCTATCTCCTCTTTCTTACTGTCTCACTTTTTCACTCTCCTTTTCTTCCCTCTCTCTTTTTCTCTCTTTCAATATATCTCCCCCTCTGCACCTCTCTCTTTCTCCTCTCTTTTTCCCTCTCTCCCCTTTTCTCTCTTTATTTATTTCTCTCTCCCCATCTCTCTCTTTCTGTCACCTTCTCTTTCTATTTCCTTCTTTTCACTTTCACACACTCTCTACCACTCTCTATTTCTGCCTCTCTCCTCCTCTCTTTATTTATGCTGGTAGGAGATAAGAGAGAGAGAGAGAGAGAGAGAACTCACGTGTCTCTTTAAAGTTAACCTGGGAGGTTTAGATACACAACTACAAACAGGTATACGTAATATCTGGAAAACGATCCAACAAAAATGTTCTGGGATGAAGAATTGGAAAGTGATCTTTTATCCGAGGTAGGATCTTATTTTTTTTAATACCAGTCATTATTATCTCAAACAAAGAGATTATAGTATAGCTACTTTAGGTTCAGTTATAAACTACAATACTGTTTTAACTGTAGCTGATTTGAATAGGTGTGTGTGTGTGTGTGTTTGTGCACGAGAGAGGGAGAGAAAGAGATGTATATATGTTCTTTGTAGATATTTTTTCTTATCTTTGTAGATATGCTACGTGGATCTGAGATTTTGTATATATGAAATTAATAGCAATATCAGTTTACAGTAAAAGAAGTATAAAACCTACCAAGCCAGCTTGTATACTTATGTCTGCCACCAAGTCTATATTTATATCTATTACTAAGTCTACTTATTTTACTGATTTTTTGCAACAACTTTCACCCTCTACAAGGCCCAAGAGCCACTCGAGGTAGAGGTTTAGAGTGTAAGTGGCACAGTTTATTGGGATATGTGAGGAACATAACAGTTATCGCTAGACTCGAACAGGTTAGGATTGTAGCGATTGCGGAAGCATCCTCTTGTGACTGAGTTCCACGGAGTCACATTTAATGGGAATAAGCTTTTCAAGTAAAAATTACACACCAATGGAATACAAAGGGAATGAGGGTGGTTTGCTACAATGTGAGGGACATGGTGGGTCTTAGCTGTGAATGTTAGAACTGGTGGAACTAAGAAATATAATTTGTCTGAATACTTTTCATAGAAATAGTGATAGAGTAGTGAATGGCTTGAAATGTTTCATCTGTGGGAAACAGGTCGTAGGGTGGAAAATAATTCATCACCCACAAGGCCGCGTAGAACCGTTTGGATTCTATCAAGACAAAAAGGGGAAAACTGGACAGATCCTGCCCTCATATGTCAACAGTACACCATTTTTGACCTGATTTGGCTGTTCTAAAGGAAGGGAATAGCAGAAGTCAGGTGTTTACTAGAGTAATACAGGGAACCAATAATTTTTCAGCATCTTTAGTGATAGATCATATATATGAGGTACTCATATATATATATATATATATATATATATTATTTAATATATTTAAAAAATATTCTATCATCACGACACAGAAATTCCCCTGTTTGGTAACTAAAATTTTTTAACGATATTGTATAAATTCAGAAAAAAATTATTTACTTTTGTAAGTAAAGTAGTATTATATTGAGGAGTTTAAAATATTGAAGTTTTGTAAAATATTTTAAATAATAATATTATAATATTAAACTCTATTTTGTATCTGGCACTTTTAAAAAAAAAAAAATGCCAAAGAATTGTAGATTTTTAATCTAATTGTTCTTTCTCTTTATTTGTATATATATATATGTGTGTGTGTGCGTGTGTGTGTGTGTTGTGTGTGTGTGTGTGTGTGTGTGTGTGTGTTGTATATATATATATATAAAATTAATACAAATAAAATTTGTTACTTAGGTGATTGATGTTATATTCAGCACCTTGAATCCAGAGTTTTGTGGACAAATCTTTTTGTAATTATACAGCCCACTCGGCAGGAGGTTTCAGCAATTGACCTCCATTTTTCACATTTTTCATTATTTTTATACTAAGTTTGCTTGAACTGTTTAAATAAAAAAAATAGTGCTTCTATTCAAACACATGTATCCATCATTAAATATAGGATTTAAATTATGAACAATATATATATATATATATATATATATATATATATATATATATATATATATATATATATATATATGAAAATTTCTCAGAGTTAACCTGTAGATAAGAAATCAAAAGAAAATGGTTAAATCCGCCAACACAGATAATATTCTCCACACGTGACATTAACTGACGTTATTTTCAGTTAACAATATGAAAATAGCGTTTCCTACATTCCAGTTGCTAAGAACACTCTGTCTTTTGATTTTATTAATTTCCTTGTTTAATTAAATTCATTTTGTTTTTTGCTTTGAGAAAATCTTAATTGGACGAAATGCGTCAGCAATTAATAGTGTTTTCCTATTGTCATTTATATTTATAAAATATATATATATATTATTAAATATAACAGTCTTGAATAATTTTATTATTCAACTATTTCAAATTATGAATAATCCTTCTCAGTTAAGGAAAAAATTCTGGCAGAAATTGTCCAAAGTTCATTTTTGAAGAAATATGTTCCATGCTTTCAACTTTCTTGAAAGTCATCATCAGACTTATACTGATGATGACTTAAGAATGTTGTATTTTATTTTTGTCTTGTTTTGTATAAGAGCATTTATTCTGAGCCTTTGCATGTACAGCGTGGCTGGAATTCATGTAAACATCTTTATATTTTTAAAAATCTTTTAACACTCCATTGCCACTGTTAAATAAATAAACACTCTAATTTAAAACAACACAAAAAAATACTTCGCAAACAGTCAAAACATGAGGAAAGTTTAAACATTACTAATCTACTTTTGTATGAATGATTCATTGTAATACAAATTGAACTACACCACATATTTGATATATATATATATATATATATATATATATATATATATATATATATATATATATTATAGTATATTTGGGCAGCAACCTTTCTTTTAAACATCTTCCATTAAATATGGCAGACAGGGAAGATTTAAATATTTTTTAAAATTTTCCTTGTCTGCCATATTTAATGAAATATATATATATATATATATACTCACCAGTCAATTTATTCTCCTTCTTATCCTGATTTCCAGTCCATTTTGCATTTAAAACCCCTCATTTCTTTTTCTGGATTCAACAATGTTCTGGAAGTTCTTTTTCAAAATTTGTTTCCTTGCTGTTATTATGACAACTTGCAATTAATTTTGAATGGTTGGCTGTACATACAGGATTTGAATCTCCATTTCCACCACATCCTATTGGTGCTCAATGGATTGACATCCAGTAACTGTGTAGGTTACAATAAACACTTTACTGTGATGCATGAATCAATCTGTCACGTTTTTATTTGTGACATGATGTGTCGTCCTGTTGGAAGTGGCCACTAGAGGATAGGTAGACTTCAGTCATAAACAAAATCATGTGGTCAACTATAATACCTGGGTAGCCTGCAGCATTTAAATGCTCTTTTATTGTTACTATGGATTTTAAAGGTTGTGTGCTTTAGTGTATGATGGTGGGGGTGTTCATATGCAAACAAAGAAGAAACATGCAAAAACATGGGTTTCTACCAGGGACTGCTTATTCTCTTTTTTATATATATAAACTGTTGTGAAAGAAAGTCCTCAATGTCTCTTGTGTATGTCCATTTTCTTTTTCTGGTTCAGAAGTTATGGTAAGTAAGGATAAGCATTGTTATAATGGTGAAGCTCAAGTCAGCCTTGTGCAGAGTTGGAACAACCAAGGAAAAAAGGATTTAAACATGGTTATAATAGTCCAGCTCAAGTCAGCCTTGCACTGAGTTGTAACAACTAAAGAAATATTTGTACTTACTTCATTATTGGAGGGTTTAAGCATGGTTATAATAGTCTAGCTCAAGTCAGCCTTGCACTGAGTTGTAACAACTAAAGAAATATTTGTACTTACTTCATTATTGGAGGGTTTAAGCATGGTTATAATAGTCCAGCTCAAGTCAGCCTTGCACTGAGTTGTAACAACCAAAGAAAAAGTTGATTTACTTCTTAGGTTGCACTTTTGGAAGACACGTGCAAATGCCATGCATTAGAAAGCAGAAAGAGAGGGACATCCTTTTGTTTTCCACATCCTGCTACATCTTGGAGCAAGTGGAAATAAAAAAGTGAGGAAGGAAATTTCTTTTTATAGACTTAAACAGTGCCAAATGGAATAATAACATTTCTGGTTCCTTTATTAATAGCATCATGGAAAAATGCATTTCATTTTCTTTTCTTTTATTATTCATTATTATTATTTTATGGATTGATTTTATTTCATTTTCCAACAGTAACAAGGACCCAAATAATGGCAAGAAAATATTCCCTATAGCATTATACCACTACCACCAGCCTGAACCATTGATACCAGGCAGGACAAATCCATACTTTCATTTATTGTTTACTACCATCTGATCATTACAGCAGAAACTTTTCTGATTAGACAACAATTTATCAGTCTTCTATTGCCCAATTTTTATGATCCTTAAAAAACGGTGGCCAGAGTTTCTTGTTTTTATCAGACCAGAGCAGCACTTGGTATGGCCTTCTATGGCTGTAGCTTGTCTGCTTCAAGGTTTGATATATTGTGCATTCAGAGATGCTCTTCTATATAATTCTATTTTAAAGAGTTGGTATTTGAGTTATTGTTGCTTTTCTATCAAATTGAACCAGTCTGACCATTATCTTCCAAACTCTTTCATCAACAAGAAATTTCTGCCTACTGAATGAGACTTTTCTTTTCCTAACCATTCTCTGTAAACCCGACAGATGGATGTGCAGGAAAATCCTAGAAGATCAGCATTTTTTAAACACTCAGACACATCCAAGTAGCAGTAATGGCCATGCTGCATTCAAAGTCACTTAAAATGACATTGCATTTGCTTATTAGCAGGTTGACATGACCATGTTTATATGCCTATATCCATTAAATTGCTGCCACTTCATTGGCTAATTAGAGATTTGCAAAAAAACATTAATTCATATTTACTTAGGTGACCAGTGAGTATGTATACACACACACACATATATATATATATATATATATATATATATATATATATATATATATATATATATATATATGAACCCTGTTCTGTTGAAGACTTTTTTGCTTGAAAGCATTAGACTCCTCTACTATGGGCCCATTGCTCTATTTGGCATTGAGCACTTTTTGCTGTGATGGCAAACTATTTCTGTTTTTTTTGTTTGTTTTTTCAGTGGTGTAATTGTGTGTTTACAACTTTTTTGAACTGAAAAAATAAGCAGGGAAATTCCCTATTTGATTAAAATATATGTGTGTGTGTGTGTGTTTATATAATAGGAAAGAACTGTTAGATTGATGATCCTAAGTTCTTACTATTTTTGTTTTTATTTTTAAAAAACAGTGTTCAATACAAAAGTAGAGCCTAAATTATAATTATTTTAAAAAAATATGATTCCATCATGACACAGAAATATTGAAAAAGACACTATGTTTCAAAACTGGTCATCTGTATTCAAGTTTAATTTCAATATTAAACTTTAACTGTTGGATGACAGTTTCATCCTCAAACGATGTTTGGAATAACTAAGCAACAAAACGTTTTACTCATTTATGGTTTTAAAATGGAGGTGTAATCTGGGATTAGTTTTTCATTGTTAAGAAGCCTCTGCTTTGATGAAAGCGGGGGTGTTTCTTATATGTTTGATATATACGTATACATATATATATATATATATATAGAGATAGATAGATAGATAGATAGATGCAGAAATGATGTAAATAAAGAGATACAATCAGCCATATATGTCAGTGATTACATACACATACAGGTAAGCAAATAACTATTTATTTAATCAATGGTGTATATATACTGTAAACATAGGTATATGTGTAACTATTAATATGTATATATATATATATATATATGAATATATATAGATAGATATATATTATATATATATATATACATACATTCCTATCTGTCTGTTTATGGGTCTGTCTCAACCTATTCATTTCTATTTAAAATTCTTCCTTTATTTTTTCTATTTTTCCAGGTGAAGGTTTTTATCCCACAGGAATATGAACAAGAAATTCTATTTGATGCTTTACGGAAATATCAAAAGTAAGTAACTCTAAATTGATGATAATTACCATATCAAACCATATAATAGTTATCAATGTGTATTTATTTATATATATCCTGTCCCATATGTAGTAGGAAGGAAGGTAAATTTGTAGTAGGAAGTAGGAAAGAGGTAAATCAACTAAAGTTGGTAAATATATGAGTGATTACTTCCCTTAGACATTTTAATAATCTATACAAATAAAATATTTATCTGCATTTAGACAAAATTAATTCGCAAGCAAAACTGTTTAATTAATCGGTTCCTTTATATTTCATAGATTGCAGTCTTATTTGTCCAAGCTGTTCATGTGATGCTCTCAGATACCTTTGTCTATTAAGTGAGTGCCTTGCTTCAACTTGGTCTTGAAATAGGCTCTGTTGTTGCTGCCTTTGTCAGTGTCATCTTTGTTGTCACTGTCTTTGTTGTTCTGTTGCTAAACTTTTTCTTCTGAGAATTTCCATTTCATTCTTATATTAACCACATAAAATTTTTAACATGAAAAGATATTGAGCAAAAAGCAATTTATATAAAACCAGGAGTAATCAATGAATGATAGATACTAGTGAACATCTAAAAAATATAAAAAGAACGGATTAATTAAATGGTTCATTGGCCTCTATTTTAGTTGTGAATTTTTTTACTGAATCTTAATACATTGCTTGAAGACTTTTGTTTCATTGTATCTCACTGTTAAAACTTTCTAACTGTTGCTGTCCTTTTAGATGTCATGGGTACACTAGTATTATAATATTTCTTTTAAATTTATAGTTATATTACAATATATTAGAATATTATTTCAATTTTATAGTATAATAAAAATAATACAAATTGCATTCTGATTCAAAACCCCTCTCTATTAATCATCTGAAAGACCCCTTTCTGCCTCTTGCCAGCATGGCTGATGCTAACCTTCAGGAGAGCAACTCATTGTACCTTCTTGGTCTCAGCTTTACTGGAACAATTATATTGAATCAATTGCTATCTCTGGTGTTAAGAAGGATGGTTCACTGTGTTCTGCCAGACAATTTTTCTCGTCAAAATCCATCTTGCATATTCACCATTCATTCATGCAGTGAACATTGCTATCAAAATGGAAAAGTCCATTATTTATGAGATCTTGGCATGGTTTCTTTCTTTCTCTCATTGAAACCAAGCAGCATCTTTGATATATCTTTTCCGTCTTTCCACGTGATCAAAACAGAATAGTGCATTGTTTATGAGGAATTGGTAGGAGAAATTAAACACTTTTATCCTCCCTTCTTTCTTTCTTTCTTACTGAATCCAAGTAGCATCTCTGATATGTCTTTTCTGTTTTTCCATGATATCAAAACAGAATAGTCCATTATTTATGAAGGTATGAAGGTATTGGCAGGGTGCCAGCAAGAGGGCATACAGGCGACCTCATCTTCACTCCTAGGATGTCTGCAAAAGGGATATGAGGGCAATAGACATGGACATCGAGAGGTGGAAAGACATCGGTAATGATTGCTCCTGCTGGAGACGCAATTTAGACCAAGGGCTGGGGTAAGGAGAAAAGAAGCAAAGGCTTCCTGCCTGGGGGAAGCATGCTCAAAGGAAAGAATACAACACAGTGATATCAGGAGAGAGCATCTTCATATACATTGGTTGCACACTTCTGTGTGAGCCTATACAACCATAACATGCATAACTTTTTGGGTGCAGATACATGGTTTCTTGGGTACAGATCCATAGTTTCTTGGGACTAATGGATGACACACATGTTGGTAGGAGCTAATGAAGGAAGTAAGGGAGGGATAAAGAGAATTATAATTAGGTAGATATGGATTTGAAGCCATCAATTGGGGAGATTAATTTAAAGCCATCTTATTTAGAGATGCACAAATGTTTATTATCTGGATATTATTTATTTAAAAAAAGTATTTCACAGAAATAAATTAAAAAATATCTCTTACTTTTAAAAGACATCTTGTCACTTTCTTTCAGGTCCCTGGATCTACCAACTTTGATGTCAGACTTAAAAACTGTTATCAATGGGCCAGAAAGAATACTTCTCTATGAAGAGATACGGTGAGTCAATCTGAAACAAAAAGCTCTAGAAAGTTTGTTTACATACAATATTGTTAAGTAAAGTTATCCAAGGATATGGCCATTGTGGTGAGTGGTCAGAATGTTAAGATTTTGACAATGTGACCCAGGTTTGAATTTTACCATGATCAATCTGTCAAGAAGATTTCCCTGCTCATTTCCCTGTTCAATATGATTCTTTACTTGATTCGTTCCTTACCTCCTCTCCTGGCCCTTGTCGAGCATCACAACTCTGTCCTCTGAGCAATTTTGATCATGCAGTAGTATCTGTTCATAATTCTTTTGAGTTGTCTATTAGATAGGAACCACCGATTTGCAAAACTTCTTTCCATCATCTGCATATGGATTGTGATTAATTTTGCAACTTTCTTTGAAATGCCTCCTGGATTGATATTTTTAACTTTCCTATTGAGAATTCTACTGCTGAGGTTTCTTCTCGGATTAAAGCCAGACTGGAAGATTTTTGTAACTTCTTGGAACTACCAGGTGAAACCACAATCTTCTCCTTGGTTCACACCTGCCTGTTCAGCTGCTATAGCCCAAAGGAACCACTTTTTTTTGGCTGTATCAGCATGATAGTTCCAAACACAACAGATGAATCTTTGGGCCAGCTTGCAATAATTATAAAGGGTTTGGGTGTAATGGGTTTGTTCTACTACAGATCACAGCAAATTGCATGATCTCACTTAGAAACTGTAACTAACACTTGTTCAACCTAATTGCAGTATAAACCACACTTTGGCTCTGTGAGAGTTGAAGAAACACAAATGTGCTTGAGCAAGAGGGATTAGCTAGATTTTTTAGACAGGCATACTCAAATACAAGCAGCCAGCCATATATATATATATATATATATATATATATATATATATATATATATATATATATATATACCGGGTATAACAGCAAAGTTGCCCAAATCATTTAACAGTAAAATTGTCCAATTGGTAGATTAAGCTTTGAACTATTGTATCTTAGAAATGATTAAAGATATCTTACTGTAATTCTACAAGGTTTTTATAACACTGTTGGTCTCTACTTTGAGCAGTAAGAATCTATAATTACTCTCCAAGCTTAACAAAGAATCATGATGAAATCGATCATAAACGAAAATAACATGTTCATCATTAATTAATCATAGCTAAGGATCAGAATCTCATGAAGGATTGAAATAAAGTTCAAATATAGATATATTATTTCAGGATCTTTTTCCAACATATTCAAGATGATTTTCACCCTCTCTAACCTTCTAACTTTCTGTCCAGGAGTAACAATTTAATTCACATGTTTCACGTACAATTTCATTTTCAAGACTTTTTTCACTTTTCTATGATCTGTCGTAGATGAAACTCCTCTCTCATCTTATGAACTGAGTTGGATCTTTTCTAATTGATCTCTTTAGCTGAAATATTGATCCCTCTTCCTGTTGTAGCCTCCTGAGCTAGTTTTCCTTTCTACTGTTCCCTCTGTTTTTAAACTTATTCACATTTCCTATAAGGGGTTCTTGAATGGACTTTGAAGATGGAAGCCAGAGCATGAATGCTGGTATCATGACTGAAGGCCTGAATGATTTTTTTTCCTCTCACCATTAGTCAGATGGGAAAACAGTGGGGCTGACACAAAATGATTTTACCCTGTTCTCTTCCTAGCTGAATAACTCAAAGGGTTTTTCAGTTGTTCTTACAATAAATGCTAAGATAGCCAAACATCTTAACTGAAAATCTGTAAAAAAAATTAATTAGTTTCGTGGTTTTTAGATTTAAAATATTTTATGGGATGGACAATTTTGCTGTTATACCCCATGTGTATGTATATATATATATATATATATATATATGAAGAAATATAGTCTTAAAGTGTGATATATTTATGGGATAAAGTGCTCAATATCAGAGATAGAGCATGTGTAAATATAAAAGTGAACATACAATTCAACACTTAGAGGCGACAGTCTGTTTCATGCTAGATGCAATCGTCAGGCAACTACTTCTATGTTCACTTTTATATATATATATATATATATATATATATATATATACATACAAGAGGTATAACAGCATATATGTATATGGGGTGTAACAGTATATATATATATATATATATATATATATATATATATATATATATATATATATAGAGAGAGAGAGAGAGAGAGAGAGAGAGAGAGAGAGAGAGAAAATGTTTTGTGTCATCTATTATCATAGGTAGAATTTATTAAACACATATATTAAAACATTCATTTATTCTAGTGGTTGCATTTATAGGGGAATAGTAAAATCACACAGTAGATAAAAAAAGAAAAAATTCATAACTACAGTTTATCACTACCCACTGTCTATAACACTACTCCATCACTTTATTTCTTGCTCATTACATCATCCTGGGTATGACGGTATACTACATCTAGCAACCAGTCCTCTGATCAGGAGAGTGGAGGTTTTGAGGAGCATGTAACCATCTCTTAACTGCTATTGTTCCCAGGTCCAGTCTGGCCTAGGGTGGTAGCACCTGTTAGGGCCCCGGCTATGAACAAATAGTGAACCCCCAAACAAAAATCAAAACACTAAAATGTATAAAAATTCATCTTTATAGTAAAATTTATCGCTATATATATTTTATAATTAAATGACCAACAATGCTTTTTTACAGTAAAATGACCAACAATGCTTTTTTTATCGTAAAATGACCAACAATACTTTTTTATAGTAAAATGACCAACAATACTTTTTTATAGTAAGATGACCAACAATACTTTTTTATAGTAAGATGACCAACAATACTTTTTTATAGTAAAATGACCAACAATGCTTTTTTTATAGTAAAATGACCAACAATACTTTTTTATAGTAAAATGACCAACAATCCTTTTTTATAGTAAAATGACCAACAATACAATACTAAAAAGTATAAAAATACATTTTTATAAAAAGTTACCAGCAATACATTTTTGTAGTGAAATTACCAGCAATACATTTTTTAAATAAAATTACTAACAATACATTTTATCATCTACAAACCATATATTGAACAAAAGATATTTTTACCCTGAAAGTACAAAATTATGTACAAAATTTTTGCAGTTAAAAGCATAAGATTGCCTACAAAATATTTAGATTTCGGCATTAAATAACCCATAGAGGTGTTGATATTCCACTAAACAAAATCAACCAAATCAATTGTCCATCACATTCAATGAAATATGCCCAAAAGAAGGAATGGTTTGCAAATACACACTATACAGCTTATGAAAGAGATAAACATTTATCAGACACTTATATAATCAATAAGTGACTAGCAACAATTGTGCTTGATTATTTAACAATCCACTGTAAAACCTTATAAAGTTTACAAAGTGTTTTAGTTGCCATGGCAACATTCTTATTTCAAGACACACAAACTTATCTTTGATCTTTATTATTGTCCTTTCAACAACCGATATTGCTGAATATCTTTAAGTATAACAGACAAGGGGATTGTTTATCTTTTTAGGTCATGGCTTCTCGGATTTGATTAATCATTTCTGTCTCAGAATGAGTAGTTAATGTTATTTAGATGATTAACAAACAGTCTAACGTCTTTATCTTTGCTATTACTATCAAAATATTTCAGCCATTCTGTTCTCCAACCTTCTTTAGGTATCTACTGATTCAGGTAACCTTCAGAGAATTTTGAGCTGGACCCTTTATTTAATCTATAAGCTAGATTTCAATGTCCACCTCTAGGGATCTTGTCTGGTTCTTATTTAGTTATAGCAAAGGAAAACCACAATGATTAGCATGTGGTTACTGCAGTGGGCTATGGAAACAGCCAACAAGTAGTCAGCTTCTATGCAAATAAGTTTGCTATACTTAAACCGAGCACAAAACAGTTCCTCTGATCAGTTGTAGGTTTACGGCGACAGCACATTGAAACACCTATTCCTGTGTGATCACCAAAGTCAAGCCTGGTTAGTAACTAGATGGGTGACCACTTGATAATACCAAGTGCTTTAAGCTTGGATGTGCAGATAGTGTAATCGATAATGGCTCAGAATTATTAATCAAAGAGCCAAGTTCCACTGCCAGCTAGGTACATTATATTCACTTATGTGCAAATACCCTTTGTAAAGGTAGAAATCCACCTCTTTTCCTGCCAGTTATGGGTTAAACCATTATTATCTCCAAAATAAACCATTATTATCTCCAAACTAAACCATTATTATCTCTAAACTAAACCATTATTATCTCTAAACTAAAGCATTATTATTTCTAAACTAAACCATTATTATCTCCAAACTAAACCATTATTATCTCTAAACTAAACCACTATTATCTCTAAACTAAACCATTATTATTTCTAAACTAAACCATTATTATCTCCAAACTAAACCATTATTATCTCTAAACTAAACCATTATTATCCCCAAGTTAAACCATTATTATCTCCAAACTAAACCATTATTATCTCCAAAAATAAATGTTTAAAATAATAAAATAAAAATGCATATAATATATTTAGGTTTCATTATTAAATAATCCATAGAGGTTTTCATATGCCACTAAACAAAAAAACAACCAACTAACTTTTTAGGTGCCATGTGTGATGCACGCTTGGGTGATCATTTCTCTTTTTCAATTCATAATTGACTTATTAATACAAGATTCTACTGGATTTAAAGTGGGGGTTCAGTTTCCTATTGTCATTAATTATGAAAGTGATCACACCAGAATTACTATATATTAATATCCTTCGTGAGGTCCATAAAATTGTGCTCAAAATATTTAGATTTCAGCATTAAATAACCCATAGAGGTGTTGATATGCCACGAAACATAAAACAACCATCCAATGTTCACTTGTAAGCTTTCTAGAGTGGCAAGTGTACTCATGGTATTGATTGTGTTAGTTTGAAATTTGTGTTCTAAAATCGTAACAGTCAAATATTTTGTTGCAACTGTTTGGCAACTGTTGATATATTGGTGAACCTACACCAATTTTTCCTTTCTACTACTCAGTTATTGTTTGTCTTCCTTCCACTGATTACAGATTTAATAATTTGAAATTCCCTGAAATTTACTTGGAACACCTGAAGTAGTCCAAAAGGCACAATGGCTGAAATATTGAAATAACAACAACAAAGATGAGGACAAAAGTCCAACTGCAAATAATTTGAATAATGATTAATAATTTATTTATAGACACACCACCTCCAACCTCCTAATCAGCACAAATAACCAGTTTGATGGCTATGTACACAAGCAAGCATAAACATTAGCCCTAAAAATAAAGAAACTGTTTGCCCCCACTTCCACTCTATCTTTTCCTGATCCACACACTCAGCCCCCTTTAATTACAGTACCCTAAAGTGTAGGAACACTTGATCTGATGATCTCATAGTATCATGAAACTGAGAGTTGCTATAGAACATTGATTTCTATGTCCACATGTATGTGTGTGTGTGTGTGTGTGTATGTGTGCGCATGTTTTTTTTGTTTTTATATAAAATTTAGATGTGAATAATTATATTTATATTTTATCTCTACCTGAAGTAGAAGTAATATATATTAATTTATATTTTATCTCTACCTGAACTTGAAGTAAATAATTTGTGTCTATGCATGTTTCTTTTTGTTTTTGTTACATTTATTTTAAATACAAAAAATTAAAGAGAAAATGGAAAGGAAAAAAGAAGAAGAGTAAAAACAAAAAAACATTATCCCTTCATAAAATATGTTCTGTCCCATTATTGCAACAACCAGATGTACTTAAAAAAAATTTTAATTATGTAACGCACCACCTGAAAATTGTGTCATGCTACCAGTAAGGATAAATATTTATATTTATTAACATAGCTTATAGCTCGCTTATATTGCATCAATATGCGATATTATACATTCATTTATATATATATATATATATATATATATATATATATATATATATATATATATAGCATAATGAGAAGCCACGTATACTTTCTTAATATGTATATAATATAGAAAAAACAACTGAAAAGTGGTAAATTTAAAAAAAAAAACTGAATTTTTTTTTTGTGAAAGTATTTATTTATATTTTTTTATATATATATATTTGATATTTCAGATCGGGGTCCTGATCTTTCATCAGAAATGGCTGTTTTCAGCAGTGTTTTGTGACGGACGCTACTTAATGTAAACAAACTTCTGAAAACAGCCATTTCTGATCAAAGATCGGGGCCCGATCTGAAATATCAAATATATATATATAAAAATATATAAATAAATACTTTCACAAAAAAAAATTTAAAAAAATTCAATTTTTTTTAATTTGCAACTTTTCAGTTGTTTTTTCTATATTATATATATATATATATATATATATATATATATATATATATATATATATATATATATATATATACAAATGAGAGAAAGAACAGATAGATGGAGTAAAATTCCACTGTTCATTTTTACTTTTAAAGAAGTGCTCAATACAAAGTAGAGCAATAATAATAAAAACATGTAGAAATCGTTACACAAAAGCTTTCATGTTTCAATACTTTGATTGTACTTCTTCAGGCCATGGTAAGTAACTGGTGATTAATCAAAATATAAAATAATAATAATATTAATAATAAAATATATATATATATTCATATATATATATATATATTTATATATATATAAGACTAGATTGAAGGCTACCCAATAGTTTCTGCAAAGGGCTCTTGATTGGGCCTTCATCACAATAGGTAGGGAGGAGTAGATGCAATAGTCAACAATAAACTACAGAACTCAAAATTGATTGCTGCATTTAAATATTGCATTAATATTTAAGCTTACCTTTTAAAAGATCAATGAGAATTCTTCTGCCAACACTTAATTTAAACACAGTTTGATGCATGTAGGTCCTTACATTCCATACAAACAATTATTTTTATTTCATGGGTTACTTTTGCTCAATTTTGCAATTAATTTCAGTTATTTACAAGTTATGAAAATTGTTATTGTACAAAAAATTCATCGCAAAAAATCATGTAAAAAATCACCCAAAACAATCGCAGTAATGAAAACTCCAAAATTTCAGGATTGCAGATCCAGATCCAGCCTGGGATGGTTTTAATTTGCTGACAGAGCCTGCCTAATTCAAAAATGATATGATATGTTGGTCTAGGAGTAAAGTTGAAAAAGTCTGATATTCACATTTATTATATAGATTATCAATACCTCCAAAGATTCACTAAAAGATGAGCAGACATGATGAAAAAATGCCCCAGACTTAATGAAAACAAATTTTTATCATCAAAATCTTTATTTTATTATTAAGAGGAAACACCAAAAATTTTTTGATTATTAAACTTTTTAATCCTTTTTAGTACCTTTGAAATTTTGGTGGAAAATGTTGTTTTTCTTGTATCAACAGGGGAACCATAAATTAGTATAGGAAATTTCACTGTCTTTTTGTGTTGAAAAACACATTGATTTCAAAATTCTTGCAAATATCAGATAATTGTCAGATTTTAATGAAACTTTCAGGACTTATTCACAAAAGAATGTAATTATTTTAGAAATATTTCTTTTTTTAGAAAATCTTGCTAAAATATATTTTGTTTTACATCTCTTAACCCCCTGCCGACACTCCTCCACCACATTGGAGAATTTAAATCATCAAATTTTTTTTTGTCAAAAAGGACGACCAGTTACGGAATGTCTGCTCTGAATTGTAAAATAAAATACACTATAAAACTAAGACATTATTTAATTAAAACGGCTTTTAATTGCTTTTATGAATAAGATATATTATGAACACTATTATCTGAAGAAAAAATTTCATAAATTTTTAAGCTTAGTGTCTAGTTAAAAAAATTGTATAAAAAAGGCATTCACATTGCATTCGTCAAGTAATTTTTACAGTAATGTACCCTTTACTTAAATTTGCCAAACATTAAGCTATCGATAAATCTCTCAACATCTCATAAAAACACTCTCCTCCATGTTAAAAATGCTTTTCTGCGATATTTTAAAATAAAATAATATTTTTATTCAGAAAAATTAAGCTTTATATCATTTAATCTTTCTCAAATAAAGTTTCAGAAAAGTCTATTTTATTTTTGAAAGATTTTTTAATAAAGACAATTTTGCTGTGTTTGTCAATATGGTCGATTTTAGTGATTAAAAATAAGATTATTCGAATCAATTTTAATTTGAAATACAGGAAAATATTTTATTTATTGGAAATATTAAATTTAACCTATTAGCTTGGAATTAAAACTAAAAAAGCTTCAAGAAATATTTTTCATTTTTAAAAATTCATTTTAAACCTTCAGTATATATATTTGTTTGTTTTTTATAGCTTATCAACCCTTTATGGGCTATTTAAAGCAAAATCCCATCTTGATTTGTAAGAATAATTCTGTTTTTGTGAACAAATATTTCATTATCAATCTTCTTGTTTGAGCCATAGCTTCAGGGAGAAGAGGGATTCATATATATATATGTATATATATATATATATAGAGAGAGAGAGAGAGAGTGATTGTCAAAAATACTTATACAATTTTTGGAGGCAGGTTCCACATACCAAAACAAGGATAAAAGTCCATATAAAAATACGTCCGCAAATCCTTCATTTTTGAGTTATTAAGTTTACAGTAAATGGCGCTGTAGACTAGTTTACATTTTTCATTCGTGTACATTTGTGGTTAGTCTGTATT
The DNA here is from genome assembly GCA_964036315.1 of Acanthosepion esculentum. Classification (NCBI taxonomy): domain Eukaryota; kingdom Metazoa; phylum Mollusca; class Cephalopoda; order Sepiida; family Sepiidae; genus Acanthosepion; species Acanthosepion esculentum. The sequence continues at coordinate 54,439,707 of OZ038484.1, read as the reverse complement.
CAATGTTTAACATGTGTAGTAGTGAGTTAACTAAGAAGTGTTCCATTTAACAATGGCAGGATATTCATATCGTGAGCAGGCAAACATGATTTTTACATACGGTCGTGTGAATGGTAATAGACATGATTTTGAACGGCTGTAGCAAATTGTGTTTCCCAACCGAAGGTAGCCGAGTCATCCATTTGCTGCTGTTTATCGTCATTTTGCTGACACAGGATCTGTGGAAGAAGACTGAGATCCACTCATACACTGACCATGAAGAATATATCGGAGACAATCCAGATATCAGCACATGTCAAGTGGCCCTAACATGTCACACATGGAAGGTACTTCAAAAGCAGCTCCCATATCCATATCATTTGCAACATGTGCAGGGTATTTTCTCCTCTGATCACTCACCACATGAGAATTTTAGCCGATGGTTTACTGCACAAACTGCTGATCTGTTGTTTGTCTCTTCAGTCTTGTTTACGGATGAGGCAACATTTGGAAGAGATGGAATAACAAATTTATGCAATCAACATTTGTGGGTGTAATGGAATCCCCTTGGTACAATACAGACTAGACACCAGCATCAGTTTATGATAAATGTGTGGTCTGGAATTGTAGGTGACTGTCTGGTAGGTCCATATGTTCTCCCAGCATGTATTACAGGAGCTGTCTACAGGGACTTTCTTTCAAACACACTTCCAAACCTGCTAGAGGACGTACCCTTACTAATACAAAGATGCATGTGGTTCATACATAATGGGGCTCTGGCAAATTTTAGTCACATTGTTCACGATGCACTGGCTGACATCTACCATGAAAGTTGGAGAAGTAGGGAGGACAGGTTCCATAGCCTGCGCTCAACCTCAATTCTTTGGATTTTTATCTGTGGGCCACCTAAGACAATTGGTTTATGTAACAGGCGTTAATAATGCAGAGATGCTTCATCAACATGTCATGGGGGCCTGCAAATCCATTCAACACTGTGTGGGGGTATTTGCAAAGGTCTGCCAGTCAGTGATCCGACAGGTGCATGTGTGTTTAGAACATTTGTTATGAGTTGAGGTACAACGATGGGTTTTTTAACACATGTTTATATGGACATGTTACCTTCCTTTGGTGTCAGGAACCCACCCCCAAAGTTTGTAAAAGTATTTTTGGATTGTATCTTGGATTGTAAATTTGACAGCCTTTACAGTACTCTTTAAACTTCATAACTCAAAGACAAAGGATTTGCAGATGTATTTTTATATGGACTTTTTTCCTTGTTTTGGTATGACGAACACTAAGTTTGTAAAAGTATTTTTGATACACCATATATATATATATATATATATATATATATATATATATATATATATATATATATATATATATATATATATATATATATATATATATAAAAGGCATGGTGGAGTAATGGATAACAGCTTGGATTGAGGAATCGGAGAACCGAGGTCGAATTCCAGTCGAATCCATTACATTCACTTACGTGCTAACACCCTTGGGAAAGGTGTGAATCCTCTTCTTCTCCCTCCAACTATGGGTAAATAGCAGGACAGACTGGGTTCTATAGCCTTGGATGGCAACTGGTCTAGGAGAAGGACAACTCTGAATTCAAAACCTGCGGAGGGTCGTTTGGGGACCTTGTGGCATCCGTTGCACCAGGTCCCTGTATTCATCCCTCCAAAAAGTGTGGATGGCCCTGCACAAAGCCTTCACCACTATAATCAAATCCTGTGTGGGTGTCAGGCTTTCAGTTTCTGGGAACTGATCTGTCTGGCCCTCATACGTCGAGTTCGACGGGAGAGTCCATTATATTATATATAAAAGGCAGGATGTGTTGTTGTGTGTGTGTAATGAATGCACGGCCGCAATTTTCGACGCATTTGCACCAAAATTTACATGCACATGCGCCAAGTTAGCAGAAAGGCCAAGACTGACTTTGCATTTCCCAACTCCCATTGATAGTAGAAATAATCGATTTTTTCATGCTTCTACAGCAGTTCTAATGTAGTTTGCGGCCATTTTCTCCTGGCCAGAGTGAGAGCCTATAGCTGGCTGCTACGAATAGGCAGGAAGATTCTACTGGCCAGCGTGAGAGCCAACAGCTAACTGACACGAATGTTAACTAGCATGCAAAAAAAATAGCTGCATTCGTCACAAGTGGGAAAAATTTAAATCTGCATGGCACTTTACTCCAATTGACTCATTCGCTTGCTTAAACTCAACGTTGATTCTGATTCCGCAGAACTGGGTTGGGTGTGAAAAGGTATTTGTTGTTAACATTCTTTTTTCATTTGGTTTTTCCCGTTACGAGTCCTTTTTTAAAGCTGATCGTTTTGTGTTCATTTTGTTTAGTTCTTTTTTCGTAACAGATTTAATGTTTAGTATAGAGCTTAGAAAAAATTTGCAGTGTGAGATAGGCAAGAAGTAAGGCATGTAGCAACATCAGCACGGCAAAGGGCACTCCTTTAAAGGCTAGGAAGGGCAAAAATATTTTAAGTCAAGTGATAGCGATTGGTGTATGAGTCGTATGATTTTTTAATCAAGCACGGGCAACGCCAGGCCATGCTGCTAGTATATATATATATATGGTGTATTTGGGCTGCAATCCCTCTTTTATACAAGTTTCCTTAAAAAGGTACTGTGGTTAAGTTTTTATTTAATGTTTTTGTGTTATTACAATTTTCTTCTTTTCTGGACATGAATTATGTAGAAATTATCTGAATGTTCTATCTCTGTGAGCACTTTCAGCTATACTTTTAGCCATTATCAAGGAAGATTTTATTTTCACTTTTAACTGAATCTATGGATTGTTTTATGCATGTATCTAGAGTTATAAGATTGTTATATTTTCCAAACATGGTCAGCACATTTTGGCTGTGTTCATAATTGATATTATTGAGTGTTTGTTTTTTCATTTTTATTAATAATGCTTCCATTATTTTTAACCTTTTTTACATGTGGATGAGGCTATTATATTTGTTGTGGATGGAGGTTGGTAGGTCTCCCTGTGTATTTAAATAAGATCTAATTGAGAGTTATCTACCTTGTCAGTTAATTTTAATGAAACTTGAAGGTATATATATATATATATATATATATATATATATATATATATATATATGTAAGTTCAAATGCATTTATGTGACCTTGTGTGTAATGAATTATTTACACACCTATAACCTTTTCCCCACAGATAAAATGTTGCTTGTTTTTCAAGTGAGCTACATTTCATAGTTCTAACACTTCAGACCGTTACAGTTAAGACTCACCATGATATGTACACACAGACTATACATCCTCATTTCCTTCGTATTCCATTAGTAAGGAAGAAGTTCCACTCAGCTTCTTACTCAGAACTGTTACATTGTGGAACAGACTCCCAAAAAGATGCTTCCCCAATCACTATTATCTTAACCCCTTCAAGTCAAATGTTATTTTGCCCTCTCCTTGCATGCCCTACCTTGAGTGGTTCTTGGGCCTTATCTGAATAATATTGAAATATATACAAAAAAAATGAAATATATGAATGAAATGAATAATATCTAAATAAATTATGTAGATGTCATGACCCTAAGCATTGACCCTAAACAAAAGAACCTCTTCCTCTAGTGAACTATATAATGATCTATATAATGATCTATATAATGACCTATATAATGATCTATATAATGACCTATATAATGATCTATATAATGACCTATATAATGATCTATATAATGATCTATATAATGACCTATATAATGATCCATATAATGATCTATATAATGACCTATATAATGATCTATATAATAACATATAATGATCTACAATGACTTAATCATTGCTATTATGGCCTCCAATGACCTAATAATGGTAAAGGACACTTAGCCTAAAAATGTTTCCATGATTGAAAGTAGGAATAGAGTTTTATTTCCTGTTTGCCGATACATTTTCTTTTACAAGACTTTTTGATCCCAAGGTTGGTAGAAATTAATTTCATTGTTCAAAAACAGAATGTATACTGAAGATGTCCACCCAACAAATATAATGTAGATGGCCATAAGAAATAGCGATTAAAAAAATATCCATTATTAATTGCTTAAAATTAATTTGTTTAGATTTTGGGCATGAAAATAAAGTTAGCAAATATAGATTTTGAAATGACCCTATGAGAGATGTGCATTACTAATGGTATGACACATTTAGATTATACTTAGTTTTTCTGATTGAAAAATTGTATAGAAGCTTGATTCCTGTTTGGGGGGGGGGCATTTACTTTAATATAACTAATCAGACTAGTAGACAGTAATTTTACTGTTTTGAAAAGAGAGATATCTACTCAAATTACCTTTTTGTTTTTTTTATCATTTCACCTGAAGCAAGGCAATAAAGCCACTAAAACACAGAGGGTTACTGCCTGTGAAAGAATATGAGAAAAAGAAAGACATTATTAAGTAGCAAGAACTATAATAAAACAGGAATTAAGGAAACAGAAGATAACGACTGACATTGCATTTAAATTTTTCAATATCAAAGTTGACTGGGAAGCAAAGAGCCAGAAGAGAGTTCCACAAGTGAGAATTTACAGTTACATCTAGCCATTTTAACTGTAAAATCATGAGACCTCACTGCCAATCTAGTACTGTGCTTAAATTCAAATAGTTTAGCTACTGTAGAGGAACGTTCATCAGAACAATTATCATGAAAGTATTTATAAAAAAGCATTATATATATTACAGAGGTGGAAAAGTGACTGAAATCAAGATGCCAGAACAGGACCAATGATATTGCAGATTCTTCTTTGTATTTTATCAAGAATCTCTGTTTCCCCATCGAATATGAAATCTTTAGTAATATGGATATAATCAAATTGCAATCTTATTTCTGTTTCAGGCCTTTGATTCCTTTGAAGCAACAAATGGATTATGATTCACTATGTCCTGTACTTCCATCTGATACCTTGAAAGTGATTCGTCTGCGAAGATATGGAAATGAAAGTTTAGGTTTTGCAGTAAGAGGAGGTAAAAATTGAATTGCATCATCATTCAATCTTTTTGTTAATAACCTTTTCCCTAGATAAGTATGTACATTTATTTTGTGATGTCAACAAACACTCGTTTGACACTTTTGTCATGTCAACAAATACTCATCACTTTCATAATTGCAGATACATTAATAGTACTCTGTTGGACAATGCTGGTGTCAGACGCCTTCAAATAACACTTGCACTAATAGTACTTGCTCGACAATACTCACTCAAAATTAACCACTGAATAGTAATCTGAATAATGAAATAGTATAGTGAATAGAGAATAGCAGTCCGTATAGTAATAGAGGATAGACTAGAAATGGTGATTCGTATAGTAATATAGGATAGAATAGAAATGGCAATCAGTTAGATGTCACGCAACCTCCTACTCTTTTTCTCATATTCTTTCACAGGCACTCTGCATTTTAGTGGCTTTATTGCCTTGTTTCAGGTGAAAAGATTAAAAAAAGCAAAAGCCTATTTGAGTAGACATCTCTCCTTTTAAAACAGTGAAATTACTGTCTACTAGCCTGATAAGTTATATTAAAGAAAATGAAACAACAGGAATGAAGCTTGTATACCATTTTCCAATCAGAAAAACTAAGTATAATCTAAATGTTTCCTTTATGGTCACGTGGTCTACTTAATTCAATAATGGGATCGCCTGTGTTTGCTCACTGGCGATCTATGTTCAAACTCAAGTGTCGGCAGCAACACTATATTCCTATATAAAAGTTTACCTATATTTATAATATGTGTCTGTACAGTAACATAACAGTTATCATTGCTGAAAATGAAACTGATGATCTGAGTTCAAATTCCAACTAATTCATTGCATTCACTTTCCCACAAATGAATGAATCCATCATTTCTACCCCAAATATATGTCAAACAGCAACATCTCTAACCTAGGGTAGCAGTCAGGCTAGGAGATGGACACCTGTGTTTCAAAATGTATCTGGATTGATGAGTTCCAATTCCAGTTGAGTTTGTTATATTCACTTAAGCACAAATACCCTTGGGGAAGTTACCCCTTCTCCCTCAGTTATGGGTTAATTAGTAAGACGTGTATCACTAGACCATTATTATCTCCAAAAAAAATTCTTGCAGTCTGAGAAACATTTTCTAGCTTTAAATAACCTGCAAAGTGTTGATAAGCCAGTTAAAAATTCTGAAGCATTATCCATTACACTACCCGCACATCCAAGCTTATAGCACCTAGTATATCCAAGCTATCACCAATCTAAGTACTGACCAGGCTTGATGTTGCTTAACTTTTGTGATCATATGGAAACTGTTGTTTCAATATGATATGGCCATAAACCTGTCTAATGGTGTAAGTCATTTAATGAAGATTCAATGATTTTTTTTTACAATGATGTTTACCTTGTACAAGGCTCGAGAGCCACTCGAGGTAGAAGATTACAGAGTAAGAGGTACAGTTTATGTTGATATGTGGGCAAGATAATGGTTAACCCTAGACTTGAACAAGTTAAGATTCTAGTGATCGAAGGGACATGGATTCCACAAAGCAGCAGTTGGTGAGAAGAAGCTGCTCGAGTGGAACTTTCAGCTCACCAAGGGAATTCTAACGCAATGAGGGTGGTTTGTTACAATGTGCTTAGCATGGTGGGTCTTAGCCAGGAAGGTTAGAACTGGTGGAACTAAAGAATATATTCTGTCTGTACACTTTACATGGTCATAGCAATAGAGCAGTGAGAGGCTTGCAATGTTTCATCTGGGAAGAAAGTGGTTGTAGGATGGAAAATAATTCATCACCCACAAGGACGCGGAGACGTTTTTGGACCCTATCAAGACTGGAAAGTGAAGACTGGGCAGCTCCTGTCCATATATGGCTGTAGTATTCCATTTTCGACCTGATCTGACTCTTGTAACAGTAGAGGAAAACAGGAGTCAGGTTACTTTGCGAAGAGTCATCAAGATATCCAACATTGTGTCACATGCACAAATGTCTTTTTCAGGAAATGCAAATTCTATTCACTGGTGCAAAGACAAACTGTTCTTGTTTATAACTTTAAGATATCAGTTATAAATCTAATTTTTTTTTTAATTTGAATCTCTGATATATATAAACTTCTACTCTGTGCTACGTCCATTTAAGACATGGGTGATCATGGTCCTCCACAACTTTCAGCTTTTTGTATCCCTTAGTAAAGTTTTGCTATCTCTCCTATTTCATGTTATGCCAACCATCAACCAGATTATGGCCACATCACCTTGAAACACTAGTTCACATATGATCATCAAAGTTAAGCAATGTCAAGCCTGGTGTTGTAGCATACCTACAGACGATAATGCATATGTCACCATTCACATAAATACAATAGTAAATTCTGTATGTTGGTCTGCAGTTGGAGATTCATTGTGGAATTCACTTGACTTGCTTCTAGCAGTTGACTACTTCTACACGCCACTGGCGAATCTTATATGTGTTGTTCTTGTCCTAAGTATTATCATTCGTTACCAACCTTCATGTGATTATTCTATTCAGTAATTTTCCCTAGGTTACAACACCTGGTCAGTACCAAGATGGATGACTGTTTGGGAATACCAGGTGCTGTAAGCATGGATGTGCGGGTGGTGTAATGGATAATAGCTCAAAATTGTTAATCGGAGAGCCAAGTTCCAATTCCAGTTGGGGTAATTATATTACCTTATGCAAAATAACCTTGGGAAAGGTATGAATTCACCTCTTCTCCCCACCCCCAATGTAATGAACCTGACTGGAATTCAAACTCAGCTCTCCAATATCTCATTTCAAGCAAATAAGATTAACTTTTATAAAATCTTTTTTTCTCTTTTCGATATTCATGATCTGGATTGCTTAGTCAATAGTAATATAAAAAAATTTGAGAAAAAACTGATCATTTCTAATTGCAGTTGTCCTACTAATTAAGCCATATGCTGGGGAGAGAAGATTCTTACCTTTCCCAAGAGTATTTACATGTAAGTGAATGTAATGAATTCAAGTAGAATTCGGAGTGCAGTTTCCGTCAGTGACATCCAAAGTTGAAAATTTCCAAATAATTTAAAAGGACTGATTTGTTTTCCAATAAAAATAAATTTGGAAATCCAATAATTATTATTTAATAAAGAAATTATCTATATTTATTCAGGACTGGAACATGGAATAGGAATGTTTGTGTCTCAGGTCTCGCAACAATCCCAGGCCTATCAAAAAGGCCTCCGGGTAAGTAACATTCATTTTTACAGATCTTTATTTTTTTAATTTGTTACTAACATAGTATCAATCAACATTGCTTGGGTTATTTATGCATAGATCTACTCTTTTCCCCGGGATCAAAGTGTTGTGTCTGTTGATTGCCTGATCGATTGTTTCATTTTATATGGTTTATCAACATATTGCAGGTTATTTAAAACCAGAAAATATATTTTTTTTAGATTGTAAGATTGTTGGTTGCCTGTTTTTGATTAGTGGCATATCAACCTCTATGAGTTATTTATTGCCGAAATCTAAATATCTTGTACACAATTTTATTTTCATATTTTTGGAGATAATAATGATTTTAGTGATACAAGTCTTACTAATTAATAAGACTTGACCGGAGAGGCATCCTCTTCCACAAAGAAGCAGTTGGCGGGAAGAAGCTGCTCAAGTGGTACTTACATCTCACCAAAGAAATATGAAGGGAATTAAGGTGGTTCACTAGTCCTAGCTGTGAAGCGTAGAACTATGCCTGGCCCCACCTCCTGGTGTAAGCGACATAAGATCGCCTGCATTTTGCATGGGAAACTTAATCTGTGCACACTGGTTGATGTCTCACCTGACTGAAAATCTGTATAGCGGCCACACTAGATGCAATAAAAGTCAATCTTTGTTAACACTGGGGACAGACTTGAAGGGACGCCACTGGTGTGACAGAAGCAAATTATGTCTACAAACTGGTGGAACTAAGGAATATAGTTTGTCTGAATACTTTACATGGAAAAAGCGATAGAGCAGCAAGAGGCTTGCGACATTTCATCTGTGAGAAAGGGGCTGTAGGTTGAAAATAATTTGTCACCTACAAGGACACAGAGACTCTTTGGGCTCTATCAAGAATGGAAAGTGAAGATGTGGGGAGGAATGATGGATTCATATGTTTTCCAAAGGTATTTGTATGTAAGTGAATAAAACGAACCCAACTGGAATTAGAACTTGGCTCTCCAATTAACAATTCCAAGCCATTATCCATTACACCACCCGCACATTCAAGCTTACAGCATCTCGTATTCCCAAGTGGTCATCCATCTAGGTACTGACCAGGCTCATATTTGAGTAGACACCCCATTTATTTATCAAACAGTATATTTATTTATTCTCATCTACGGGCCTGAATGTTTGAGAAATCTCATTAAAAAAAATAGGTTGCTCTCTGGCAAGATTTGAACCTGCATCCCTCTGGGCAGAATGAACTGTTGTTAGATCTTACGTGCCTTAACTGATTCAGCAACATAGAAGCTTTGTCGATCAAGCAAGGTCTGAACAGTGCCTTTAAGCCAAATCTTTCTCATCATAGATTCCTCAAAATTTTCATATCTGCTGTTTTGTATCCAAACGTAAACAAAGTAATTTTCTATAGAAGTAATGGATTTTTTTATTAATCAATCAAACAGATTTGTATGAATTTAAACATTATTTTTTGTGGATACTCATATCTGAGTAGACACTCCATTTATTTATTAAACAGTATCCACTAGAAATAACATTTGAAGTGATGAATATATATATATATATATATATATATATATATATATATATATATATATAAATGCAGATCAAATATGGATCAGTATCTGACAGAATGATTAAATAAAGATCAAATAGGAAACATATATCAATCTAACATGTTTTACTTTTATTAAAGCTTCATCAGAGATTGACAGAAAACAGACAAAAAGACAGAAAACACTGGTATTTTCAGTTATGTTTGGGTTAGTTCTCATTGGTCAGATATGTGTCATGTGTATTAAAATTGTAGATAATTTTTATCTGATGCCCACTTAGACATACAAGAATCTTCACATGACACATGTCTGACCAATGAGAACAGACCCCCACAAAAAATACTATCTATTATAGTGCTAAAATCAAGTATAGAAAATATGATAATACTAAGGAAAAGAAATAGGAATAGAAAAATCATTTGGTACACACCACCATTTAACCAATTGGTCAGTACTAAGTTAGGCCAGAAGTTCCTTAATTTAATTGATAAACATTTCCCTAAAAGTAACCCTTTTAGTAAAATATTTAACAGAAACACACTAAAACTAAGTTATAGCTGTGCCAATAATCTTGAGAAGATTATAATGAAACACAACAATAAAATTTCAAACCAATTTAAAAATTTGGATAATAATGGACATTCCAAGATAAATACTATTAACCAATGCAATTGCTAGAATTCTAACGAATACCCATTATGAAACAAATGTTTAAGCAACTTTCTTGTTTATCTATGTAGTATTTCTACAATAGAGAATATATTTCAGGCAGCAATCCTTCTTTTATGCATGTTTTGTCAAGTATAATGGCAAAAAGGTATGTTTTGTAAAAATTTGTAAATAAAAAAACAAAATGTCTTACATAGGATCTCCCACAACATTGAGACTCACCTGCTACCGATCGGATCATAGTGCCAATAGCGAACACATTAATAAGTAACATAATGATGATAGTAACATTAGATTGCTACTCACAGACAATATCAAAGTGCTAGCAAAATGAAATGGTAAAAAACAAAGTTATGATTCTTGAAGCAAAACTCAAACAACAAAAACAGACATCAATAAATAAAAACAATCTATAACTGCAAAATAACCAAAATGGCAATGGTAGTAGTAATTCTCAATTACTTTATTCTCATACCAATGAGATACAAATATAAAATATATCTGGCCCCCGGCCACTCTGCTGTTTATATAACACTGGACGGGGCAACTGATGTCTGCCTGTGAAAGTCTCCCATTATCTAATGAAACCTTCCATTTCTACTCGACAATGACTTAAGAGACCATATCTTTAAAACTATATAAAAAATAACAAAAAAACTCATGAATTAGTACTCCACTTACATCACAACACTTTTTGTTTACTCATTTGTTCTACGACTTTATATCCCAAAATGCACTACCTGGCATTTCTTCATATACCTCGCTAACTTGTTTTAAAAAATAGTGTTGTTACAACATTTCAAAATTTATGTTTATCTGTAGATTATTTGTAACCTGGAAAAGTCACTCATTAAAATTAAGCAACACAAAATTTCAGTCATTTTTAATAATATTTGTCTTAAAGAACTTGCCGCCTAAATACATAGAATATATATGTGTGTGTGTGTGTGTGTGTGTGTGTGTGTGTGTGTGTGTGTGTTATATAAATTAAATTTTATTTTAATCATCCTTCTCCAAAAGAGTCAACCTATATATTGAGAAGATGCTTGTTGTCCTCCCATAAATTTAATCAGGTCACTCCAACCTTAAAGAATTGCCTTCTACGGAGCCATCATTAAAATGAAACTAAATTATTTTTTCCTTTTGAGTTTTGACATTTGCACAAATATCGCTGAATTGCAAATTTCCCAAAATGTTCATTTTTATGCTCCCACAAATTCTCACCACCAAAATATAAAAATATTATGAGTAGATAAATAGATAGATAGATAGATAGATAGATAGATAGATAGATGTTAACAGACATAGATAGATAGATAGATAGATAGATAGATAGATAGATAGATAGATAGATAGATGTGAACAGATGAGATAGATAGATAGATGTGAACAGAGATAGATAGATAGATGTGAACAGATGAGATAGATAGATAGATGTGAACAGAGATAGATAGATAGATATGAGCAGAATGAGATAGATATGAACAGACTGATGTAAATAGATAGATAAATGAGATACTATTTGTTGCTACTGCAGTAAAATAAAACCTAAGAAAGTTTTCTTATCAATAGAAAGTGTTATGTGCTGAGAGACATTGAAACGAGAAGGGTTAATACCAAAAACCTGTGGGAAGAATTGAGGATTTAATTCACTCATAAATGACTTGAATTGTATGTTGAGCAGTTTGAACAATGGAAAAGTGAACCAGATTTAGGAGCAATGTTGATTGAAACACAGCTGCAAATCCAAGCTGTAAAGCAAAAATTTAATTTTCCATAAACAATGAATTTGGAGTTGATTCCCCTTGTTCAAAGTTGAGTTGAAATACCAGGATTGGGTGGATAAGCCACCCACGCTCACTGAGGAGATTTAGTGAGAGGTAATATGAGAGAGTGGAAGAAGGGATTTCCCCAGAATTATCGAATTCTCAAACTTCACCAGTTTGGGTGAATGTCAATAAATATGAATGCAAAAAGCGAATTCGGCAGATGAGTTGCAGAAGAGAGACAGAAGAGACATAGATGAATCCAGAGACAAGAGAGATGCCCACGTGATTATCTGCCGACAAACGCCTTCAACTTCAGCCTTGTGCCAAACTAAAAACTAAAAAGCAGCAAACTAAACTTTACCAATTCAACAAGAATATCACTTCTGATTTAGATGCAAGTTGTGCTGTTAATTAATTGCATGCAAACTCTGATATAAACCAATTATTGTATGGAGGATTGAAATAAAAACAGAATTTACTTTTGTTAAATTTATTCAAGTGTTATTTTGTTCCTGTATGTCTTCACCTAAGCTTGGACTTGCCCAACAAAAAGATACCTGCGACGATTTGATCATGTCTGCCTTATGATCAAACACAAATCATAACGTGGGATAAGGTTAACTCGGGATTGAAACAGTCACTTCAGCGACCAGCCACAAATCTTACACAACTGGCTAAGGTGTTGTACATTTACAGATAGATAGATAGATAGATAGATAGATAGATAGATAGATAGATAGATAGATAGATAGGAATATACAGATATAGATATGAAAAGATTGAAATATATAGATAGGAACAGAGAAAGAGAGAAATATAGAGATATGAAGAGACTATGATATCAACAGAGATAGATAGATAGATAGATAGATAGATAGATAGATAGATAGGAATATACAGATATAGATATGAAAAGATTGAAATATATAGATAGGAACAGAGAAAGAGAGAAATATAGAGATATGAAGAGACTATGATATCAACAGAGATAGATAGATAGATAGATAGATAGATAGATATTCAAAGACTGATATAGATAGACACATAGATATTCAAAGACTGACATAGATAGATAGATAGATAGATAGATAGATAGATAGATAGAAAAAAAGAAGTCTTGTATAGATAGATAGATAGATAGAAAGAAGTTTTGTATAGATAGATAGATAGATAGATAGATAGATAGATAGAAAGAAATAAGTCTTGTATAGATAGATAGATAGATAGATAGATAGATAGATAGAAGTCTTGTATAGATAGATAGATAGATAGATAGATAGATAGATATGAACAGACTGAGATCGATAGATATGAACAGACTAAGAGAGATACATAGATATTAACAGTTTAATAGATAGATAGATAGATAGATAGATAGATAGATAGATAGATAGATAGATAGACAGATAGATAGATATGAATGTTCATTTTATTCCACTTCAGAGTCCTTACTTTAATCCCCCCCTCCTCAAAACCAAGCAAAATAATAAATATGGCTTTCTACATTTATTTTTCAGAAGGGAGATGAAATTATCCGTGTAAATGGCTTTACAATCAGTGAAGCAATCCATGAAGAGGTGTTAAGTTTAATTAAGGCAAGGAATGAAATTGTACTCAAAATACGACGTAAGTTTCAAAATCTTGTTTTTTTATTCGTTTTCTCAATAACCCAAACAGAATTAATGGCTGTGCCTGGGTGAAAATTTTCATTTAAAACCAAATATATATAAAAATCCAGAAAAAAAACTGTTGAGATGTTGAGTGTTTCCACGTGAGTATATGGTAATTACGAACAAACACAGTCGTAGGGAAAAATACTGGTATATTCAGAGAGGTATTTACATCAGAGAGATTAGTAGTAGACGAACGTAGGTTAGTAGTAACAATAAGTAATAGTAATAAAGTCCAACGGTATCTTCCGGTCGAGAAACGGAAGTGTAACTGATCACTACAGAAGTCTCACTCTACACTGCTACACTCCAATGTTTAACAACCCCTCTACACGGGTCGAATGCGGGTACAAGGCCGGTTTAACGTGGGATTACCGAACCCATAGGCTCGGCCAAAAATATGCCCATTTACAACCCGTATACACGAGTTTAGAGACTGTCTACCTTCCCGGACGAAACTTTGCCCTGCGGCAAAGCCTCGTCCGAGTTCCTCTCTGCCAAACAGAGAGTTCGACAGCAGAGCACCATTACTGGTACACTGCTACACTCCTCCCAGTCTCTAGAACTACTGTTCTATTTATAATAATAGGATCAGTCTATTGTGGTTGTGAAGGTGGGTGCGCCCCAACAAAAACAAATTAAATTTTTTATATAAAGCCATAAAAAAAAGCATAAAAAGATGAGATTTTATTTATTTATTAATATTTCGTAGGATTTTAGGCATTTTATTATGAAACCACTTTATTATTTCTTTCAATTTTAAACATTTGTATAGCGAATTTTTTAGTGCTTTCTTTTTAGAATTTTAATAAGGCTTTATGATTAAAAACATTTTTAGATAAATTTCATGAAATTTAAATTTTTTTAATTGAAAAGTTTTTTTTTTACCTAACTTATTAAATCTAATGATAGAATAATAACTGTTTTATTAATTGTTCATTTCTTTAGTATGTGTATCTCTAAGGCTTTTTTTTTCATTAAAAGAACATAATATTAACTTATGGAAGACACATTAGAAAAGAGTGTCATGCATGTAAAATACAAGAAAAAACGGTCATTAATTTATTTATTTGTTTATATGATATAGAATTATGCAAGAGAAATTTCTTCCTTTTCATTGGCAAATGAAATTGGCATAGGTTTGCAAAAGAATCATTACCATTTTTATTTTTACAATAAATTTCTGGGATTAAGGATATGATGATAAAAAGGGCCCAAATCTCCCATAATTCAGGCACATCACTGAAAAAAGAAAAGATTGTAGCATAGCAGCTGAAATATACTGTTTATTATATACTTTTTAATGTAAAAAAAAAGCGAAGAAAAAGCCAAATAAATTCTCTGGCACCAAACCAACATGAAAAAATCCAGATTTAAAAAATTTGGCATCAGAAAAGCTAATATGGCAACCGTGGATGTGCCTTGTTATATCTTAATGTAGGTATGCCACCTGGCGACTCATGTTCTTCAATTTCAAAATATTAACAAAATTCATGCTCATTATAATCTTCAACATTTTGCCAAAAGCATAAAATTTTAAAATTATAAATTGATCGAAATATAAAAATAAAGTAAGGATTGTTTCAGTTTTCAGTTAAATATTTTGGTAGAAAAATCACTGGAGCTGAAATGGCATGTCTTTTTTTAATTTTCAAGATGGTGTCACCAACACAATATCTTGTTTCTCTTTTGAGGTTATAGCTTTCTTACAGCCCATCGCAGTCTCTTTTTTTATTGCTAAGTTTAAAAAATAAATATCAATAAATAGAATCTTATATATATATTTTTTAACAATACGATGAAAAATTATTTATTAACAATGCAACAAACAACCCTCAAGTTATTTATTGTAGATATTTATAATAAAAATAGATTTGATAAAGTTCACATACAAGTAATTATACTCCAAAAGTGTAAAAACACTGGCTGGTTAGTACCAATTTTTTGGTTAAAATGTTAACTTGCATTATAAAATCTGATATAGGGTTGCCCTTTTGGCAGAGGCTAAAATACACCACCTGACTTCCTTGCAGAGGAGTATGAATCCCAACAAAAGAGACCACCTTCCAAGTCGATGAATGCAAGCCCAAGTATATATCTGATCAATGTTTACCTTTTGGTATATATCCAACCAATGCCTCTTTTTTTGACTCTAGTCTAAACCAGACCTATGCCTACATTTCTTAATCTAGTGTAAACCAAACCTATGTCTATCTTTTTAACTAGTACAAACTGGACCTGCATCTTTTGACTCTAATATAAACCGGATTTATGTGTAACTTTGTGACTCTTGTAAACTGAACGTATGCCTACCTTTTTGACGCAAGTGTAAACTTGACTTACATCTACCTATCTATTAATTCACTGTGAATTTTGTCCTATATGATTTGACTTTCAAATAATATTTATATGTTCTTAAATTAACCAACCTAATCTCACTTTATTTTAGATTTGAGCTTGGCTGATTTTGCTTAGTTACTGATAAGCAAAAGTGGCAATTTCTGATCATTTTACAGATTCAACAAGCATATTGTTGTTATGGCAATACGGCTTATTAAGATGGCTACTATTCACTGCTTTTTTTCTTTTCTACTTATTCAAATATAAAAATTAATTTAATAAAGGGTGATTTTCTGATATTAATTCATTATTATCTTTATGCTCTATTTATTTTTATGGACATTGTTGCAAAATCAAAAGAAGTTAGATTCTGCTTTTGAAAAGAAATAATTGTTAGCATTTTAATTTTCTTTGTTTTCAGGCATTGGTATGCTCCCTGTAAAGAGGTAGGTTGAAACATCCTATCCCTCTCTCTACCTTTTTCTTGTTCTCTCCTTAACCAAGTCTTTCTCGCTTTGATACTTGCTTTATCCTTCTTTCTTTTCTATCTCTCTATCTTTCTTTCTAACACTGTCTCCTTCTTTCACTTCCTCTCTCTCTCTCTCTCTCTCTCTCACTTGCTTTCTATTTCGTCCCTCTGTGTCTAACACCCTTCCCTTTTCCTCTCTTCCTCTCTAAAGTTTTCTCTTTCCTTCTTCACTCTTCATTCACTGACTAATACTCTCTCCTCCTACTATTACTACCCTCTCTCTCCCAAACATCTGCACTCTATTTCTTCTTATTATTTACTCTTTCTAACACTTGCTCTTCCATTTTCCCCCACATCAATCTCTCTCTAACACTTTCAATCTCCTTATTTCCATTCTTTTCTTTTTTTTCTTATCACCTCAAGCAAGGCAATAAAGCCACTAAAATGCAAGGGGTTACAGGGTGTGGAGGAATTAGGTACAGAAACATTAATGAGTAGAGAGGAGCAAAGAGTAATCAGGAGGACAGTAGATAGCGATTGACATTGCATTTAAATTTTTGCAGATTAAATTTGGCTGGAAAGCATGGAGCCAGAAGGGATTTCCACAAGCAAGAAGTGTGAGAAAAAACTGTTAGTATAGAACTTATGGCTACATCTAGCTAGCTCAACTGTAAAGTGATGAGATCTTGATGCCAGCCTAGAACTGAGCTTAAATTCACAGAGTCTAGGTACCATCCGAACAATTACCACAACATTATTTATTAAAAAAAAGGCATGCTTCCTTGCTCTTTCCCTTCCCCTTTTTCATCTGAAAAACTTTCTCCCTCCTCCTCCTCTTCCTCAATATCTCTTTCTAATACTTACTTCCATTTCTCCTTTTCCTCTCCTTCATAAGCTCTTTTCTTCTCTCTCTCTTTCACTCTCTCTTCATGTAACTCCAAGAGTCGATCCATGATGTAGCCCTATGCCCCACATTGGTCTTCAAGTTCCTTCAGACCAATGTGGTTGCAATCTAGCTGATCCTTACTCGTTAATGTGTGGCTTGACTTAGCTGGCATTTGTCTGTTCACAAAAAAGAATTCTTTGGAATAAGGAATTCACTTGGGTTAAAAAGGTAATAACGATTTGGTTTATATATGATTTGTTGTATACAGTAGTTTTAACCCTTCCTACTACTGTACAATCAAATGACACTGAGATCTCCTTTGGAGTCTGCAGCTTGTGTCAATAGTAACTTAAATCTCAAAGTTCTGGTCTTCAGTGCCAGCACAAGAGCTTGATCAGGAGGTCTTGGCGAACAATGTGAATTCTACTTGCAGTAATGTGGAGACTCTTCAATTTGTCCAAACCTCCAGCTTATATAGAATCCTGCATCCGGCAGGGGTGGGGTTGACCAAGGTTTGGGTTTAGTTGTCTTCTACCCTTAGCATCAACCTTTTTCTAAAACTCCATTTTCTTAAGTATGTTTACTCGAGTGCTTTTGGTGTTGTCCAGCTTACTTTTGAAAGTGGTCAAAGAAATCAAGTCGTCCCTTAACACCAACTCTCTTCACATCTCATCTCACACCATCGCTCCATATAGGCAGTGCTAATCTCTCTCTCTCTTTCTCTCTCTCTCTTTCTCTCTCTCTCTCTCTTTCTCTCTCTCCCATTTTCTCAGCATCTAACCTCAGTCCACTCCAAGGGCCAACACACCATCTTTGTGACAAATCCAAACTTTCAGAATGCATAGGTGAAAAGGGCCTTTTAGTCATTAATCTTTCTTCATCAGTTTGTTTCATGTTGTGATTTCCAAAATCCAGAGACTTCTTTGGAGTCTATTCAGATGCCCCCATGCTCATCCAATCTCAAGAAGTGTTATGAGTGAAAAAAAATGAAAGAAAAATATTACCAATAGTGATAAAAGCAAAAGTTATCTTTCCTCAGATTATGCGTTTTCTCAGTCAACAAGACCACACAGCCTTTTTCTCCATGGTCACTCCAAAATAGTATTTTTTTCTTTATCTCTTGTATCCAAAAGAATTCCAATTAATATCACATATAAATTTTTCCTTGACGAATGTCACAGAAATTAAAATGAACTAACCTGTCAGACTAATCTTTACTTTTGGAGGGACACATTTCTTGTGGTTGGTTGATTCAAACAGGATGTTTGTTTTTTCTGGTCTTTAAATGTTATTTCAGTGACCACTCAGGTTTCTTTATTGAGTACATGTTTTTTTTTCTATTTGATGTCTTTGAGGATACATTAATGGTCATCAGTTGGAAATGGAGAGCCTTAAATGCATACATTATGAAGAGACGTGGCATTTTCTTTTAAATGCTACAATTAACATATAATAGTTATCTCCTTTGACAAACTGTTTTTCTTTTTCATTTTAGTTATAATCTCCAAGCCTTCTTTCCACCTTATGTGTTCTGAAAATTTAAACTGTTTCTTTCTGATACTTAGCAGCTGTTTCTTTGTCCATCTGATTTTCCAAAGAACTTCCTTGTTTGTCGCATGCTTTGTTCCTGGCATACTCAACTTTTTCCAATAAAACTAAATCTTTGTTACTTCAAATCTATAGCATACTGTTTAAAAAAGATGAATACGATGGAACCTCAATTTAACAGACTAAATGGGGAGGATCGTCCGTTAAAGCCGTTAATTTGAAGCACTTTTTTCATGGCCAAAAAATAATCAGTATTATTATAAAATTATTGTAAATAAATGTAAATACAGTATATATGTGTGTATATTTTATTTTTAATTTACTATATACGTTTAAATAAAATTTGAAATGTTTTAAAGTTAAATCCAGGGTTCATTGGTTCTGGGGCCATTAATTCAAGGTTTTACTGTATATTAAAGAAAAGACTATGTATGGAATTACGCAATTTGAAAAGGACAATTATCTGTACATATATTTTCCAGTGAGCCGCATGAAAACATTCGGTGGGAAGATGTTCCCAAAGAATCCATATATTCTATGGTAAGATCTTTTCTTTTCTGTTGCTTTTTGGTTGGTTCTTTTTGCATCATATCAACCTCTATCGGTTATTTAATGCTGAAATCTAAATATTTCATTCTGAACATTTCTTTATTTTTTGAGATGGTAATGGTTTTAGTAATACAAGTCATACTAATTAACCCATAGATGTTGGGGAGAAGACGTGAATTCATACATTTCCTAAGAACATTTGCACTTAAGTGAATATAACAAACTCAACTGAAATTAAAACTTGGCTCTCTGATTAATAATTCTGAGCCATAAATCCGTTACAGCATCTGCACATTCAAGCAGTCACCCATCCAGGTACTAACCAGGCTCAGTGTTGCTTAACTTTGGTGATCCTACAGGAACATGATATGGCCATAAACCTGTTTCTTTGTGAGTCAAAAATGCCTCTAATTCATTATAGGGTTTTTTAATCATTTCACCACAGGCAAGGCAATAAAGCTACTAAGACTCAAGGGGGTGGTCTTACTGAGTGTGAGAGAATATTAGAAAAGAAAACATTATTAACAAGGATTAAAAGGGCAGGAATTAAGAAGACAGACGATAAAAACTGACATTGCATTTACATTTTTTAATTGTTTTCATTATAATCTCTTCTGTGTTAGACTGAAAAACTTTCTTATTTTTTTTTTTAATTAATTCTCATTCAACTAAAGTATAGCATAAAAAGTGGAGATATGTTGAAAATTAATATCAAAAGGAAAAAAAACAAAGCTGATGTAAGTCTTCATAAGTGATCAGCTTTTCGACCAACCCTTATCAGAGAGGATTTTTGATAAATTTAAAAGATTGAATTACCTTTAAAAAGTCAGTAAAAGTAGTTCTTATCTGTCATTTCATTAAAAATGCACACACACACACACATACACAAACAGAAAAGAATGAGAAAAAAAGTAGGTCAACTTAAGTAATACTAGCTACTATTTTTTTTATTGTGATGATAAACAAAGATTAATTTAGAATGTTTTTTTTTTTTACTCATTTTCTTCCAAGCAAGGCAATAATGCCACTAAGATGCAAGGGCTTTCTTGGAGTGAAAGAGAATGAAAAGACTTTAGTGGGGAGAAAAGACAATAAAAGACAGAAGATAGTGATTGATGTCGTAATTAAATCTTTGAAGATTATAGGTGGCAGGTAAGCAAGAAATCGGAAGTGAGTTCCACAGGCAAGAAGTGCGAGAAAAGAAACTATTGG
This sequence comes from Acanthosepion esculentum, assembly GCA_964036315.1. Taxonomy (NCBI): domain Eukaryota; kingdom Metazoa; phylum Mollusca; class Cephalopoda; order Sepiida; family Sepiidae; genus Acanthosepion; species Acanthosepion esculentum. Next base: position 54,418,841 of record OZ038484.1, on the reverse strand, counting down.
AGTAGAACTTACAATTACATCAAGCTATTTCAAGAATAAAAGAATGAGGCATAATTGCCAGTCTAGTAGCATGCTGGAATTCATGCAGTCCAGTAACAAAAAGGAGAGCTAATTAGAAAAATTGCTATTAAAATATTTATAGAAAAGACAGAGGGAAGCCACATCATGGTGGTGTGAAAGTGACTTACGTCAAAATGCCAGATCAGAACCAATAACAGTCTTCTTCTGGATTGTGTCAAGAATCTCAAGATATATAGCCGAAGCACCAGACCAGATATGGCAGCAATATTCAATGCACAGATAAATGTGCAAGATGGATTCTGTCATGATACAGTGAACCAATGTTTTTTGAATTCAGAGTTTCCTTCTCCTAGACTAGTTGTCACCCAACGTTATAAGACTTAACCTGTGCTGCCATTTATCCATAGGTGGGAGCAGAAGAGATGGATTCATACCTTTCCCAAGGGTATTAGTACATAAGTGAATGTAAGAAACTCAACTGGAAATCGAACTTGGCTCTCTGAGCCACTATCCATTATCCATTGTACCTTCCAAAACAAGTGAAACTGCCCCTAAAAAAAAGTATATATATATATATATATATATATATATTTATATATATATATATATATAAAGCTGAGTAAGTAAAATAAAACAAGCAAACATGTATTCAGATATGAACAAAGAAAGACAAGAATTTATTTTAATCTGTTATGAGTAATGAGCATAATCTTAAAAACATAAGATACAAACATGACACTTTTAATCAGCAAATGGTTGCAAATGAAAGGACAAACAAGAATTAAAATTTCAAAAGCATGTGTTCATCAATTTTCAGAATATATACATAATGACCAACACCACCATATGTAATTGTGTGTAAAGGTAACAAAATTATTCATATGTTGTTCTTTAGTTGCCATTAATAAGGAAATCAATTAGGTGTAAGGGTGTTGATGGTAAGGTCAAAAGTTGATAGATTTGTTGAGTTGGTTGAGCAAGGTCATGGTGGTAACAATGAGAGAGGCCTGGAGTGGATTAGTGAATCCACATGGTAGCACAAGTGGGGTGTTGTTGGCAGGGTTGATTCATCTATCTTTAGGGTTTAAAATGACACCAGTAAAGTGTATGAATGGGCCAATGTTCAGTGATGAGGTCAAGGTTTCAACCAGAACTGCCTGTTTTTGGTGAGGTGGGCCATGTTTATATCTGTGGTTTAACGGGTGCTGCCTCCCAAGCTCATCTTTTTTCCTTTTGTTTTTTTTTTGTTTTGTTTTTTGGTGAGGGTGGGAAGCAGTAACATTCGTGATTGGCTATTGTATTTCAGATTTTTGCAGGGATTTGTTTTGTTGACCGGATATGATGCTTGGAGCCCCTGCGCAGAAGACGACCTTGAGTGGGGGGGGGGTTCTATTTTGCTTCCCTGGTGCTTTCATCCAGCCGACATGTTTGTGAATCAGAAAGAGACATTGATTAAAGTATTATATAACAACACCATGTCCATGGCAAATACAGTATAAAATACAAACTTCTAGACAAGTTAGTATAGGAAAGAAAGAGGAAGGGACTAATTGTAAGAAGACTGGACATATGGTTATCAGCAAGAGGAATAGCCCAAGATGCAAGCTATAAATTGGAAATATCAATAATTATACTATATTTGGACAATTGTCCTCATCTTTGTTGTTTTTATCACAACGTTTCGGCTGTTGCGCCCTCCAACCTTCCTCAGATGTATATCGATCAGAGTAACCTACAGGGAATTCTGAACTGAACCCTTTATTTAATCTACAGGAGTAGACTGTTCTCATTCCACTGCTCATGTCTCTGGATATCTCATCTTGTTCTTATTTTTCATACTGTCATTTGTTGCTTTCCCTGTTTCAACTGACTACACACTGCCTGGCATGGGATTGAACTCACAATTACCATGTGACACAAATTCACAACACTATAATCAACTAGGCCATTGTCCTGGAAATATCAGAATAAAATAGGTACAGAAATTTAAATATCTAGGAAGTGTTTTAACAGATGGCAGAAAATGTGACATTGAAATCTGGAATGGATGCACTGGAATCGGGAAAGATGTTTTCCAAAAGATAAGCAAATCATTAAGAAACAGGAAAATTTCATTAGAAACAAGGAAAAGAGTGCTGAACTACTATGTAATATTAAGTCTCTGATATGGTAGTCAATGCCGGATTTAGGACAAATGTGGCCATGTGCTAGTAAAGTTATGAGGTCCCTGGCCCCTGAAGGAGGTAGGGCTGGCATGCCTATGCAGGCATGGAAGAAAGATGGGCCTCCCTGTGGCCAATGGAGCCCTGTACATAAACACACCTAAGCACAATGGTAAATCCGGCACTGCAACCAACCAGTCACCAACTTTCATTCTACAATTCTTTATAATAACTATATTCAACTGTTTTGTATTTTCAAAGTCAAAATTCATGTCAAATTGTATTGAATTACACACACACACACACACACACACACACACACACACACACACACACACACACACACACACACACACAGCCTTTACATACATTTACTTTACATACATTTTTATTCACTATGTGTTATATACCGTACCTATGAACACTAATGGGTACGTCCCAATCCTCATAAATACATTGGACACCATTGTAAGTGTAGGTAATACGCTAAGTAGTCCACCACTAGCAGTAGTTTACCTACTTCATACCATTGGCGAGTATTGTATTTTGTTGATGTTATAAAGATTAACATTTCATTTCCAACCTCTGTTTTGGTTATTCCTCATTCAGTAACCCTCTCTGGATTACAATAGATAGATAGATAGATAGATAGATAGTGTTATATACTGTACCTATGAACACTAATGGGTATGTCCCAAACCTGATAAATACGCTGGACACTATTGTAAGTGGGGGTAATATGCTGTCTAAGTAGTCCACCACTAGCAGTGGTTTATTTCACGCCACTGGTGAGTACTGTATTTTGTTGATGTTATAAAGATTACCATTTCATTTCCAACCACCGTTTTGGTTATTCCTTACTCAGTAACCCTTTCTAGGTTACAACACTATGTATACACAAACTCAGTAAGATGTGCGACTGATAAAGCTGGTCATTATTCTTATGACATTAATAATTGGAGTTTCACTGCTGCTAAAACCATTTGAATTGATTTATTTTGATCTACCAAACATCTATTCATGCTTTCCTTGTTGCATCGCACTAAATTAACATTTACGGTTTCATAACAATCACTAAGTGTTGCACCTATTTTGCACTTGGACAGAAATTATTACTGACGCACATCTGAATATACTAGAGCAAGACCTGCATCTGGATAAGACCAATGCAATGCTGGATTTAGGACAAATGAGGCCCTGTTCTAGTCAAGTTATGAGGCTCCTTACTTGTGTCCTGATGGAGGTAGTCCTGTCATGCCTACACAGGCATGGAACAAAGATGGGGCCCACCTGACCAACAGGGTCCTGTGCTTAAGCACACCTAAGCCCAATGGTAAGTCTGGCACTGACGGTAGTGAATGTTGAACAATTTCCTCACAGATGAGTTTAGGCAACAGAGTTGTGGTTCTAGAAAAGGATGCTGCAAATACCATGGATGTGTGTTAAAACACTTCCTTTTTTTTTAAGTGTTTCACCCCAAGCAAGGCGGGAAGCCATTAGCATGCAAGGGGTTACAGAGAGTTGGAGCGAGAGCAAATAGGAGTGATAGAGGAAAGGATGAAGAGAAGGATAGAGGATAGATCAAGTCATCTGGAGACGTCGATTGACATTACATTTGAATAGTTGGAGATTATAGCTATCAGGGAAACAGGAAAAGGGAATGGAGTTCCACAGTCGAGAAGTATGAGATATAAAGCTATTGGAGTAGAAGAGATGGCTACATTTAACAGTTTTGACAGTGAAATGATGAGAGCGAGATGCCAGCCTCGTAGGATGCTTAAATTCATGAAGTCTGGGAACCAGTGAAAGCAGCTCATCGGAGCAGTTACCATGAAAGTATTTGTAAAAAAGACAGAGGGATGCAACAGCATGTCTGTGAGAGAGCGACTGCAGACGAGATGCCAGATCAGGGCCAATTACATTGCATATCTGTGTCTGGATTTTATCAAGGACCTTGAGACAAACAGAAGGGGCTCCAGACCATATATGGCAGCAATACTCCATGTAAGGGCAAATGGTTGATTTGTAGATTTGATAGATCGACTCTGGCAAGAAATGTTTCCTGGCCTGGCACAGGGAGCCAACTTTCCATGCGGTGGACAAACCTATTGCCTCAAAGTATTTGTTCCATCTCAGGTCAGCAGTCAATGTGAGACCGAGCAGTCGCAAAGTGGTGCTCCAGATGTTTAAATTTCTGTACCTGATTGATTTTAACTTCTCCAATTTATAACTTGCATCCTGGGTAGTTCCTCTGGCTGAAAAGTATACAACACCTGCCATCTAGTAATTGACAGTCCTCTCTTCCAGCTTTCCTATACTATCTTCTCTCAGAGTACCTGTTGTAATGCAAATTTAAAAAGAACATTTCCTTTCACGTATCTCAAACATTTCTTCTAATTGTTTATTCAAATGAGATTTTATATTCGAATCTTTCTCTTCTTTATATTCAGTCAAATGGGTCAAACCTGGGCAAGATCGTCAAACTCTTCATTAATATGTCTGGCTCTACTGGCCTTGGATGTCGGTAAGTCACATTGAATTTTCATCCATATCTTACCAATTATGCGTTACACTGGCCTACAGACGTTTATATTATATTTTTTTTAATATATTTTTAGTCAATTTTTGTGGCACTGACTTCAGATGCAATATTACTGGTAGGTTCAATATTTTGATGTACAGAATTTTGAGCATTTTTCCCAAAAACGACAATTTATAGCCAAATTACTGATAATGTTTGAATTAATTCTGAATATCTCTTGCCAAAAGACAGGAACATTATTGAATTTCTGATTTTTTAAAAATTTAAAATTCATAATGATAATAGGGACAGTGTAATTGTATTGTTCTATGTTGTGAATATAAACATTAATAAGTCCTTCGATATAATCTTTTTGCATAGCCAGCATCAAACATTTGCGATAGAAACTTGAGTTTGTCAGTGATAGATTTTGATTTTTTTTTTTTTGATTGATTCATTTTTTATGGCATATCAACCATTTGCAGGTTATTTAAAGCCAGAAAATATTTTTTAGATTATAAGAATTTTTTGGGGTGGAGAGTGCTGTTCCCGTTGATTGTGCTGGCATTGGTATTGGTATTACTACTGATCACCTTCTTTACTGCAAGTACTATTGCCACTACCTGACCTATACATAACATCTACTCATACAAATATGCTAATTAGTGGAAGCGTTAACCAACCACTGCTACAGTAATATCAGCCATTTCCTTATAAACAAACATTTGGCAGTCATTGACCAAACAGACAGTACTAACATCAGTTGAAATTTATCAAATATCTATCTTAGGTCAATTTTTCAGGAAAATAGATATCTGAAATCCAGCATTGATGGAGGTTTCCTTCCTAACCTTTTGTTTGAGATAGTGTGGATCATCAACATCTTGATTATGTCATTATTTTCTCTTCCAGTTACATGTGCTGTTCATTTTAGGTGTTGCGGCTGATGAAATTCCTCAAGTAATGTGGTTTCTTTTGGAATAATCCTTTGTTTGTGATTCAGTCCACAAGATGTGAATTAGAATGGTCTTTTCAGGGTTAATTTGCTGGAAGCCATTTTTAATCATAGATCGAAGGAGGCAGTTGCATAGAGCTGACAAAAAGAAATAAACTTATTTGATTCTTTTCTTAAAATAAGAAAAGGAAAAGCTAGCCATTTTATAAAATATCTTAGTTTCTCACAATGCAGAATGATTTTAAAATAAGTGAATTCAAGGGAATAATTCCTACAAAGGCAAGACTAAATAAAGTTCAATAAATAAGTGATGACTATACGAATTATCTCCCTTAGATAAAAAAAAAAAAAAAGCTCGATAAGGGGAATAACTCGTCGCACACTTATTTTAATATGGTAACATGATGTGAAGAATAAATAAATATGCACAAAACACTTTCAGTTTATCTCCTGGTGTTATTAATACATTTTAAAAACTTATAAAAAGTCCACTTTTAAATGCAGTTTAACTTAAACATGGTTAACAAATGTATTTCTCTCTCTCTCTCTCTCTCTCTCTCTCTCTCTCTCTCTCTCTCTCTCTCTCTCTCTCTCTCTCTGAATAGTGCCTTTAAGCAAATTTACATTTAGATATGAAAATTTTGAGAATGACATGAGGGTTTTCACTTAAAGCCACTATTCAGCCTTGCTTGATCTACAAAAGTTCCTTATAGCTGAGTTTGTTAACAATCTTAATGTCAGTACCCTCTGCACTGGGGGACACAGGTTCAAATCCAACCAGAGAGTTCATTTTTTTTTTTAATAAGATTTCTCAAATATTCAGTCTGGCACATGAAAATAAGTAAATATAATATTTAATAAATAAATGGATTATCTACCCAAATATAAGTAAAGTAATAAAATCTGTCGGATTACTAAATAAAAAGTCCATTACGTCTTTATAAATTGCTTTGTTTACATTTGGATATGAAATTTTTGAGAATCAATGACAGGAGGAATTTTGCTTAAAAGCACCATTCAGTCTTGCTTCATAGTGTGTGTGTGTGTGTGTGTGTGTGTGTGTGTGTGTGTGTGTGTGTGTGTGTGTGCAAATATATAGAAAAATAGGAAATAACTGCTAGTTTAATAATCCAAAGGTTTTTATTATTTTTTTTTTTTAAAGACAGTGCTCAATACATAAGTAGAGCCTAAATTATAATTATTTTTTTAAAATATGATTCCATCGCTACATAAGTGTTCTCATGTTTCAAAAACAGAAGCTAAAAAACCAACTCTATTTCATCCTCAAGCAAATTTCGGAATAACTGATCTTGAAATTTACGGAGTTTTATAAGAATATACATTCGTAATATTAATTACATGAAAACAGTGAAAAAAAAATTTTATGGTATACAAATACGAATTTAACGGCGTAACAATAATGCCAACAACTTTCTGACGTTGAAACAGACCAGACGATATGCTTCAAATTGATGTCATCATCCGCTTGAAAATAGACCCCCTGACCCTACGTTGACTTAACCTCTTTCCAAAAGTAATTAATATGTTGATACAATATGTTCACCCTTATGTCCCTTATTACAATAATTGGTTTCACTGTTTTCATGTAATTAATATTACGAATGTATATGCTGATGACTGGATTTTTTCCACTTACCAACAACATCGTCAAATGTATCTTAGCATCTCTACACATGAAGTAGAGTTTCGGCTTTCCCAACTCAGCACAAAGCTGACTTGAGCTCAAAAGGCCTTAACTGTTTGTATCCTTACTTCCCATAAATTATTTCAGAACCCAAAAGGAGAATAGACATACATCAAGCGACATTTATTTTGTTTCAATATAATCAACATAAAAGGAATGAACATCCATAGCAGAAAACACAAGTTAATTTTATACTTTCTTCTTTGTTTGTATATTGAACATGCACTTTCAGCTAAAACATATGCACAAAACAATTAAACCTTCATCATCATCATCCTTCGACCTCCTTGTGGTTGGTCAGAAATCCATTAAAAAACCCTTTCCATACTATTTGGTCCTGCATTGCTGTCCCTAGATCCCCAATGTCCAACACTGAGTCTCGAGCCATGGTGTCTGGGAAAATCAACTTTTGCAAGAAGACACCTTCAGAAGGATGACTTAGAAGTAAGGATGAGATGACCTCCCCCGTCCGCTCAGTGGCAGTGGCCGGTAAACTGTAATCATTTTTGCTTGTGCTTAAGAGAGATTGGTCTCAGTTCCCCATAAATTGTGTTAAGTATTGCATGGGATCTCCAACAGATGTTCTGGATTTTTCTTAGTAGATTTGTATATGTTCCATCCAGTCGTCTCTGAAGATGAACAGATAATGTCCAAGTTTCTGATCCATACAGTAGGACTGGTTCAGTCAGTGTTCGAAAGGTTTGGACTTTTAAAGAGGATGGAAGGTCCGAGTACCAAATCTTGTGAAGATTGTTAGGATTATTAGGATTCTGTGTCTTTGATACATTGAGAAATTAATGCAAGATCATTGGCAAATTCAAATTCATTCAGATATTGTGGAGATACTGGCGAGGTTTCAAAAACCTTAATAACATCTGCACAGCCTCTTTTCACTGTATTATATTTCTCTAGAAGTAGTACCAACAAACTGCTGGGAATGTTGATTCAGTTTACACTCGTGGGTTATCCCTCTTGGCTCTGCCAAAAGCATGCTAGGGGGCGCTCTTTACACCTATAAATAGGCAATCATATTGTCTCTCTTCCTCCTTTTTGAGCTCTTTTTCAGCTCTGGCTTTCAGATTTCATCACAGAGATAGGAATGCTAGCACTGTGTTCACTCTCTGGGTCCTCTGTCAACTTTTGAACTCTCTCATACATGTGTCTATCACACACACTCAAACAGACACACTCTTGTAATTAATTTTAATGTTTCTGTCTTTCATTACAAATGTGTACACATGTAATTCCTTTTGTTAATTACATGCATTGTCATTTTATATTCATTGATTTTATCACTCGCCACACACTATTTATATGTGGACTATTGTTCTCATCTTTGTTGTTGTTATCACTATGTTTCAGATGTGCTCTCCTGCCTGCCTCAGGTGTATATAAATCTGAGTAACCTGAAGTGAATTCTGAACTGAACCCTTTATTTAATCTATAAGAACAGACTGTTCATTTTCCACTGATCATATCTAGGGTTATTTCATCTAGTTCTTATTTCTATTTAGTATTGTTTGGGATAATGACCTAGTGGATTAAAGTGCTGGTTTCTGAATCTGGGTACATAGTGGTTATGATTTCAATCCCCAGGTGAGGCAGTGTGTACTTGTATTCAATGGAAATAGGCAAGCAATTTTGAACAGTAATAAATATTGCCTATGAGTGAAGGTTGTTAAGATAATAGTAGTGTCAAAAGAAGAAAACGTCCTTTTGATATGAAGGTCCAAGATTGCTCAGTCCGACCTCTTTAATCTGTCACTCTGTCTTCCACTAACTCCCACTTAGTTAATAACTGACTGTATTTATTGCATCTCCAAGATCATCAAAAACATTCCTACTCTGTATTACAATAATAGTGAAATAAATTCAACAGTCTTTATAAATATTCCTGTATTTCATCTACAGAATTGCCAGTGGACCTTCCAGTCATCCAGGAATTTTCATCCAATTTGTAAAGAAAGGAGGTCTCGCAGAGGAAGCAGGTCTTGAAGTTGGCGATCAAATTATACATGTAAATGAGACCAGTTTCCTAAATGTTAGTCATTCACAGGTAAGACGAAATACGGGAAAATTTTCTTTATAAAATATTGTCCAAAGTTATTTGCTTTTCTTAATTCTGAATCCAGAACCTTCTCATTACTCTTGGAGGAACCCCTTCCTGATTGACCATGCGTTCAGGAATATAGCCATACTCAATTGGCCAATTTCAGGTCAACAAGAATATTTAACCATTACTTGAAGGTTTTGTATTCAGGATTGTCCTTCTCCAAGACTGGTTGCTACTCAAGGCTATATGATCTACTGTCTTGCTATTTATCCATAGCTGGAGAGAAGAAGGGATGGATTCGTACCTTTCTCAAAGCTATTTGCACATAAGGGGATGTAATTAACTTGACTCAATCCAAGCTGTTATCCATTACACCCCCATGCCTCCTTTCTTAATTAATGTCCTTAAAATGCATATTCTTTTTTCTATGTGATGTGTCCTTTCAGAACGTGGGCATGGTCTTGGCTGCTATCTTTTGTGGCTATTATTAGTGTTGGTCTTTTCACCATCCCTCCCAATCTTTGATCTGCCATCCATTTACACGTGCTTGTTAGGTAGATTACTCAATGTTTTCCCTCTGTCCCTCTTGATTTCAATGTTCTTTGGATGTTAAATTCTCCAAGTCTTCTTTCCTCATTATTTCAACTGTCTCTTTCTGTCTCTAAGTAATTAAATTATTCTTCTGCATTATTTATTTTCTCCCTGTTGAGTATCGATGCACAGCCTCACCACACTGGGTCCACAGACTCACCACACTAGTTCTACAGCCTCACCACACTAGGTCTACAGCCTCACCATGCTCGGTCCACAGCCTCATCACACTCGGCCCACAGCCTCACCACACTAGGTCTACAACCTCACTACACTAGGTCCACAGCCTCACCGCACTAGGTCTACTAGGTTTTCATAGCAATCACATTTCCATAGCAATTACATTTTAATGGGGTGAAATTGTTAACCAACACAAAACTGGTTTTAAGTTCAGACTTGATCCTTCTCTTAGACTGGTTTCCAATCTAAGCTAGAAAGCCCAGTCTACCTTGCTATTTCACCCCTAGTTAGAGGGAGAATAAATGGATTAATTTAATTTCCAATGGTATTTTTGCAGAAGTAACACAAAAGCCTTGTCTGGGATCCCATTTTCTGCACTGATAACCGCTACACTAAGTGCACATCCTTAATATGCCAGGTGATTTGTAATGTCTGTAACGTTTTGCTGCACAAGTCTTATCTCCATTCTCATAGCAATATTTATACTAAAAAAAAACCCACATATGAAAAATTTCTAATGATGGAAAACATTTAAGAAATTATCAATTTCATATCTAGCTTATTTTGGCAGCATGTGTAAACTAACATTACTTAAATATAGTGGTCCATTCATAAAAAGTAGGTTAATAATTACTTATCTTAAATAAAGAAGAACCAGATGCAGACTTTTATCAATTTATGTAGATTGTTTTTCCTTTAATTAAAAATGTATATATCCATTTGTTCTGTATTTAAAAGAAATCTTTATGTAACACATATTATTGATGGAGATATACACCCCTGGTCAAAATCTTAAGACCAGATACAAAAGGGTTAAAAAAAATGTAAAATACTGTTACTTTAATCAAAATATATTTGTGAATGATTAGTTTAAACAAACATTGAAAAGGTTGGTAATGAATGATAATACTTAGGACACGAACAACACATATAAGATTCACCAGCAGTGTGTAGAAGAAGTAGTCAACTGCTAGAAGTGAGTCAAGTGAATTCCACAATGAATCTCCAACTCTAGGATATCTACCAACTGATCCATGCAGTCAGATGTGGCACCAGGCCGAATTTAATGTGGGGTATCCGAGCCCGTAGGCTCAGCCAAAATTTCACCGTAGACCCCATATAAAACGGGTTCGGGTAGCTGTTTCCCGAGACGAAACTCTGCCTTTCGACATGGCCTCATCTGGAGATCCTCTCTGCCCAGAGGCAGAGAGCTTAACCAGCATAGCTGAAGACGAATCTCTAACTCTAGACCACATACATTATTCACTACTGTATTTATGGGAATGGGGGCATACCCATTATCATCTGTAGCTATGCTACAATATATATATATACAACAGTTAGTGCAAATTCTTCATTGAATACAAAGACAGTAAAGAAGATATTTCTTAGTTGTATATTTCATCTGTTTCACTTTGTTATAAGAAGTTATGTGAGATTAATTTTCAGGAATGAATAATCATTTTATTGCTCATATAACCTGTGATCCAAATCTTGAACTCTTCCCCAATATAAGCAGATATTCCAGGTAATATTCCTATAAAAATGATGCACTGAAAGTTTTTAATTTGCCAATTTGGGCCAAGGTATTAAATTAGAAGACATGCTGTTTCAAAGGATTCATCTGGAGACTATCAAAATGAAAAACTAAAGCCTTTAAATGATTCAATATATTGTATTGACCTTTAACCATTTTTGCATTTCTTTGTAGGCTGTGGTAGCCCTGAAAAGCTCAAAACATTTGGAAGTTACCATTCGTAAAGGAATTGTAAGTATCTCATGTCTTTTGAACAGGAGTAGAGATTTATGCCTTGTTTCCTGTCTAGGATTGGGTTTTTGATTTCTCCTAAAGTCTACTTCCACACTATACTTCTAACGTTTCCGTCTGAACTCTGAAATGTTATTCACTAATTAAATCTTGACCTCTTCAAGTCTAATAGGTTAGCTGTTATTTTTCCTGCATAGACTTAAGAACTTTAATTCTTGTGCTGTCTTATACTAATACAACTCCACACAGTAACCATCTACCTTGAGTGGCCTTTGTGCCTTGTATTGGATGAACAATATATATATATATATATATATATATATATGTATGTATATATATATATATATATATATATATATATATATATATATATATATATATATATATATAAGTGAGCAGTTATAGTTGTTCCAATGAGAAAAAAATGTGTATTTTAAAGAGTAGAGAGAAGCCGCAAACGTTTTTGGTTATAATTTGGATTTTTTAAAATATATATTATACTTTATTTTCCATATTTTTGCTACACGGGTTTCAGGTCTTATGATCTTCATCAGGTGAAGAGTGGTTATTTCTACATATTATTTAAAGGAATTAATTTTTTCTTATGTTTTCCAATGTTTAACCATTGTCTTTGGTGTGTAGTAATAATCCAAATTTTCTTGAATTTGTAGAGAAAATATTCTTTTGCTTAAAGGGCAATAAAACAATTAAAATTGGTCAGAGAAAGCAGGAAGCAAGGATCTAGAAGTGACCTTTGTTACACCATTTGTTAAGAACGATTGAGTTAAGCCAAATATTCGTCAAGAGACACTGTAGGACTCAAGTTTGTGAAAAAGACCAGCATCCCAAGCCCTGTCAACTGCCTTCGAGATATCTAAAGCCGCAGCTTGAGTTTTGCTATTCCTGATAGACAAATTCCATAATAACCATTCACACATTGGAGAAACAAAAGCCATATTTTATTACTTAAGTGTTAATTTTTTTCAATTTTTTTTTTTTTGAGTGGATACTCGTATTAGAATAGACACTCTGTTTCTTTATTAAACAGTATATTTATTTATTTTCGTCTGCTGGCTTGAATATTCGAGAAATCCTATTAGAGAAAAATATACAATATCCAACAGGATTCAAATTCATTAGATCTGGCATGCTTTAGAATCAATGGTCCCTTTTTTAAAAAGACATATTGTTTATCTGAACGAGAACTGTGTGAAATGAGATGCTTAATTAATTTAACATTGATTAGAGCCGCTAACATTTTTATTCAATTTTTTTAACTTTTTTTCTGATATCTCTTTCTGATGATTTAATGTTGCACCATAAACATTTTGAGTTCATTTTTTTTTTTTTTTTTGCAGGGTTTATCTTTGACCGATTCAGCTGCCAATGACTCTGTTTCTACAAATGCCCCAACTGCCCATACAGAAACAAGTACATCAACAAGCAGGTAAGAAACAAAAAAAAAATGAAAATATGAAACTATTTAAGTTTCCTAAAAGTGTTTATCCATATCAAAATATGGAAGAATATGTAGTAAGGAGAGGAAGCAAGAGTTTCATATTATGAGGATATGTAGGATAGATAACAGTTGACCATAAACGTGAGGCGGTTAAAATTGTAGTGATCAGGGAGAAATTCTCTTGGGAGACTGAATAATGTTGTTGCATGAACGTAAGAGAAGAAGGTATGAAGGGCACATTATGAAGTTATGTAGGATAGATAACGGTTAACCCTAGACTTGAAGTTGTTAAGCTTTTAGGGATCAGAGAAGCATTGTCTCAGAATTCTGAATGAGGTTGTTGTATGAACGTAAGAGAAGGAGATATGAAGGTCACATTATGAAGATATGTAGAATAGATAACTGATGACCCTAGATTTGAAGAGGTTAAGATTGTAGCAATCAGGGAAGCATCCTCTCAGGAGTCTGAATAAGGTTGTATGAATGTAAGAGGAGAAGGTAAGAAAGGCAGATTATGAGGATATGTAGGATAGATAAGGGTTGACCCTAGACTTGAAGTTGTTAAGCTTGTAGTAATCAGGAAAGCATCCTCTCAGGAGTCTGAATGAGGTTGTAATAATGGTTGACCCTAGATTTGAAGTGATTTTAATGATCAGGGAAGCATCCTTGTTTGAGAACATTCTAAATTTCAACAGCTCTAGAGGAGAAGCTGTCTGAGTGGAACTTCCTCCTTACAAATGGAATACAAAGGGAAAGATGATGAGTTGTCTCAGTGTATGCTACATGGTAGGTGTAAAGGTCCGAATTGGTGGAAGCACAGAATGTAATTGAATAGTGAGGGGCTAGCAACGTTTCACCTGTGGAAAAGGAGTTGATATGTGTAAAAGATATTATTGATATATTCTGGAGTAATTTGTTATGAGTGAGATAAACGATTTTTGTTTTGTCCATTGTAACATTCGATGAAGAATTCATATTTATTAACAATTCCATACTATTTTATTTTTTTCCAGCTACACAAATCCAGTTACTCCAAAAGGTCTGTATAAATTGTAACCTTTCAATTTCTTTTTTTTTTTTTTTTTTATAATTTCACCCAAGCAAGGTAATAAAGCCACTAAGATGCAAGGGATTACAAAGTGTTAGAGAATATGAGAAAAAATATTATTAAGGAGAGAGGACAATAAAAAAAAACAAGAATTAAAAAGACAGAAGATAACCATTGACATTGCATTTAAATTTTTGATGATGAAAGTTGACTGGGAAGCAAGAAGCCAGAAGAGAGTTCCTCAAGTGAGAAGTGTAATTTCAACTGTAAATTGAATTTTTTTTTTATCGTGGAAATAATCCTGTACAAGGCCCAAAGTACAGCTTATATGTAGATAATATATATCATGGTTAACTCTTGACTTGAACATCAACCTCTTGGGAGTCGGTTCCACAGAACAGTGGCTCATGAGAAGAAGCTGGTTGAGTGGAACTTCATCTCACCAAATGAATATAAAATGGAATGAGGTTGTTCACTACAATATGCGTGGCATGGTGAGTCTTAGCCATGAAGGTTAGCGCTGGTGGAACTAAGGTGTGTAGTTCATCTGAACACTCTCCAGGGAAATAGCGATAGAGCAGCGAGAGGCTTGCAATATCATGTCTATGAGAAAGGGGTTGCAGAGTGGAAAATAATTTTCCCCTAACAACGGCATGGAGATGCCTATCGAGAGCGAAAAGTGAAGACTGGGCAGCTCCTGTTCAGATATGTACTCCATTTTTACCTGATCAGACTCTTGTAATAGTAGAGGATAGCAGGAGGACTGAGGTACTTGATGGAGCCGTACAGGGAACTGACCATTATTTCAGCCTCTTTAGCAATGGATCCTATGTACAAGTTCCACTTGAGACCAGGGTTGAGTTTAAGTCCCAATGGGTGTTCAAGGCAGAAGCCTCCCTGAAGAAAGACGTGTTCGTCGCAATCGGTGAAAGTTTCTGGTCCAATAGGCAATTTCGTCACCAAATTAAAGCAGCAGGACTGGGTTTTGGAACTGGTTCCAAAGAAAAAAGCAATTCTTACAACTTTTGTCCAGATTTTTCAGATGAGGAATTATCATTACTAGAAATACCTGTGAAAATTTCATGGTTTTCCTATTTGAATTTTCTGATGAATCTTAATTCTTAAGTTAATGACCAAATAAGCTTATGGCGACTTCTCAATAAAATATCTGTAGAAATTCCCCTATCACATTGTTAAATATTTGAGCTTAACAACTTTAACAAAATATTGCAAAAACAATCATACCACTCTCAAGTTTCTTGCTTTCCAGTCAAGTTTGAGCATCAAAAATTTTAATGTAATGTCAATCATTATCCTGTCTTCTTAATACCTGCGCTTTTATTGTTCTCTTTCTTTAATAATGTTTTCTTTTTCTCATATTCTTTCATGCACGTTGCATCTTAGTGGCTTTATTGCCTTGCTTATTGTGAAATGATTAAAAACATTATTTATTTTATTTATTAAGATGGAAAACTTGGCTTTATTACTAAAAGAGGATAATTTTTCAACCAAATGTGAAAATAAGATTTTTATTGCATTTTAGATGGCAATTTTTGATTGAATTTCCTCAAATGAAGGTAAAAGCTAAGAATTTAATATTTGCTGTAAGTTTTTATCTCATTAAACTTCATTATAGTGGTCAGGGAAAAAATTATCTCAGAAGTCTATCTCACAAGGCAAGGATAGGCTCTTGGAAAAAATCTATCTGAATGGAATTTCTTCATTACCAATGTAATACAAAGGGAATAAAAATGGTTCACTCCTGTGCACATTAGGCCAGGTTGATTTTGGAGGCCTGGTATTGCACTCAATTTGAAAGTTGGAGTGTGGCATGATAAATAATGACTCAAAATATTTTTTCCTAAGTCCTTACTGTTTTTTGGAGAAATGAGTCTGAATATTAAGTTTAGGTTCAAGAGCATAGAGTTGCAATTTCGTCCCAGTGATCAGTGAACGCCTTATAGCACAGCCTTATAAAATTTATAATTTACTGAAGCTTTACAAATTGTATAAGGACAAGAAACAAGGCACAAACACATTATTTATAAATCATCAAATACAACCTTCATTTGCTTCAAATAGAAATTATATTGCACAATTTAGCTATATTATGATGTAATATGTTATACAGTGGAATAGTTTTAGTGTGATTTTCAATAAACAATGCAAATTTAAAACATTTTGTCTTATAATTTGTGTCTAGCAGTAGTATGGCATTATATGCACTTATCTATTTTTTGTTTTGATTAATTATAACCTAACAACTGTTGTAAGATCTTATTTATTGAGTTGCCATTTTTGTAATCTTTTACTATTTTTACACATTTTACTTATCAAATACAGTAAAAAATTGCATATTTTTCATAATCAGAATTCTGTTTTGAATACATTTTCCATTCAATGTATCTAATATAAAAAAATATTAACTTTATTTGGATTTATTCTTGAAAGAGTTAAATTATGAAGTTAGTTTGTAAGCAAAAACTTGCAGAAATTAGGTATTCCTGTACATTTTCTTAGGCAATATTTAAAATTAAATGCTCAAAAACTGGTAAAAGCTATGGATCTAACTTGTGGAGTCAATACTTATCATATCAAACTCCCACTTTCACACTGAGTATAATGTTGATTTTCTAAAGAAATTGAATCCTAGAAATTATGTAGGATAGATAAAGGTTGACCCTAGACTTGAAGTTGTTAAGCTTGTAGCAATCAGGAAAGCATCCCCTCAGGAGTTTGAATGAGGTTGTAATAATGGTTGACCCTAGATTTGAAGTGATTTTAATGATCAGGGAAGCATCCTTGTTTGAGAACATTCTAAATTTCAACAGCTCTAGAGGAGAAGCTGTCTGAGTGGAACTTCCTCCTTACAAATGGAATACAAAGGGAAAGATGATGAGTTGTCTCAGTGTATGCTACATGGTAGGTGTAAAGGTCCGAATTGGTGGAAGCACAGAATGTAATTGAATAGTGAGGGGCTAGCAACGTTTCATCTGTGGAAAAGGAGTTGATATGTGTAAAAGACATTATTGATATATTCTGGAGTAATTTGTTATGACTGAGATAAACGATTTTTTTTTTGTTTGTCCATTGTAACATTCGATGAAGAATTCATATTTATTAACAATTGCATACTATTTTATTTCTTTCCAGCTACACAAATCCAGTTTCATGGCGTTATGAGTCTTAGATGTGAATGTTTGAATGGGTGGAACTAAAAAAAAAAGTAGTTCATCTGAATATTTCCTATGGGAATAACGATAGAATACCAAGAGACTTGCAGCATTGCATGTGTGGGAGAGTGGTTGAAGGGGGAATAATTCATCACCTATAAGGCTGCGCAAACACTTTTAAACTCTGTCAAGACTGGAAAAAGTAAACTGGTCAGCTCCAGCCCAGATATGGTACCACTATTCCATTTTTGGTTTAATCTGACTCTTGTAAAGATCAAGCATAGTTGATGGAGTCAGGTGCTTCCTGAAGCAGTATAAGGAGATCACCAATTTCCACTGTCTTTAATGATAGAATGAAAATGAATTCCACTTACAGCCTATGATGAATCTGTGTTTCAAAGGGTGGAGCCTCTTTGAGGGTGCAAGCATTCAATATGATTGGTGATAATTTAGGGTCAGCATAGTGATGATGAAACTCAATTGGTTGCTTGATGTATTGAAAGTTACAAGCCAGTTTTTCCCACACTGGGCTGTTTGGGATAGGTCAGGAGAATAAATTATGAATTCAAGTCTAAAGTTATTAAAATCCATGTAAAATATCTGACAAAGTTCTCTCATTTTTTTTTTTTTATTCTAGAGGAAGATATTGTCTTCAATCAACTTGAAAGGAGAACTGAACGTAGAATTGCTCCAAGGCCTCCAACTGACCAACCAACCAAAGTGAATGGACATTTTCAAGGTAAGACATTATAGTATTCTGATGAGTTTTTTTACATCCTAAATACTGTATATGTCTGCCATAGAATTCAGCTTTTTGCATATGAAAAAATATCTGTTACTGGGTCATAAAATGACCCAATAAGAGATGACCCAATAAGAGATGACCCAATAAGAGATGACCCAATAAGAGATGACCCAATAACAGGGAAGAGCCTCAGAACTTGACAAGCTGAAAAAAGTAGTGCTACCTTATTTTGCAAGTTTAATTTACTCAATTGATAAATGCGAACAGAACTTTAGTTACTGATTTATGCATGATATCAAACAATAACAGGATGCATTGGAATGTTCAGGCAACAGAGATGTGGTTCTACAGAAGGATGTCATGGATTGAATATGTGAGTAACAAGAACGTTTTAAAGAAAATCGAAACAGAAAGGAGGACACTTATATATAGAAGTAAGAGTTGAAAATTCTACAACATATAATGAAGAAAAAGGGCTTGGAGAATTTGACACTAACAGGACATAGTGAACGGACAGAGGGAAACAGTGAGCAATACACCTAGCAATCTTGGATGACAGAAAAGGAAGTGGAAGGGATAGTAAAAGGATATTACTTAGAGCTACAAAGGATAAAAAGTTGTTGAGAGCCATGATCGACTATGTCCTGGAGGGACACAGTACAGAGATGATGATGATTGGGAAATTCACAGACTGTATATTCTGTGCTGCTCAAGAGAAATGCACTCTTAGCAAACATTCATTAATGTTTGGATTATTGAGTTAGCATTCCGATTTACTCATTTGATTATTATATGAGGTTTTGTAACTAAAATGTTGATTACTATGATAATCAATGTCATCATCATCATGAAAAAGAAGAAAGGGAAGAATAAAGGAGAAAAAGAAGACAGAAAACAAAGAAAAAGAAGAAAAAAAGGAAGAAAAGGAAGAAAAAGAGGAAGTGAAAGAAGAATGAATACAAAGAAAAGCAAGAAGAAAAAGAAGAATGAAAAAGAATAAGAAGAAAAAGAAGAAAATGAAGAATGAAAAAGAAGAAGAAAAAGAAGAAGAAAAGGAAAAAGAAGAAAAACAAAGAAAAGGAAGAATCAGAATAAGTAAAAGAAAAAGGAGAATGAAAATGAATAAGAAGAAGGCAAAGAAAGGAAAAGAATTAAGAAAAGGAAGAAGAAAAAGAAAAGGATATAGAAAAAGAACAATGAAAAAGAATAAGAAAAAGAAAATGAAAGAGAAGAAAAAAGAAGAAAAAGGAGAAAGAAGTAAAAGAAGAAAAAGAATATGAAAAAGAAGATAAAGAAAAAGAAGAATGAAAAAGAAGAAAAAGAAGAAAGTAGCATATATAAGTCCTGAGTATTGTGATAAAAATGTGACAATAATAATAATAATAATAATAATAATAAAAACAATAATAATAAAATAAGAATCATTTGATTCAGAAGTTTACAAGTTTTATTTTTTAATTCTTTTTACCTACAGAAACAACACCAGAAGCAAGTTCCTATGAAGAAGATGCATCCAGACTGGAATTGGTAAATAGAAATAAGTATTTCTTTATCATTTTACCATATCTTCTTGTGATGCTTTAGATTATAAAAGCCCCCCCAGGAAATTATTTCATCAAAATGTGATTATGAGACATTATTATTATTAGTATTATTATTATTATTATCAGAAACTTATTATTTAATGTATAATTGTTCCACCAACAAAAGCAATGGTAATATGAGCTGTTTCCTTATAAGGAAACATTTGGCATTCATTGACCGAGCAGCTAGTGCTGCTTTCAGTTGAAATTCATAAATATCTTTCTCTTAAGACAATTTTCAGGAAAATAGGTTTCTCAAGTCACATAGCTGTTACTTCTTTTTCCAGTATTGTTGGGAGTTTCTTTTCTAACCTTTTATTTGAAGTAGTGTGGAATGTCAACATCTTATGTCATTATTTTCTCTTTAAGTCATATGTGCTAACCATTTTGGTTGTTGCTGCTGTTGGTAGTCTTCAACTGATGTGTTTTTTGTTATTTTGTACAGTTCTTTGCTTGTGATTCTATAGCACCAGTTCACAAGGTTCAGCGAGGGATAGTCTTCACCATGATCCGCAGGCTTCATTTGCTCAAAACCAGTTTTAACCATTGATAGACAGTAGTTGTATCTGATGAAGCTATTTAAGAACATAGCTTGAGTTTTCAGGTTAATGTTTTGGCGTCTGTCTATATTTCTGGGATGAGGTATTATGTACAGTATTTACATTAGTCGGACTATTGTCCTCATCTTTGTCGCCATATTTGTCACAACGTTTCGGCCGTTGTACGCTCCGGCCTTCTTCAGGTGGTTGGAATTTCGAATTTCCTCAAGGACACATGGCACAGTGGATAAAGGCGTTGGTTAGATCCAGTGACAGACCCAAAGAGTGTGAGTTCAATACCCGGTTAAGGTAGTGGAGAACTTTCAGAGGGAAAATTAGCAGGAGATAACTGATAACTGACATCCATCAAACATGGCACGTGGAACTAGAACAGTCTACCCCAGTGATCGAAATAAAGGGTTCAGTTCGAAATTCCAACCACCTGAAGAAGGCCGGAGCGTACAACGGCCAAAACGTTGTGACAAATATGGCGACAAAGATGAGGACAATAGTCCGACTAATGTAAATACTGTAATGTTTTGGCTTTGTAGCAATTTGTATACATAGAGTTTAGATATTTAGATTTAGATATGCATGACATCCATATTTTCAATCTGAAATTACCAATCTGAAGATTTCAATTTAAAATTTAAATCTTCATTTAAAAACATGGCTTGAGTTTTCAGGATAATGTTTTTGTTTTTTTAGCAATTTGCAGTTTGGGCCGAAACTACCTTTAGCACAGCCTTATTCTATATTCAATTTTCTTATCACCTATACACAGTTTGTTACAACAATGTCTCCGACTGGATTTAGGCATTATTTTGAAATTAACTCATTATAATCAATAACTGAGGAGGCACAGTGGAGTAATGGATAGCAGCTCGAATTGAGGAATCGGAGAGCCGAGTTCAAATTCCAGACAAATCCATGACATTCACTTATGTGCTAATACCCTTGGGAAAGGTATGAACCCTCCTCTTCTCCCCCCAGCTATGGGTAAATAGCAGGACAGACTGGATTCTATAGCATTGGATGGCAACTGGTCTACCCCAGAAAGAAATGGCAACTTACTGTGAAAAAAATTTGTCTCATCAGTCATGTATCTTTCGATACATGATCGACTAAACGTGTATCACACATGGCACATAACTGACTGACTGATAACCAATCACCCAGACATTATGAGGAGGTATTATTACCATTGTGATTTTTATATTATCATCTGATATAATATCACATGATAATATTATAATTATTGCAGAGAATACCACATACCAAGATATTATAAGATGATATTTTTTGTATCATGATTTTATATTATCATGTGATATTATATTATGATATTATTATTGCATGGTGTACCACATACCAAGATATTATTATCATGATCTTGTTTTATAAGGTATAACATGAAGATGTTATATTATTCTCAGGATCATATATCATAAGATATTGTTATAATCATGCTTTGATATTAACACCAGGTAACACCTTATATCCTCACAAGAAAGAGGAGTAGATAGGGTCACCTATTGTTTGGTTCTCACTCCTCCTTGAACAGGAGTAGAGTTTTTACCCTGTTTTCTGTTTAGGATTGGGTTTCCAATTCCTTCTAAAGTCTTCTCCATCTCTTTCTTTTCCTTTGGCCCCCTTGTGTCTTGGGGGCTTTATGACCTTGCTATCCTCTTGCTCTGGAAGCCTCTACCTCAGAGTGGTTCTTGGGCCTTGTAATGGATGAAAATCATTGTAAAAAACAAAGAAAAAGATATTATTATTTGATATCATCAAATATATATCAATTTGATATCATCAAATATGATATCAAATACAATATTAAATATGATAGCAAATATGATATCAAATATGATATCAAACATCAAATTTCATATCAAATATATATCAAAATTTAGATATTATTATTTTGATATCATCTCTGACTGTTGGCTGGTTCACCTGTTTGATGACTGCCATATCTCAGCTCCTACTCACAGCTTAGAGACATAACACTTTATTTAGTCCGTGAGCTGTTACAAGCATTACTGCCATTTGCCCACTCCCAATGATGTCAGGTCTCCCCAAGGCATCTTGCAAGGCAGAAACATTCTTGGACATAGTCCTGAGTGCACCAGCCACGAAAGGGACAATCTGAGCTGTTGCTTGGTACAGTTCTCTGATTTTACTCTACCAAGTTTTGGTACTCTTAGAGTAAATGGCAGAAATGTACAAAACAGTGTTTATTATTATTATTATTATTATTATCATTATTTGTGTATGTTATGTTTCTTGCTTTGTATCTTGTAGAGCAGGGTCCAAATTATGGTCTTTAAGCCCTATAGGAGAATTGTCATTCAATTGATAGCACTTTTCTTAGTATATAGGATGTTCCTAGTAGGGCGATCTTCTGGGCAACTTGTATGTCGATGTTACCTTGGACATTGTTAGTAAAATTGTACATTCCTTTTTCAGGAGGCCCAGAGCTCCAATTACTATTGGTACAGTCTCAGTCTTCATTCCTCACATCCTGTTAATCTCAATTTCCAGGTTCTTGTATTAGGACAATTTTTCAATAATTTTCATGGAGGTGTTTCTCTCAGATGGTACTGCTATGTCAATAAGCATACACTTACTGAATTTCTTGTCTTTTATGATAATATCAGGTCTGTTGGCTTATTTTCCTATCAGTTTGAATTGGCATGTCCCAGAGGATAGTTACATCATTATTTTGGGTAACTGTGTCTGGTTGGTGCTCATACCAACTTTAAGTAGTTTTTATTTTGTTTCTTGCATATCTTCCACTGCACATATGTCGTCACCTTGTTATGTCTGTCAGTATATTCAGTTTTTGCTAGTTCCTTATTATTATTAATATCAATGTGATTATTATTATTATTATTATTATTATTATTATTATTATTATTATTATTAATAGTAGGACCAGTATAAATTACATGGTTTACTCATAAATTTTTAATGCTGCACTTTGTACTCTGTAATCCATAACCATTCACAGAAAGTTATAAGCAAAGTGGCATAGTCTCTCTTAAAAATATATATATAAAAAAAAACAAAGGTTGTTAGGTCACAAAACATGATTTAACCCCTCACTGCAAACAACTGCCTTTATTCAAGATGACAACCCTTCCAAATCCTTCTATAGAAGAATAGGGCAAGAGGCTTTGGGAGACACTTAACAGGTAATAGAATGTTCTCTTGACAAGGGAAACCTGGCAGAGGAGGGAGAGAAATGGGAGGAAATAAAACAAACTCTATAATGAGGAATGAGGCTACTGTCTCAAAAACCAAAGCATAGATGGTGGTACATAACTTCTGGAACAAATGTGCCAAGGGAATATCTTTAAAAGACACCAAATCTTCAATGATAGCAAACTGAGTCTTGCTAAAAGCAAACTGAAGACTACCAACTGCTTGTTTTCCCACCACTTTTATTGACATGAGACAGTTGACAAAAATCCAGATTTAGACAAGCAAGTTGCAAAGAGGCCCATATCTGGATATGCCAATCTGTTCTGCTGTTAATGGAGAAACCAGATGTGATTGTCTTCAACAGACATGTCCGAATGCAACTATGGGCCTCTTTTTCATCTTTACTGATATGTGTTTGTCACACCCTCTCTATATTGCACTCCCTTTTTGTCCCTCTAAGTTCCTCTCCCTTTCTTTCTGTTTCCCTCTCAGACACTCAACACAGTCTGGGTTCCCTCAGTCTGCAACAAATTTATGAAGCTAAGATTTTTAAAAAAAGATTTTAATTTCTGTAGTTCACTTGCAGTTCAGGTGCAAAATTGTCAACAGATTGTAATGTCATGAAACATGATTTAACACCTCACTACCAAAAACTGCCTCCAATCACACTTTTTTGTTTCTCTCTCTCTCTCTCTCTCTGTTTTATTCTCTATGTCCCTCTCTCTTTTTGTTTCCCCCTGAGATGCTCAAGTCTGGGTTTAATATGGTTTTTGATTAGAACATCATCTATGTTTATTATATTACAAAATGTTTATAATTATTAAAGAAAGATTTTAATTTCAAAATGTCAGTTGCAGTTCAGGAGTGAATTTGCCTACAACTGATCATTAGGTCGCAAAACATGATTTAACCCCTCACTACAAACAACTGCCTTTATCTAAGATGATCCCCTCCAGTCTCTCTTTCTGTGTCATGCTCTTTCTTTCTCTCTCCCTCTCTGTTTTACACCCTATCTCCACCTCTCTTTCTATTTCCCTCTTCAATGCTCAACAGCCTGGGTTTAATATGATTTTTGATTAGAAAATCATAAATTTTCATTATATTACAAAATGCTTATAACTTTAAAAAAATATTTTAATTTCAAAAAGCCACCTGCAGTTGAGTGGCAAATTAGTCCTCAACGGATCCAGTTGAGGTTGTTTCTAAGTATCTCAGCATGACTCCAAAATTGCCTTGGCTACCTCAGATTTTAAACAACCATCTTGACATCTTTCCATGATGCCCACACACTATTCCTATTCATGAACAGAGAGGCACAGTGTGTCAGGCCCGAGGAGGCATGTCAAAATTATTACTATTATTATTATTATTGTTATTATTGAATTAGAGCTGCATACGAAGAAAGTGATGTTGGAATACCAATATATGATGATCAATATGAGCCAGATGTAGGACAGACAATGATTAGCATCATTTTTAAAAGTTCAGATGTTTATAGGTTTATGACATTATCACTAAAATGTGATATTCTCATAAAACAGTTATATCATCAGAAGGTCATATCAGTTTTATGTTATACCATATATATATATATATATATATATATATATATATATATATATATATATACACACACACAATAATGGCATCCTAAATTTTCAGAAACTGATTATATAATGGTAGGTAATCTTTAGGAATCAGTCCTTTCTTGTTTTCTTTTCAATCTGAGAAAGGCAACAAATCACTTTATAGTATCAAAAAAGAATTAAAACATTTGATAATTTATAAGAAAACATTTATTTATTAAGACATTTCTAGATAGAAATTCTGTTTTCATCATATTTCTGCACAGAAAGATGATGCTTTTTGACTCAAGTGTCATCAGCTGTGTTATGGTTTCTTAGCCACATTCAAACTGAATTGCTGCAGTCGCAAATATCTCTCTCTTTAATAGAAAATATTAATTTATTAAGATATTTCCAGATTGAAATTCTGTTCTCATCATATTTCTGTTCAGAAATATCATCAGGATGTTAGATCATGTAACATTATATATATATATATATATATATATATATATATATATATATATATATATATATATATATATATAATAAAAAGGCTTAAACACTAATTATCCATGGTCATAATTTATTTCCATTGGAATCGTAAAAATATTTGTAGGTATGATGAATTGGATCGTATTTACGATTCCAATGGAATAAATTATGACCATGGAATATTAGTGTTTAAGCCTTTTTATTATATCCTTACTCTGTCCTGGACATTGAGTTCTACCTGGATTCTATCCTCTTGGAATTATTTTTTATACATGTATATATGTATGTGTATGTATGTATGTATATATATTTAATATTCTAGATATATGATTGCATATGTATGTGCATATTAACCACTAATATTATCTATCTATCTATCTATCTATATATATATATATATATATATATATATATATATATATATATATATATATCATCAAGATGTTATGACATTGGAATGTTTTATTATTACAGGATATCAAGGTATTAACTCACAAAAATATGATTTTTTATCTAATTATTATATTATTAGGATATTGTATCCTCACAAGATATTTTATATATGAATGTGTTATATCATAAGGATGTTGTATCAAGATTATCACCAACATTTTATACCCTCATATGATGTAGCTATCACCAAGATATTGCATCCTTGCATGTTATATCATCATAAAATATTATTACCCTCCTTCCTATTGGCCTACAGTCACATCATGCTGAAAATACCAGTTCTTGTTCAATCGATAAAGTTAAGCAGCATTAAGCCCAGTCAGTACTTAAATGAGGCACTGTTTGAAAGTACTAGGTACTGTAAGCAACTTGCTACAATCCTTATGATTATGGCTTGGTTTCGCAAAACAAACATTAGTCTGTACACATCGTTTGCAGGCATGTTTGTGACTGATAAGTCCAATGTGGAACAGGCATACATGGTCGCAGCAGTTGCAGCTGAAAGTCCGGCCTGGGCTCAATCGCATATCGCTGCAAATCCAAAATATATTTTGGTTATAAATAAACCACAAATGGTTGATAAACCGTAAAAAACAAATCAATCCTTATTGCCATTAGGACTTACCTGTGGAGAATAGAGCCACAGGCTAATGATGCCAGGTGTGAGAGAGTGAAGTTTTTGCTATTTAACATATAGCTGTGAGGAGAAGAAATCACTTCATACCTTTCCTAAGGTATTTTGTTTCAAATGGGAACACAACTAACTCTGCCAGAATTTGAACTCTACATGCTGATTCCACTTTCTACACATATAACCACTATGTCACATGCACATTATCATCATAGGACATTCTTCTTTTTCTTCAGGACATGGGTGATCATGGCTCTCCACAACTTCTTATCTTCTATAGCTCTTACCAATGTTTATTTTTTTAATGTTTATTTTTTTAATATCCCCCTCACTTCCTGTTCTGTTATGTAGTTACACAAACTCATTAGGTAAATTATTCACTACTGTTTCCTTTCGTCATTTGTGCCTTCAATATATCCTGTGAGTGTCTAATTTTCCAAACCTCCTTTCTTCCTTCTGCATCCAAGAAATTCTGAATGTTCCATTCTGATTCTAAGTATAATAATCCTTTTTGCTTCCATTTTCTTCAAACTTCATCATTGCTCAGATAGCAGTCCATAGTATTCTCAGCATAGAACCACATTTCTTTTGCCTCAAGTCTCTTCTTTATCTGTGAGGAGATTGTCCAGCATTCACTGTCATATATGAGGACTGATATTACATAACTTCTCAGCACTTTTTTCTTTATGTTAATGAAATTTTCCCGTTTCTTAATACTTTGCTTAACTTCTAGAAAGCAATTTTTGCTACTTCAATAAACCTTCGGATTTCAGTGTCGCATTTTCTGTTACCTGTTAAAACACATCCTAGATAGGTAAATTTATATACTTGCTTGATTTTGAATTCTCCAATTTGTAGATAGAATTTTTGTTTGTTTCTCTTACTTACAATCTTACATTCTCTCTTCTTACAATTGATGGTTAGTCCTGCCTTCTTGCTTTCCTTTACTACTTTGTCTAGGATTTCTTACAGTTTTCTTTATGTGTGTGCCATCAACAAAGTGTCATCTGAATATGTTATTAAGTATGTGCCCACCAATAATAAATCCTGGTAGGACTTCTAGATCTCTTAGGATCGCCTCATTGTAAAGGTTAAATAAATCTGGCGAGGAAACAAATCATTGTTTTATGCCTCTGTTTATTTTTGTGTGCATGTTAAATTGATTTTTCTATCTATATGCAAGCAGTTTACTCCCTGTATATAATCAGGATTATTCTAATATCTTATCCAAATAATTAAAGTTTCCCTAGCAGTTCAAATAGATCTTTATGCTAAACCTTAGGATGGTATTATCATCAAATGCTATTAGTTGATGCTTGATTGATACAGAATTCTCTAAATTACTTTATAAGAATCAAGTTGCATTTGTGGATTATTCCTTCAAAATGTTCTCAGTTTAAGTCATTGCATATTTTATTGCGTGCAGAGTTTTGAAGGACAAAGTGTTGAAGAACAAAATAACAAATAAATAAAATGTTGAACAAAGAGTCAAATGGACAAAATGCCTAAAGGAAAAAGAGTTGAACTGACTAAATGATGAAAGGCCAGAAATGTGCTTACAATAGAATGCCTTTTACTTAGCATGCAAGTATCCTGTCAGTAAATAATTATTTAAAAATTTTAATCTGATATAAAAAACCTTGAATGAAAAAAATAATACCAATGATTCAGTCAGTTATATGACATGCATGATACATGCTTAGATGATCATGTATCTTGTAATACATGACTGACAAGATTTTTTCCTGCAGTAGGTTGCCATTTCTTTCTGTGGTAGACCAGTTGCAATCCAAGGCTATAAAACCTGGTCTGTCCTGCTATTTACCCATAGCTGTGGGGAGAAGAAGAGGATTTATACCTTTCCTAATGATATTAGCATGTAAGTGAATATAATGGATTTGACTAGGACTTGAACTTAGCTCTCCGCTTCCTCAATCTGTCGCTATCCATTACTCCACCATGCCTCCTCTCATGGAGGCTTAATCACTTTTAAGGCTGTTATTCATTAAATGATGCCTAAGCTAATCAATAAGAGGTTTAGAATAGCTTAATTGATTATCTGAACCGAGTTTTTAAAATCATGACGACATGTTCGTTTTTACTTTTTTCAACATTTTGTCATTTTGAAACTTTGTCTTTTCGACATTATGTCCATTTTTTTTTAAAGCAAATCACCCCAAGCAAGGTGGGAGTGTCACAAGCATGCGAGGGGTTACAGAGGGTGAGAGTAAGAATAAAGAGAAGTGTTTGGGGAAAGGATAAGAGAAGGACAGGGATCAAGCTCAAGGCAACAGAAGATGTCAGTTGACATTACATTTGAATATTTGAAGATTATAGCTATCAGGAAAGCAAGTGATAGGAAGGGAGTTCCACCGACAGGAGGTGTGAGATAAGAAGCTGTTGGAGTAGAAGAGATGGCTACATTTAGCCATTTTGACAGTAAAAAGGGTGGGACCGAGACGCCAACCTAGTAGCACACTTAAATTCAAGCAGTTTGAGAACCAGTGAAAGTAGTTTGTTGGAGCAGTTGCCATGAAAAGACTTGCAGAAAAGACAGTGGGTGGCCACAGCATGTCTGTGAGACAATGACTGTAGATGGGATACCAGATCAGGACCAATCACATTTTTGTCAAGGACCTCGAGATGAACAGCGGGAACACCAGACCATATATGGCAGCAGTATTCCATGCAAATGGTTGATTTGTATATTTGGAGGATGGACTCAGGTGAGAAAAACCTTCAGGCATGACACAGAGAACAATTTTCCTTGCAGTAGATGAAACTATAGATTCAATGTAATTGTTCCACCATGTTAGTGGACAGCATGAGACCAAGGAGGCACAGAGAGGCACTCTCATGGAGTTGGGCATCAGCCATCTTGATGAGAGGCAGGGAGGGTTCTTTATGGTGGATAAATGAGGGCAGTTTCATTCTAGAGGCATTAAAGTTTACAAGCCATTTCCTGCCCGAGTCAACCACAGATTGGAGGTCCTTTTCAAGGCTTACAGCCAGATTAATTTTGTCAACAATGCTGGATTTACTATTGAGGCAGGAGTAAATAGTAGTGTCGTCAGCATAGATGCCAACTTGGGAGTTGATGACATCGGGAAGATCGTTGATGAAGATCAGAAACATTGTATGACCCAGGATAGAGCCATGGGGAATGGTCAGTTTGATTCTTTTTCCATTCAACACTGTCCATTTGACCCTATATCCATTCAATACTTAGTCCATTCGACATTTTGTCTGTTTGACATTTTGTCCTTTCGTCATTTTGGCTTGTGACAGTTTGTCTTTTGACACTTAATTCTTTGACACTCTGACCTACTACCACATTTTATTCATTACTAAATTAATTCATTAAAGGAGTTTAATATCATATTATAATTTTGCTTGCTCAAGCATTCCTTACTTAGCATATATGTTACACCCTGCCATTACCTGAGGTAAACAATGGCCCATCTCTGCTTGATTGCAAGGATAGATAGAAGAAAAGATACATCAAAGGTACAGTTTGGTTTTTGTGGATGAAAGGAGAAAGAAAGACTGAGAGAAAGGGAATATAGAAGAGGTAATAATGCTCTTATGTGTTTAATGTCTGCTTCAGTGAAATAGAAAACTTGTCAATTAATTAATCTTTTCATTTGTACCTTTTTACTTCATAAAATAATAACCTGCATTCATATTTATGATTGCTGTTGTAATATTTTGTTCAAGTTATTAAGCTCAAATATTTAGCAATGCAATAGAGCAATTTCCAGAGTATTTTATAGTAGTGGAACTCGCCTGGAACTTATTCAGTCATTAACTTGAGAATTAAAATTCATCAGAAAATTAAAAAAGAAAAACCTTTAAATTTTCACGAGTATCGCTGGCTGTTTTTAATGCTTTATTCCTTATTTCTGGTAGAGTTCGATAATAGGTAATGCAACCAGAAATAATTATTTAAATTATTTCTATATTACTATTGCTTAAAGAACAGAGGAGTAATGGATAGCAGCTTGGATTGAGGAATCTGAGAGCCAAGTTCGAATTCCTGTTGAATCCATTACATTCACTTATGTGCTAATACCCTTCGGAAAGTTATGAATTCTCTTCTTCTCTGAGCTTTGGGTAAATAGCCGGACAGACTGGGTTCTATAGCCTTGGATGGCAACTGGTCTACTGCAGAAAGAAATGGCAACCTACTGCAGGAAAAAATCTGCCTCGTCAGTCATATATTGAAAGATACATGATTGCCTAAGTGTGTATCACACATGGCATATAACTGACTGATTAACTGAACAATCCTGATATTTATATATTATATTTTATAAAAGTTGATCTTATCAGCTTGGAATGGGAAATCAGTGTGCTAAGTTCAAATTCCAATCAGGTTCATTATATTCACTTACAGGCAAATACTCTTGGGAAAGGCATGAATCCATCTCTTCTGTATGGGTTGCATAACAGAACAGACTTGGTCCTATAGCCTTAGTCGGCTACCAGTCTACCACAGAAAGAAATAAAAACCTATTGTGAGAAAAGGTTAAGTTGTTGAGAGGCATGATCAGCCAA
Organism: Acanthosepion esculentum; assembly: GCA_964036315.1. Lineage (NCBI taxonomy): Eukaryota > Metazoa > Mollusca > Cephalopoda > Sepiida > Sepiidae > Acanthosepion > Acanthosepion esculentum. Next base: position 54,387,430 of record OZ038484.1, on the reverse strand, counting down.
ACATATATCATGTATAGGACTTAGCTGACTGAATAGGGAGTCCAGATTGTTATACAGCTCTTTGATTTCTCATTCCCAACTGCTATCCCATTATACGGTGCATACATAAGGACTAATGAAAATGTCTAGCTCATTGTATAAAATCAGGCATAAAGTGAGGGTCAAGTTTAGCATTATACTTATATTTTAAATTGGAACCCCTACTAGAAAAAATTAAGTATGTAAATTTCACAAAGAAATGTTATATTTATGTAAATCTAATTTTCCTGCAGATTTACACCCCACTATTTTTCTTTATTTCTTTTTTTAAAATTAAATACTGCTTGATTCAACTTTAAACCTTTGATCCTAACCCTGATCCTGTGCTCTGCTGTAGGAGAATACAATGCTTACAATCCAACGAAAAGCGCAGCAGGAAGAACTGTATGAGCGAATGCAAAAAGAGGAGGAAAAAGCTGCAGTGGAAAAAAAATGGCAGAAAGAAATGAAGGGTTTTGAGCAGGACAAAGCAGAGGTGATGCGAGAAACTATCCTGGTATGGTTATCTTTACACCCTGTGAAAAACTATCTTTTGCACCCACAACAACAGCGTTTCTTCTTTTTTGCACCTCTTTGCTTTTATAAAGTCAGTGTTTTTTTTAACAGTGATGATCACCCTGTACAAAGGTCTGAGAGCCACTGGAGTTAGAGAGTTACAGAGGCAAAGTTTATGGGAATATGTGGGGAAGATAACTGTTAACCCTAGACATGAACAGGTTAAGATTGTAGTGATTGGGGAAACATCCTCTCGGGAGTCAGTTCCACAAAGCAGAAATTTGTGGGAAGAAGCCACTTGAGTGGAACTTACATCTCACCAATGTAATACAAAAGGAATGAGCATGATTCATTACAATGTGCATAGCATGGCAGGTCTTTGCCATGAACTGGTAGAATTAAGGAATGTAGTTTGTCTGAGCACTTTCCATGCAAACAATGACAGAGCAATAAGAGGCTTTTTTTCTTCTTTTTTTTTTACAGTGGTGCTTCATAATTTATGGGAATATGTGTGGAAGATAATGGTTAACCCTAGACTTGAACAGGTTAAGACTATAGTGAGGGAGGGAACCAACTCCTTGGGAGTCGGTTCCACAAGGCAGTGATTTGTGGGAAGAATCTGATTGAGTGTTTTGTGACCCATATGGAGCCATTAATGATAAAGTACAACTCAAGACTTCAGGGTTAAATAAAAACAGTATTTAATTACAACTTCAAATAAATATGTAACACAAACAAAAGAAGTAAGAGCCAATCACCTTATTAACAAATTCAGTGAATGCCTTTGTAGCATGTCTCACTTAACGCCCACGTGTCACTCAATAATCAATCAACACAGTAATCAACCAATACACAGCTACTAGTCCACTAGCATAAGTAGCCTGACACCGCTATTTATACACCTAGTGGAAAACATATTCATAAGTCCAGAGTGTCGTGTATAAAAGCCCACATGGACACTTATCCAGTGAAACTTAGGTGAAACACCTTAACCACTCAGCCATCAATAGATAATTTTTATGAACTGTGTATATATATATATATATATGTATGTATATATAAATAAAAAGAAAGAATAGTAAAATATAAAATCCGGAGTTCTTATAGATATTTTTATTTTTACACAATACTGCTCAATGTAAATTTACAGAGCATTAATATTATAAATTAATTGATTTAAAATATGTTTTTTCTCGCTACACAGTGATACCATGTTTCAGAAATGGAAGCTAAAGAAAGCCCCTGAATTTAATTTTGTTATTAAACCAAAGACATTAGTTCCATTTCCTCGTCAAGCGAATTTTGGAGTAACCTATTTTTTAAAATTTACGGTTGTTAAAGGCACGGCAAAGATTCATAATTGAGGGTTTCCAAGGATACCGATAAATCCATTCATATAGACAAGGGGTGGTAGGGGGTTCAAATTTTAATATATATATATATATATATATATATATCAGAGTGGAACTTACTTCTTACCAATGGATTAGAAGGGAATGAGGGTGGTTCACTACAGTGGGCATGGCATGGCGTGTCTTAGCCGTGAAGGTTGGGGCTGGGGGAACTATGGAGTGTATATCATCGGAACACTCCCTGGAAATAGCAATAGAGCAGTCAAAGGCTTGCAAAGTATCATCTGTGAAAGAGGAGTTACTGAGTGCAAAATAATTCATCACCCACAAGGATGCAGAGATGCTTTTGGACTCTATCAAGAGTGGAAAGTGAAGACTGTGCAGCTCCTGCCCATATATGGTCACAGTACTCCATTTTCAGCCTGATCTGACTCTTGTAAAAGTGGAGGGTAGTATGAGGGGTGTGGTACTTTCTGGGGTGGTAGAGAGAAACAATTATTTTCCTAGCATTTTTAGTGATATGTACAATTTCTACTTGAGGTCTTGGTTGAGTTTCGCTGAGAGGAAAATCCGTTCATTACGGTTGGTGAAATTTATGGTTCCAGTCAGCGATGGTGGAATGTCACTAGTTTTGTTTTGGAAGCCTCTGATGTGACCAGTCTGTTCCCCCCCACCCACTGAGCTGCTAGAGCTAGTTTCAGACAAGAGATAAACTGTCAATCTTTGGTCATCGAGGGTTTTGGAGGTGTATCCATATACCTGAGAATTTGAGCAGGGTGTCCTTGTTCTCCCACAATCTGTAATTAAGGTCTGCTCAAAATAGTTGCAGTATAAAACACAAATGTGCCTGAGCAGTCGTCTGCAACATGGATTGTAGTAGATGGTCATCTTCGGATATGAGGCTAGTGACATCAGCTATTGGGCAATGGAATGACAAATATAATTTCTACATTACACATTTTGTTCTTCAAAAGGATAGACTAATGAAGAATGAAACATGCAATGTAGCAATATTTCTCCCCTATTTCATCATTCAATTACTCCCCCCTGTTAGTTTGATATATAAATTTGTATATCATATTGGCACTACTTAAATTGACTGCTTGTCAAAAAAGAAAAAAAAAAAGGAAAGTTTGGGGAGGGAAATAATTTTTGTAGGTTAGCATTTATTAGCTCCAATATTTTTCAGAAACGAAAACTATGGATTATTTTTATCATTTTAGAAGTGATGGCCTGTTCATACTCCTCACCAGTCTTTCAAACAGGAGTAACGGTTTATCCCTTTTTTCCTGTTTGGGATTGGGTTTCTGATTCTTTCTAAAGTCTATTTCAACGCTATACTTCTAACATCCATTCCTAAACTCTTAAATTTAATTAACCAATATTTTTTCCACAATAGGTGTAGATAGGTTAAGCCTCATCGCCGGTCTTAGACATTGGTCCAATCAACAATAATGCCATAATGGTAGACATTAATCTGGTTAACAATAGAGTCAAAAAGACAGATATCAGTTCTATTTATTCTAGTGTCAAACTGGTAGACATCGGTCTGATTACCAATAGAGTTAAAACAACAAACAATGCTTCATTTAACAATAGCCAAAAGAGTTTACATCAGTCCAGTTTACAATAGAGTCAAAAGGCTAGACATTTTTTCAGTTAACAAAAGAATCAAAAAGGCAGACATTGGTCTGGTTAACAATACAGTCATAAGAGTAGATATTGGTCTGTTTAACAATAGTCAAAATGGTAGACATTGGTCCAGTTTACACTAGAGTCAAAGGGCTAGGCATCACTCCGGTTAACTATAGAATCAAAAGGGTAGACACTAGACTGATTTACACTAGAATCAAAAGGGTTGACATCCGTCCAGTTTATGCTAGAGTAAAAAAGATAGATGTATTTGTAGTTACAATTATAAAAACAAAGATAATAAAAAAAAGACTAGATACAAGTACTGTTAATACTCGAGTGAAAACTGTTGAGCTAGGACCAGTTTACTCTAGAGTCAAAACAGTAGACATTGGTCAGGTTTTACACAGGAATCAAAAAGGTAAAAATGAGTCAAAATGTCTACAAGTACCTAACTAGAAAGGGATCCTTTTTGGGGTGGGGTTCAGCTGGCATATTCTAAGCCCCAACAACTGAAAAAATGATTATCTATTCATATTTAGTTAATAAATAAATGAAAAAACTCTTAAAATAAAAATGAAACCAAAGATTTACATCTGTGTCCAAAAATGTCTTTAACAATTTATTTACTAAACAGAGTTTAGTTTTGGTACAGGATTATAAGTATAGAACACTCAGTGAAGATCAAACTCACCATCAATCATCAGAAAGGCCACGGTGAGATACTCTGTTACTTTTTTTTTTTTTTTCACTCAATATAAAGCCCAAGGTAGAGGGTTACTGTGTGGTGTTGTATGAGCATAACAAAAAGGCAAAAAGTAAAGTTCATGAGGTTATGTAGGAAAGATAATGGTTAACCTCAGATTTGAAGAGGTCAAGATTGTAGTGATTGTGAAAACATCCTGCCCAAAATCTGTTCCACAAAGCAGCATTTCTTAGGAAGAAGCTGTCCAAGTGGAACTTACTTCTTATTAATGGAATTTTACTAAGCTTTGCTTAGTTTGGTACAAAGCAGCCTGTATGGAGCCTTCAATGAAGATCAGACCCACTACTTTCTAACCATCACTCTATCCCAAGGTACTCAAGAAACATCATTTAACAAGCAGACAGGATCTACATCTTCCAGTTGCATCTTGAATATTTAATAAATATATCTGCTTGTTCATGTCCTGAAATAATTATAGAAAGATTATCGCTCTCCCGTCGAACTCGACGTATGAGGGTCAGGCAGATCAGTTCCCAGAAACTGAAAGCCTGACAGCCACACAGGATTTGATTATAGTGGTGAAGCCTTTGTGCAGAGCCATCCACACTTTTTGGAGGGACGAATACAGGGATCTGGTGCAACGGATGCCACAAGGTCCCCAAACGACCCTCCGCAGGTTTTGAATTCAGAGTTGTCCTTCTCCTAGACCAGTTGCCATCCAAGGCTATAGAACCCAGTCTGTCCTGCTATTTACCCATAGTTGGAGGGAGAAGAAGAGGATTCACACCTTTCCCAAGGGTATTAGCACGTAAGTGAAATGTAATGGAATCGACTGGAATTCGAACTCGGCTCTCCGATTCCTCAATCCAAGCCGTTATCCATTACTCCACCGTGCCTCCTTCATAGAAAGATTACACAGATTATAACAGTACAGATGTTTCACATCTGTGGTTCTCTTAATTAGCTAAATGAAATCAATCTGTAAGCAAGTCTGTTCTTCTCTATAGCTTTGAGTAGAATCATTAACATGTCCGACATTGTATGGATAATCAAATCTCTTCGTTGTGTATAACTTTGAAAAAGACATATTAACATACCCAAGGTTATTTGGACATTCAAATCTCTTCTTTGTACAGATATAAACTCTTTGTCTATATCTTTGAGAAAAGGCACCTAACAACCTTCCCAATGTCATCAGTTCCTGACTTGACATCTCTATTGATGTCATAACTGTTTACTCCAGTCTTAATACTGTGTCTAATATAGCTTTGGCAGCTGATCTCGAAAATGACCTTCAATCTGTTGTTAACTGAATCAAGAAATGCCTTGGTAATTTTCACACCTCCAAAACGCCTCCATTTTAACAACTTTTTAAATACTAGCATGTTAAAGAACCTTTTCGCCTTCCATCAGCATAACTGATGTTAGTCATCAGATCACTACGCCCTTCTTGGTCATGCATTTTTCACTGACATTGGGATGTCTATGAATCTATATCAGTTTAGGTTTTGTACTTGAAACATAAATACCAGTAAATTAGTGAATTAATTTTTTGTCTGATATTATTTTTACTATGCTAAATATTATTTTTAGTCGGTACACATGTTTGAGTTGCTATCTCTGTTTTTATATTTTCTTAAACAATGAAATTAATAACAACTGGCCTAGATTGAGAAGTCCTACTAAAGAAAGATTGTGCCACCTGGCTGGAATCAAACCTGTATCCCTTCATGAATACTGCTTCTATATCCGAAATATGCCATTATCAGTTTGGCCACAAGAGGCCATCTGGATAGAGAAAAGTTTGAATTATCTATTTAAGGAATGCATATATGTCTTTGGGACTTCTAGAAATCTTCAATTTCAGACAGGAAATAAATATTTCTCAGTAACATACATGCACGACATTATTTTATGACATCATTTCTTATTAGTATAAATATTATTTTAGATGGTACACATATTTGAATTGCTATCCTGTTTTTAGCTTCTTAAACAGTGAAATTAATAGCAATCAGCCAAGATTAAGAAGTCTTATTAAAGAAAGGTTATATTCAATATATTATTTAATATATATATATATATATATATATATACATATACATATATATATATATATATATATATATATATATATATGTATTTAACATATTAATATCTATTTAATATATATATATATATATATATATATATATATATATATATATATATATATATATATATACACCCTGTCTGAAGTTATTAAGCAAATCAAAAAACTTCAATAATTCAAATTTGGTTTGAAAAAAAAAAATTTAAATAATCAATTTAGATGTCAAAACAAAGCCTCAGTGAAAATTTTAGGTAGTATCAATATGTTTTATTGAAGTTATTTGATGCATTCTAAAAAACTGTTTCTAAGGTTATTAGGCAAAACAAAATAATCACATTTTACTTCAATAAAAAGGTAATGAAATCATCAAAAATTGATCAACATCTATAATAGAACAAATAACAAACACATATGATTAGTCTTTGAATCTTTTACATTTTAATATAGTGTCCCTTCTTCTCAATAACAGCCAGTATCTATTGTCCATCTTCAGCTGGTTCAATTTCTGACATGGTAGTGTTAATTGTGTCTGTTTTGCTGTTATATTGTTTGCCACCTTTATATAATCTCATCTTCACAATTGTCCATAGATTTTTGATCAGATTCAGATCAGGACTTTATGGTGGCTATTCCATTATCTTTTCTCCTGTAAATCTTTTATGCTCAAATAATCCATGGGTAGGCTTAGATACATGAGAAGGGGTATTGTCATTCATAAATACAGACTTCACTTTGAAACTGCAAGACTGGGACTTGTATTATGCAAAGATATTCTTGTTCATAAAATCACAACTCATTTAACTCTTCTCTAAATATTTCTGGCAATTAAAGAATACTGGTAGTTCCCCCTTTTATTAACTGGGATATTATAGCAAGAGTCAAATCTTATAATGGAAAAGGAAATAAATGTAACTTATGTCTTGTTGGAAAATTGGTTATCTTAAAACACTTAAATAACCAGAGCTTATTTAACAAGAAAAATCAATCAATGATTACATGTAGGCATAAAAATTAATATCTACTTAAACACATTGATCCATATTAATTTTTAACATAAATTACGGCATATTTTTAATGTAAATTACTGTTTGTTTTTTTAAATAAGAACAATCAAAAAATGATTTAATCAAAAAATGATTAATCGCAACTCAAAAATAAAAGTTTTTAAATTTTTTACATATACAAATTCTGTTTATTTTAGTTGCCAAATATAATTTTGAAAATTAAAAAGAAACTTTAATCCCAGTATAATATATAACTGCACCAACATTGCAAGAACCAGATATATTTTTTAAATTTCAAATTATATAAAGGTTAGTCCATATTCAGCACCTGAAGATTGAGTTGTACATGAAACTTTGAGTCATGGTAGCAGTGAGGAGTAATATGTATATTTATCAATATATACTTAATAGCTCTGTTGTATTACATCGAGCACTATTTTATTAACACCAGCATTATATGAGTGATATATATATATATATATATATATATATATATATATATATATATATATATATATATATATATATATATCCTCGACTCTCCCATCGAATTCGACGTATGAGGGTCAAGCAGATCAGTTCCTAGAAACTGAGAGCCCGACGCCGATACATGAGATTTGATTATAGTGGTGAAGGTTTCGAGCAGGACCATCCACACTTTTGAAGGGACGAATACAGAGACCTAGTGCATTCAGTGCCACAATGTCCGCAAACGACCCTCAGCAGGTTTTGAATTCAGAGTTGTCCTTCTCCTAGACCAGTTGCCATCCAAGGCTATAGAAGCCAGTCTGTCCTGCTATTTACCCATAGTTGGAGGGAGAAGAAGAGGATTCATACCTTTCCCAAGAGTATTAGCACGTAAGTGAAATGTAATGGATTCAACTGGAATTTGAACTCGGCTCTCCGATTCCTCAATCCAAGGCGTTATCCATTATTCCACCGTGCCTCATATATATATATATATATATATATATATATATATATATATATATATATATATATATATATATATATATATATATATATATATATATATATATATATATATATATATATATATATATATATATATATATATATATATTGGGTGTAACAGCAAAATTGTCCAAATCGTGTAACAGGATGAGATAATTATCATTCCACAAAATGTTCAATATCCAAAACCCACTAAACTAACTGAGTTTCTTTCTTCCAGGTTTTCAGATAAGACATTTTGCCATCTTAAGACCATTTGTTATAAGAATCACTGAAAAACCCTTTGAGTTATTCAACTAAAAAGAGAACAGTTTATAATCGTTTTGTGCCAGGCCTAATATGTCTTCCCAATTGAGCAATGGTGAGAGGGAAAAGATCATTCAGGCCTTCAGTAATGGTATGCACCTTTCATACTCTGGCTTCCATCTTCAAATTCCATTCAAGAGACCAGTGAATAAGTGTAAAAAAGAAGGAACAGTAGAAAGGAAACCTGGATCAGCAAGAGTGATCATCATTTCAACTTAGAGCGAAATACATTCTTATTGTTCAAAGTATTGTCCAATAGTGTTCTAAAAACCTTGGGAAATTCCAGTAAGATATCTTTAATCGTTTCTAAGATACAACGGTTCAAATCTTAATCTAACAATTGGACAATTTTGCTGTTATATCCGGTATATATATATATATATATATATATATATCTTGAAATATATATATATATATATATATATATATATATACCATCATCCACAGACAGACTGTTTCACTGTATCACAGCTTGTCAGTGTGGCTAGGCATCCAATTGTTTCAGGCCGGGAACGAAACCTGACCGATTTGGTATCTGTCGGAGATTCTAACCCCTAAGCCATGACTGATGAGGCAGATTTTTTCCCGCAGTAGGTTGCCATTTCTTTCTGTGGTAGACCAGTTGCCATCTAAGGCTACAGAACCCGGTTTTTCCTGCTATTTACCCATAGCTGGAGGGTGGGGAAGAAGATGATTCATGCCTTTCCCAAGGGTATTAGCATGTAAGTGAATGCAATGAATTCAACTGGAATTCCAACTCGGCTCTCCAATTCCTCAATCCAAGCTGCTATCCATTACTCCACCATGCTACTGCTGGTACAAATCAGGTAGTTATGGGTGAGTGATTTATTTCAGTTCTCAGTTATCCACTCTCAATCAGTCATGTTATGCTGCTAATGACATTTTGCCAAGATATCTGGTGTTGATCACATGAAGAGTTAGTTTCATGCCTCACCCAAGAGAATTTAATGCAATATGAGTAGAAAGTTTTCCAACTCACCCTTTTCAGAAGTTCATTTCTTTCTAACCATTATGCCATAGACACCACTAAGAAATGCAAAAAAACAAAATCAAATCTTTGACCTGATTTTGCTGCTTAACTATAATTTTTAAATGTCAGCCTGTCCACCGAAATCTTTTAAAATCAGTTTTACATTATATTTACTTATTAACACCTACCTTTTCTTTTTGTGTTTTATGCAGAAAACATCAAGCAATATTGAAGATAGCCAAAATGAAAACTTTGTTCTGAAGAAACAACCTGCACCACTGGCACCTCATGTCCCCAATCGACAGAAGAACAGGTACTGAATATTAATTAAAGGATTTAATTATAGTCATTATCTAATTGTAATTTTTATATTAGAAATTATCAAGTTTTAATTAATAATTTTATACAACTTTTATAAAAACATTTTATTTTATTTATTTACTTATTTCATTTCTTTATTTTTGTTATTATTTATTTTATTATTTTTATTTTATTTATTTACTTTATTTTATTTTATTTATTTTTATTTTATTTATTTTTATTTTATATATTTTTATTATTAATTATTTTATTATTTTTTATTTATTATTTTATTATTATTTATTATATTTATTTATTTATTTATTTTATAAAATTATATTATAAAATTATTTTACATAATTTTTAATTAATAATTTTGTACAATTTTTAATTAAATTCATGTGTTTTCTTATAAGAAAATTTTTCCTGAACATAATCTCAAGAAAAATAGACTTTTATTTTTTTTGATTGGTCAAATACTTCACATGTTGATGTTAATTTCTGACCAACAGACATTTTGATTTAAATGGTGTGTGCTGTATTTTGGAATCTTTTCGGCATATTGGTAAATATTGTCTGTTATTGAGTAGAAAATAAAACTTGGGCATGTTTTAATATGGTATCTAGATGGGGGGGTTTGTAATTTGATTGGAAATAGAGTTTATTTCCTATAGAGTTACCTTCTCTTGACCAGATGCTAATATATTGCGACAGCTATTAAGGAGATGTGACTAAATATACTTTAATGTTTAAAAAACATTATTCATTATTATTGTTCACGTAATAAGCATTATAACTTCGAAAGGAATTTTCAACAATATATGCATGTTTTACATATTATTGTTATTTTTTAACTTTTATCAAAAATGACATTCTTGTACACGTAGTTATGGATAATATTATAGATTAATTACTAATTTTTTTAATTAATAACTATTTGTGCTCAGTTGTTGACATTAATAGCTATCTACTGATGCGTTAAAGTTTTGGAATAATGCAATAATAAAAATTTAAATTTCATCTCTCTGATAGATGCTGCGATCTGTAAATATGAGCATTACTTTCAACTAGGATTGTCAAATGCCTTTATTATCATTGGAAGAATTCACTGTTCTTCAAAGTAATTTTTCCAATAGATTAATGTGAAGGACTTTTATCATTGGGCATGTCTTTTCTAGTTTCATTTCATTCTAATGTATTTCACATGGATTTTTAGTCAGTTTTAGTCTTAATTTATCAATAGAAAATAAGTATGTTGCTGCATTCTCTCCCATTGCACTATATTTAAAGCAATAAATTGAGGTGGGGATGCAAAACTGTGGGAAAGGACATATGAAATGTTCTTATATGGTTATTCATTTGAAGTTTTATTTTGTGGAAGTGTGTATGCTATGATCTCTTAGTGGCTTTATTGCCTTGTTAGTATGAAACAATTATAAAAGGTTTGAGTGATATTTATGAACAAAATTCAATAAATAAAAGAATACTTTTATTTATTGAATTTTGAATAATGAAACAATTATAAAAGGTTTGAGTGATATTTATGAACAAAATTCAATAAATAAAAGAGTACTTTTATTTATTCAATTTTGTTCATAAATATCACTCAAACCTTTTATAATTGTTTCATCCTAGCAAGGCAATAAAGCCACTAAGACACAAAAGGTTACTGAGTGTAAAAGAATATAAGAAAAAGAAAACCCTATTAAGGAGAGAGGACAATAAAATAACAGGAATTAAGAAGACGGAAGATAACAATTGACAATGTATCTAAATTTCTGGAGATCAAAGTTCACTGGAAATCAAGAAGCCAGAAAAGAGTTCCGCAAGCGGGAAAGTGTAAGAGAAGAAAATGTTAGCATATAACTTACGGTTACATCTAGCCACTTCAAGTGTAATATGATAAGATCTGTAGAAACACATTACTGAGGAGGGAAAACAATAAAAGAAGAGGAATTAAGAAGACAGAAGATATCGATTGACAATGTATCTAAATTTTTGAAAAGCAAAGTTGATTGGAAAGCAAGAGGCCAGAAGCAAAAAGTGCATGAAAAGAAACTGATGGTTACATCTAGGCATTTCAACTTTAAAATGATGAAACCTAACTGCCAATCTAGTACTGCACTTAAATTTGTAAAAATAAGGTACCAAAGAGGAAAGCACATCAAAACAATTACCATGAAAATATTTATAGAAAAGGCACAAGGAAGCTATGTCATGTTCATGGGAATTTTCTCCTTAGGCTGATTTGACTCTGCAGAAGTGGCATTTCATGTCCTAGGTGTTAAGGTCTGAACTAGTGGAATTAAATAATGGAACTCATCTACCATAAAAATAGGCTTGCAATGTTATATCTGTGGGAAATAGGGTGTAGAGTGGTAAATAAGTCTTCCCTTATAAGACTGTATAGATGATTTTGAACCCTATGAAGGCCTGAGAGAGAGAGATTTTAAACACATGTTTTTTTTAAAATCATTTCACCTCAAGCAAGGCAATAAAGCCACTATGACTCAAGGGGGTTAGTGAGTGTAAAAGAATCTGAGAAAAAATCATTATTAAGGGAAGCGGCCAACAAAAGAAGAGGAATCAAGGAGACAGAAGATGATGAACATTGCATTTAAATTTTTGAAAATCAAAGTTGATAGGAAAGCAAGATGCTGGAAGAGAGCTCCACAAGCGAGAAGTGTGAGAGAAGAGAACATTACCATAGAAATTACAGTTGGATCAACTGTAAAATGATGAGATTTAGCTGCCAATTTTATACTGTAATTATAGGTTTTAAAATATTTGGTGTCAATTATAGGTTTCTAAAAAAATCCGATATTAATTATAGATTTCTAAAAAAGTAATGAGAAACATTTGGAGTATAGACCTGAAGTAGATTTTAGAAGGAACTGAAAACAGGAAACAAGGGATAAACTTCCACTCTTGTTCAGAAAACTGGAAAGGAGTGTGAACCGGGCGATAGGCGAACCTATCTAGTCCTATTGGTGAAGGAGATAAAATAAAATAAAATAATTTTTCAGGCCGAGAAAAAGCTAAGGAGGGTTGATTCAACTTGAAACAAAGAAAGTTTGAGGCAGAAGAGGAGAATATCATTACATCTCTTGCATTGATTTTTAGTCTGACTGGAGAACTTGGATGTTGGTGGGAAAAGAAAAATCATTTGATAAACTTAATTCAAATATTTAGTTATTAATTGCTGAAAAGTCAAAATAAGCATTTAGAACTTAATCGTAGTTTATATTTAGAAAACCGAAGACTTTCATTTTTTGTATTAGGAGTAAGAGGTATTAGGATTAGATGGTATAAGGAGTAAGAGGAATTAGGAGTAAGATATATTAGGAGTAAGAGGTATTAGGATTAAGGGGTATTAGGAGTAAGAGGAATTAGGAGGAAGGGGTATTAGGAGTAATAGAAATTAGGAGTATGAGGTATTAGGATTAAAGGGTATTAGGAGGAAGAAGTATTAGGAGTAAGGGTATTAAGAGTAAGAGGTATTAGGATTAAAGGGTATTAGGAGTAAGAAGTATTAGGGGTAAGAGTATTAGGAGTAAGAGATATTAGGAGTAAGAGGTATTGGGAATAGGGGGTATTAGGAGTAAGATGTATTATGAGTAAGAGATATTAGGAGTAAGGAGTATTAGTATTAATGGACATTAGGATTAAGTAGTATTAGGAGTAAGGGGTATTAGGAGTAAGAGATACTAGGAATAAGGGGTATTAGAAGTAAGTGGCTTGATGACAAGTTTTCAAAAACATCCATTATTAACATTCAGACTAATAATTTTTATTTCACGAAAGCTATGAAAAATAACTTTCAATCTTTCAGACTTGCAAATAGGATTTTAAGTGTTTGAGATTCATTAATAATATTGCTCTGTCTCTGACATAGAGCTCTCCCTGGATCTATATCCTCTTGGAAATTCCATATGAATTACTATTTTTTATTATTAGTAGTATATATATATATATATGTATATATATATTAAAAAATATGCATAATACTCAACATTGGTTTCATACCATCTGCAATCCTCAGGTGCAATTTTTGGGTTTACACCACTTGTTTAATACTTCTGGTTCCTGCAAGATATTTTATTGCTAGAGTGGAATAGTCTCTTGAGAGGATGCTTCCTGATCGCTAAAATTTTATCAACTTTTATTTTCAACTGTTATATACTTTCACCATCTCATTCATTAACCCTCTACCTTGAGTGTCTCTTGGGCCTTGTATCCATGAATTATTTTTACCTACTCTCTATATGCTTGTGTTTCATGTATACTTAAGTGTATGTGTATGAGTGTGTATGTGAATGCCTGTCAGTTGTTGTATATATCTTTGAATGCCTGTTTGAAACCATTCTTCATGTTTGTTATAAAAATCTGTAATTACTCTCTGTCACTTCTTTCTGTTCCATGTTCCTTCCTGCAGATATGGAAGCATGTGTGAAGACCTAACAGATATGGAAGCAAGACGACTGGTAAGTGATTCAAAATCCGTTCAATGTTTTACTGTTCACCTCAAAATTAGGGGTTCAGTTTTTATCAACAATCAGTGTACGCCCCTTTCTAGTGCGGGCATACTGGTGTTACTTTTGCTGAATTTACCTCAGAAAATCAATCTTTTTAAACCTAATTCGGTAAAAGATGACATTTCCTATTTCTGTTTATTTTGTTATAAGACATCAGAGAGTTTCATAGTGCAAACAATACCACTACTAATACTACTATTACCACTACTACCACTAATACTAATACTACTAATACTATTGTTACTACTAATGCTAATACTAATACTATTATTACTACTAATACTACTACTATTACTACTAATAATAATAATATTATTACTACTACTGTTACTACTAATACTATTACTACTAATACTACTACTACTACTAATAATAATAATAATACTATTACTACTACTACTACTACTACTACTAATGCTACTGTTTTTACTACTATTACTACTACGACGACTACTACTACTACTAATAATAATAATAATGGTAATAATTAAACTTGACATCAAACAAGAAAATATCTCCTCCTCGACGTATCTGTTCCAGGTGACCATCATATGAAGGTCAAAGAAATTAAAAAGCGTAATAAGTACACTGATCTCTGGATTGAAGTTTTCAGAATAAGAAACGTTCAAGTAAATATACGATTGATGCGTTGAGGTCTATATCACCGAACGCAAAGATTTACATTAAGAAAATCGGATAAAGCTTAATATCCCATCGCTTGAGAAGTCCGCAGTGCTTGGTGCTCTTTGTCTGAAATTGTACCGCTTGATTGCGATCACCCATAATTGCAAGATCACCGATTGAAAAGAAAAAAAAACATGTGCGGAAGAAGATCAAAATTTATGTTATAACAGAAATGGCTCTCATGTCTTCTGATTTTAATTGATTGGGGGCGTTAGCATGTAAATATCTTGGTGAATTTAAATAACTGATAAGAAATTCAAAATCCGTTTAATAATATACTGTTAATCCCACAATTAGGAGTTTGAGTTTTATCGGTAAACACAATGTACTTCCATTTTGAGTGTCAACATATTTATGTTACTTTCGTTGAACTCAACTGAGAAAATCGAGCTTTTCAAACCCTACTTAGTAAAAGATAACATCTCCTATTTTTGTTTTTGTCACAAAATATATGAGATTTTCATAGGGTTATAACAGGAGAGAGCTATGGAAGAAAGATTTATTATCCCATTTTGTTTCCCCCATTATGGGCATTGTTATATCTATGATATAATAAAACTGTAATTCACGGACAGAACGGAATGGGTGAAAGGAAAAGGAATTACAAACATGCTTTTGTTCTGAGAGAGACTTTTCTACTATTAAGACATACACCAAACTATATATACTGAAATACACGCGGAAAACTATATATATATATATATATATATATATATATATATATATATATATATATATATATATATATATATAGCAAAGCAGAGTGTAAAGAGGAACAAAAAGAAAAGGTTTTACATGTAATATGGAGATACTCCTGTGTCTGGAGAAGCCATGTTTAGAACTCCAGATTCAAACGAGTCGGATTCATCTACTATGTCCAAGGCGATGACATATTCCACGAAGGGGAAACGGCAAGTCTTGGGTTTTCCCAAATTGAGGACTGCGAGCCGAAGTTTCTTTCTATATCATAGAAAATTATATTCCCAAAGGGAAACGACACCATGTCCTTGTAAGCTGCTGGTGGAGGGAGATTTAGCCACATCCCGGGACATTTGGCCCAAGTTTAAAAAAAAAAAGTAACCGCTCGGTTTGGCTGCCGTAAACAAACTGAATGTCTGGCCACTCTCGTCACTCTCTAAAGTGACGTCACTAAGCATGTGATCCTTGTGACTATTTGTTACTATCCTATAGTCATACAGAAGGCGACTATCTCCAAAGGGAGATAATCACCTTCTGTATCCCTATAGGATGAATACTACCACCAACACCAACACCATCACTACTACTACTACAACTAATAATAATAATAATAATATATGCAATTGTACTTGTAGCTTCCAATCTTAACTGGTTGGGAAGGGTTATTTTCTAACAGAGGGCACATTAGAATATATAAATCTTGAAGAGAACTGCTGCCATTTTATTTACAGGGTAACCATTCCTTACTCTGTTGCGTTAAAAATGTCGATTCTCTCCCTTTTGCTGAGATAGTCACGAGGATCACGTGACGGTCCGTAAATGACGACAGGAGATATATTGATGAAGAGCAGTTGTGGTGTAGAACCCAGAGAAGAAAGACGTCCCTAGCCCACAGCGGTAGGTCTTACAGGAAAAAACTAAAAAACACATGGCCTAACCTCGTTCGTAGAGAAACCGCCGTAACTCCCGTTTTTCCTTCAGGAAATATTACAAGTAAGGTTCCCCTTTCTTACAAACCGTTTGTTGTTGTATATGTTGTAATTTCTCTGCGTGGGACATGTGTATATGTGTATATATCTAATTTTGTGTAAGACGTAGCATTAAAAACCTCTCCAAGAACTAAGCATGTTTATTATTCTTTTCCCATTCAGCTATTTCGTCTGTGAATTACGGTGTTGTTATATCACGGATATGACAATGCCCATAACAAGAGAATTGTAATTGAGAAAATAAATGAAAAAGTTTTATTGTATAATCCAGAGAGCTAAAAGCAAATTCTAGTATGCAGAGAATTTTCAATGGGCAGTAAAACCGGAAATCCATTAGGTTGCTAAACATTCTCCTGCAACATTCGCTGTGAATGACTGCTAAAAATATCTCCACCCCAAATTTACAGACAAATCTCACAGTTTCAATGTGTTAAATTTGTTAGATAAAATGAAACTTTCCTCTCAACCATGCACATCGGAAGTTAGTCAAACTGATTTTTTTTATTATTTTTGCGAAAAAGAGACAGTTCAAGTTGGCTACACGTCAACTATTTGAAAGAAAATGTTAATTGAGACAAATTTAACGATGATTCTCACATCTTTCCAGCCGGCACCATTTAAACAGGTTTAGAATAAAGATGGGTGGCGGACAATGAAGGAAGCCAGCTCTAATGAACGCTCTATAAAACAGAACCAAAGATCTCCAAACTTAATATGATAGTATAAGGAATTTCGTTCGTGCAAATATGACGGAGGAGGATTTAAAATAATTTTAATATCATATCCACCTTTTTTCCTTCTATTTTGTGAGTCACTTAATCCTTGCGGGTTTCGCCTACCTGAAGAATGGATGCAACTGGAAATCTAGTGTAAAAAGAGAAGTTGATATTTTTGGGATTAAATCCAAGTGTGTAACCAAACAGACTGCTGACTTTATCATTAGAGCTGAAAAACTTGATCAAGTCAAATTTGTTTTCTTTTTCTTAATGCTTCTACTGATGGAAATTTATTTATACGTAACTTCCATAGATTCGCGATACACCAGGTTCAAAAAAATTTTTTTTAAATGAAAAATCTTTCTTGAAGCTTTTATTTAAGTTTTACTTTCAAGTTACAGATTAAATTTAATATTTCCAATAAGCAAAATATTTTGCTCTATTTCAAAACTAATATAAATTGATTGGAAGGAGATTTCATTTTGAAATTGTTGATAATTATTTTTTTTATTTTAGAGATATTTTAGCCACCTGTCATAAGAATGTAATTCACTTTATTAGATAATATTCCAAGAATAAAATAAACTTTTCTGAAACTTTATTTGATGAATATTAGCGGATTTAAAGTATAATTAATATAATTTGAAACAAATATTTACTTTAAGTTTAAAATATCGCAGAAATGCATTTTTTAACACGGCAGTAGCTATTTATTTAAGCTGTGGGGTTTTGATAGCTTTATGCCAGATGGATGTTTATCTAATGTTGTTCTACGGGGGCTTTATCTGTAAAAAATGTAATTGAACAATATAACGTGAGCGCCTTTTATATATCATATTTAAGTATTCAGTAATCTTATAAATTTAGGAAAATAGTCTCTGTTTTATTAAATTTTAGATACTTTAGCTTTAAATTTACTATAGTTATCGCTCTTATTTTCTGATAATGTTGTGTATGGACGTCCGTATCTACAAAATTTCGGCACGTTTATACACATACAAAAACAATTCAAAATTCTCTTAAAAATATTAGTGTTTGATGATTTGTTAAAATTAACTATTCATCGTTTTTTTCTTAAGACAATGGTGTCCTTAATATATAAAAAACAATTAAAACTTCTTAAATTAAATAATGTCTTAGTTATATTGCATTTTTTTATTTTACGATCCAAAGTAGATTTTCGGTAAATGGTGTTTCTATTTTACAAAAAACAAAAAACAAAAATGATGGTTTAAATTGTCCAAGGAGTTCTGCTTTTAACTAATATAAATATTTAGTGGGTGAAATTTAATTTCTTGAAATCACATAAAATTAAGTAAGTACGGGGTTAACAGATTAATATATATATATATATATATTTTTACCAAGATTTTCTAAAAGAAAATTTCTAAAATAATTAATTTGTGAATAAGTCCTTAAAGTTTCATTAAAATCTAAAAAAATATTTGATTTTTGCAAGAATTTCCAAATCAATGTGTTTTTCCCGCAAAAAAGACGCTAAAATCTCCTATATGAATCTCCCCCCTTCCGCCGTTGACACAAAATTTCGAACGTGCTACAAAGAATTAAAAATTTTAATTAAATAATCAAATAACATTTTTATATTTACTCTTAATAATAACATAAAGATTTTGACGATAAAACTTTGTTTTTATCAAGTTTGGTGCATTTTGTTTCATCGAATTATTGAAGGTACCTAACTATACGTCTTTATTATCTTCTTTTATTATCTGCTGTTGACGTATATATACATTTCCAAGACACTGTGAAATGTCGGTCTCTAGCTTTCTTACTATATTCTCACTAGCGCTTCGTGCTATTTTCACACCAGCCTAGACAAACAGAAGCAATCAAATGTTGCTTGCTTTGTCCTTGAACAAAGCAAACGCACATATATTGGATACCTCCAGGCCACAAATATAAGGATGATAATGGTCGGGGTAGGCGTTTCCTTATGTGGAAGCATTCGGCATTCATTGATCGAGGAGCCAGTGCTGCTCGAGTTACGCTTTTCTTCATTTTCTAGCCATTTGTCCGGGATCAAAGTGTAGTATCTGTTCCCCTAATTTCTAACGGTGATAGTAATATTAGCCGTTTCCTCATGAGGAAACATTCGCGATTAATTGACCGACTAGCCAGTGACACATCGGTTGAAATATATACAATCTTTCTATTAAAAGGATTTTTCAAGAAAATCGGATTCTCAATTCCGATAACTTTTGTTGCGTTTTCAGTTACTGACGGTGTTTTCCTTCCCAGCCCTTTGTTCGAGATAGCGTAGAACGTCAACATCTTGATTATGTCATTTTCTCTTTGTGTTACATGTGCTATCCATTTTAGTTGTTGCTGCTGGTGAAATTCCTTAGGTGGTGTCCTTTCTGTTATTCGGTAATGTTGTTGGTTTGCTATTCTGAAGCGCCAGTCAATGAAATTCGAAGAGGGGTGGTTCTACAGGTTTCATTCATTCACGCAACGCCATTTTCAACCATTGATTTGAGCAGTTGTATACAGCTGATAGCTTAAAGATTTCTGCATGCGTTTGTCACTATGCATGGCACACATATGAATAGTAATGCGTACATCCTAATGTTTTGCAACAATGGGAAACAGCTCATTTGTTGATAACTCAGGATCGCGTGTTCTATTTGAGTTGTGTCGCATAAGGTGAGTATACGAATTCTCCGACATTGACCCTGCGTTGTGCTTTATCGAGATATTAAAAGGTGACGTGTTTGTGTGTAATTTAAGTGCGTGCGTGTTGACATATAAACAATTTAAAGAAGAAGCAACAAAAACTTGGGTTTATACTACGGACTTTTTTTTTTAATTGTGATTGTCAGGAAACAAAGTTCTCAACGTTTCTTAGGTATGTCCATTTTCCTTTAGGTACACGATGTTAGGTGTTATATATATATATATATATATATATATATATATATATATATATATATATATATACATATATATAGCACCTAACATATATATATATATATATATATATATATATATATATATATATATACAATCCATTCACCGGGGTTGAATAAGACCAACACACTTAGAGTTGGTACGAATAAATTTATACTCACATGAGGTAATTTTGAATTTTTTTGTTGTGTAATTTATATTCTCTGTTATAATAAATACATTTAGCCATCTTTGTAGATCAGTTTTAATATTTGATATTATTAGTATCCATCTGGATTATACACCAACAGATCTATTACTTGTACTATATATATATATATATATATATATATATATATATATATATATATATATATACCTTGAGCTCGACCATTGTATTAATGGTCAAGCTCAAGTCAGCCTTGTGCGGAGTTGGGACAACCAAAGGAAAGTTTGTATGTTATCGTTGGAATGTTTAAACATGATAATGAGATGTTCATTTTCTTTTTGGTCCAAGGGTTATGGTGAGTATGCGCATTGTTACAATTGTTACGATAAAGTCAGCCGGGCGCTGATTTGGAACAATCAAATAGAAAGCTTGACTTACTTCATAGGTGGAGGTTTTGGAAGACACGTGCGAACGCCATGCGTTGTAAAGTGGGAAGAGAGCGTTCAATTGTCAGTGGACCGGGGTAACTAACGTTCCTCAGCGGGAACGAATTACCACGATGTGCTACATCTTGGAGCAAAGTAGAGAAAAGATAGAGAAATAGGAAATGTTTACCTTTTTATAGACTTCAACAGCGCCACCTAACTGCGTTAAAAAAACAAGTATGATAATAATATTTCTTATTCGTTTAGCATTAAGGGAAAATGTATTTCTTTTTTATTATTCATTATTATTATTTTATTTCTCTATTTTTTTTCCCCCAGCACATTTGTTATTGTAAAATGACAAATAACTATTAGCCTGTTAGTCATGACAGGAACTGATGGTGATTCTCTTCTCTGGAAATGCGGTGAAGGTGGCCTTCTGATCAAAACTGACTTCATTCCACCAAAAATATTGAAATGAGAACACTCGACCAATTCTTAAAATGTGTGCACAAACTTATTGTTAATCTTTGTCCAATTTCGGTTAAGGGCAAAGTCAAATTTTTCTACGAATTATTTAATGAATACATTGAAGAAAATTTTTTCCAGAAATTACCCAACAATCTATATAATTTCTGGGTCTACCAAAATAATAATAAATTGCAAAAAGAAAGCAAATGCAATATATGCGGGCAAGCTAATGAAAGAGTTAACCAAACACCCAGTGAATATCACAAGTTGGCACAGAAAGAGTACAAACATTATATGCCTGCCATTTTGATTAGTGTAAATCGGACCTCTATCTGTCATTTTCACTCAAATGTAAATAAAACTTATGCCTACCGTTTAGACTTTAGCGTAAACCGAACCTAGGCCTACTATTTTACTCTAATGTAAACCGGACCTATGTCTACCATTTTTACCCTAGTAGAAACTGGAACTATGTCTACCTTTTTTACTCTAGTGCAAACCAGACTTATGATTACCTTTTTTTTTGCTCTAGTGTAAACCTGATCTATGCTTACCTTTTTTTATTCTAGTGTAAACCAGACCTATTTCTATCTTTTTTTACTCTAGTACAAACTGGACCTGTGTCTACCTTTTCGGCTCTATCCCTACTTTTTGACTCTAGTGTAAACCAGAGCCATATTTGCTATTTTCACAATTCATTGTGGTTCTTGTCTTGTGAGACGTTAATTAACCCAACAGAGATTGCCAGGTAGTTTAACCTACTAATCTGACTCTTATAGTAAAACATTAAAAGTCCATCGGAAAGGTATTATGCACAACGAAACAACAACGTTAAGCATTGCAGAGTATATATGTATTTCAAAGTATATTAGATGTTCAAAGAGGAAATTAAAAAAAAAGAAATAGACAAGAAAAAAATGCTAAGTGAAAGAAAACGCGATATAATTATGTTAGCCTATTTTTGGACAGCTCACAAAGTAGAGTTCAAAAGCGCATACCATTTCTCAAGTAAATAATATTTTTATATAGCAAGTGGAAACGGCTGCGATCAGCTTGTGCTTATAATGGTGGACGACGGAAATAGCCGACAAGTATTCGGCGGCATTCATCCGCTGCCTGGACAAAGTTGGTTGGTTAATTTTGTTTCAACACCTTTACGAGTTATTTAATGCTGAAATTTAAATATTTTGAACGCAATTGCATGCATTCAGCCACAGATAAAATGTTTTGCTGCTCATTCTGCTTTAAAATGTATTTTGTTGGTCATTTTCAGAGCTGGACACCAGATCGTTAATCTGTTAATCTTTGATTAACGAAGTTGTCATTTTCTTTGGCGATTTGACTTTCAAGTTGACGGATCATCACAGATGGGTGCCGTTAATCGACTGTTGATCAGTTAGCTCTTTAAAAATCTAACGGAAGTTATCATCGCTAAACCGTTAATGTTAAGTTCCGAGTCTGTTCTTTATGAGGTTTCGTGGCATTGGCAGTATTAACTTCGACGACATCAGCAAATTCAAGTTCTTGAGATGCCATGATGGCGTTCAAAGTTGGCTTGGAGGTTGAATGGTTGGCGAAAATGTTAACTTCGTTAATTAAAGCGATTAACGGTTTTGTGCCCAGCAATGCATAGTTATAGTAAAATTACAAATTTTACACTAAATATGCAATGTTGGTAATTTTACTGTAAATTGTTACTGCTGGTAATTTTACTATAAAAATGTATTTTATACTTTCATAATTTTTTGTTTGGTGGGGGTCACTATTTGTCCAAAGCTGGGACTCTAGCAGGTGCTACCACCCCCGGATCGGAGTGGACCTGGGAACAACAGCAATTAAGAGGTGGTTCCACACTCCTCAAATCCTCCCGATCAAAGGCCTTGCTACCGGATATAGTTTATTGTCGCACCCAATATCAGCTCAGAAAAAAAGGAATTGATTTATATTTAATCCCAGAACAAGAGATGTGTTCACTTCGCTTGTGGGTTCTGTCTGCTATGAATATTCTCTACCTCAATGCCGTATTTCTGCCGTCGGACTGGACACGGCGTTGCTTTAAAACAGCGTTTCTTAAACTATGGGTCGCGACCCCATTTTGGGTCGCGAAGACTTGAATTTCAGTTTACATGTTATTTCGCACACGCTCAGTATTTAACGTGACGCGCCTCGCAATCGCCGCGGTAATAAAACGCGCATGCGTCGCCGTTGTGACAAGGGCAGTGACAACGGATGTATTTTCAGTGTAGTTGGTTAATGCATGGGGTCGCAAAAAATCTCATCATGAAAAATGAGGTGATGAAAGAAAAAGTTTAAGAAACCCTGCTTTAAAGGATGCCCGACCTCCCTCATTTCACTAAAGATGAGAGGGGTCTGTGAAATACCGACGCCAGCGTGACAGTGGTCGCGGGAACCGAGCGATTTTTGTCCCTGACCATGTGTACGCGCATAGCTATCCTACGATATAATGATCATATGTCACATCGTGCCTCCGTGAAGAATAGTGGAGATAACTCGCATGTAAGCTCCTTGGAGTAAACCGCCGCGTGCTCATAGTAAGATTTGACTTAGTTTAAAGTTTGTATTTGGTGACCGTTGGTATGTAGGCGACCTTTTGTGTGTTTTGGTGACCGTTTGACAAACTTTTGTGTGTTGGCAATTATTTGGCGACTGCTGCTGTGTTAGCGACCTTTGGTGTGTTAGCGACCTTTGGTGTGTTGGTGACCTTTGGTGTGTTGGTGAGAGTTTGGTGAACTTTTGTCTGTTGGCGACTGTTGGTGTGTTAGCGACCTTTGATGTGTTGGTGACCTTTGGTATGTTGGTGACAGTTTGGTGAACTTTTGTGTGTTGGCGTCTGTTTGGCGAATGATGGTGCTTTGGGGACTGTTTGGCGACCTTTTGAATGTTACCGAGCTTTTGTGTGTTGGCAATTATTTGGCGAGTGTTGCTGTGTTAGCGACCTTTGGTGTGTTGGTGACCTTTGGTGTGTTGGTGGCAGTTTGGTGAACTTTTGTGAATTGGCGACCATTTGGCGACTGCTGGTGTTTTGGGGACTGTTTGGCGACCTTTTGAATGTTACCGAGCCTGTGTTTATTCTTCATTTCTTACATTTCATATATTATTTGAATTTGGCATACTATCCGCGTCGAAATAGTCCATTTGGAAATGTACACAGATATACCTGTATATATCACCTCAAAAGTATCGCGGAAGTTCTTTTCCTAATGGTCTCTTCAAAATCAGATGATATTTGGATATAGGCATGTAGTTGAATTTGCTAAATTCTTGAAAATTAATATGATGCATTTACATTAAACTTTGAAATAACCTTTTATTTTCAGGGAATTTATAGGTAGTTACTATAGCAATTGAAAATTATGAAGCAAAACGTTTACGAAAGAATTTATCCGTTCTTTTTCTCTGTTGTGTTTCTTGCAGTTCAGTGTAGACCAAATCGCTCGAAGACAAATCCGATTGATCAAAATAAGAATGGTGAGTGCTTTACCAAATACTTTAAACACTTGAAATTTCGATAAATTTTAAAGCAAAGTCCTGTTATAGTAGCAAGCCCAACAGATCCAATAATGTAAACCTGACAACTGCTCTCAAAAAAGGACCTCCGATCTGTAGGTAACTGGCGCAAGGAATAGCTTGTAAATTGTAACGCCTCCAAAACAAAACTGATTTCATTTAATCATCACAAAGAACCGTTTTTGTCTGCCAACAGCATGACTGATGCCGGACTCCAGGAGATTAACACTTTGCGCCTTCTTGGTCTCAAGTTTTTATACTGAAATAAAGTGGACTGATTATACAGAATAATCGATCCTGACCAGGCATCTCGACTTCACTTACTTTCTCACCGACATGACGCGACTTCCCTCTGTCTTTTCTACAACAGTTTCTTTTCTCGCACCTCTCACACTTTATTAAAATTCGCTTATTATATAACTGTTTCAATTGGAACAAAATGACTGACATCTGTCCATTCCTACTTCATATCACAAGCTTAATGATGCCATTCCCGTGGTTATAGGTTATTTTTAGAAATTTACTTTCCTTTTGAAACGAAGCTCTTTCACTCGGCCAACATGTCCGCCCGAAGAATATTGAGAAAGAGTATTCTCAGTGGACATGTACGCCTGTAGAGTTGTAACGGTTAATCATTACAGAGAACCTTTTCTGCCTGCCATCATCATGGCCGATGCTAAACTCCAAGAGAGCAACACTTTGCGCCTTCTTTGGCACACGTTTTCCACTGAAATGAAGTGGAATGATTATGCAGAATCAATAGCTAGAGCTACTGCTAGGAAAGTTGGTTCACTGTATCGTGCTATACAATTTTTCTTGTCAGAATCCATTTTGCACATTTATAAATCTACCATTCGCCCGTGCATTGAATATTGTTGCCACATCTGGTCTGGTGCTCCTGCTACATATTTTGAAATTTTTGACAAAATTCAAAGAAGGATCTCTAATTTAATCGATCCTGACTGGGCATCTCGATTTCAGTCACTTTCTCACCGACGTGACGTGTCGTCCCTCTGTCTTTTCTACAACAGTTTCTTTTATCGCACCTCTCACATGTGGAACTCCTTTCCAGTCGCCATTTTCTGTCCATGAAAAGTTCCTCTATCGACATAACAGATCAACGCCTTGCCCTGGGGGTCGCCATTGTGATCGACAAACGAACTTGGGCTAGTCCTTCTGCTATATATCTTGAGATTCTTGACAAAATTCAAAGAAATGTCTGTAATGTAATCGATCTTGTAATCTAAATGTGAAAAGAATTACACTCTTGAAACATGATTAAATCATATACAGAGATACAGATATAGATAAATAATGCAGATATATACATTTCGGACAGAACGATCAACTGCCTAAAGAGATTTCAATGTTTTCTCAACAAAATTAATAATTACTATAACAACTATAATTTCCTAAATTCTGACACTTTTACTGCCTAACCTTATAGAAATACCGAGTGGGTTAATATTCGTTTGAGAGTTACATCTCAACTTTTGATCACGAGTAACATCCGCTCAAAGAAAGACAAAATCAAGCGCTCGAAATTCGTGCATGGCTGAACGAACGTTTTGCGAGTTTCACTCTTAAGACACTAATTGAACTTTGTATCTTCATTCCCAGATCTGTACCATGGAAAAGACGCATTATTAATATTCACAGCAATAACAAACATTTTGGTTAAGCCAACTAACATAATTTTGAACAAAGTTTTTAGTTTCTAACAATACCAAGAACAAGAATGATGAAAAAACGAAATGAAATTGGTAAATGAAAAACTCTGTAGTCGTAGATTCAATCGCCACAAAAGGCCTACTTAGTACTGCGGCAAATAATCATTG
Source organism: Acanthosepion esculentum (assembly GCA_964036315.1). Lineage (NCBI taxonomy): Eukaryota > Metazoa > Mollusca > Cephalopoda > Sepiida > Sepiidae > Acanthosepion > Acanthosepion esculentum. The sequence goes on along the minus strand of OZ038484.1, from coordinate 54,360,577 downwards.
CCGACTTTCAATTCACAACCACTAAAGATACAAACATCAAAGACAACAGCCCGCTTTTAACTGTCTTCCATCATCTCCTGAACGCCTATACATGAGCCAATCTCTTCTTTCTTATCATTATACAGGTATCAATAAAGTCTCTTTACAATTTAAGAAAAATTATTACAAAAGCAAATGAACAGACAAATACGTGGCAATTGTTACAAAATGAGGAGTAGATGCTGAAGTTTATTTTAAATAATTTAATACAACTCTAATAAGGGCGCCATTAGTTGCACGAAGCACATGAAGACGGTACTCGATTTTTCGCCATGTTTGCTGCAGCATAGCCTCATCAATGGTAGCAATGGCATGTGATCTTTGCTTTAGATCAGTGATGTCTCGTATCGTTAACATAACCCCAGGGGAGTGATATCTGGCGAACGAGGTGACCAGGGAATTGGGCAATCCCTTCCAATCCACCGGTCTGGAAATGTTTAATTTAGAAACCCACGAACATGTTCCATGTAGATTACCCAGATCGATATACACCTGAGGAAGGTCGGATGGAAAAACTGCCGAAACGTTGTGAATGTTCTTTTTATATTATCCCTGCTATTCTTTATTTGCATTCAATTTACTTAGGTTTTTCTTGTCCCCTCCTGCCTTCCATATTTTCTGTGGGTCTCCGAGCCTTCTCTCCTCATTATGCGTTCTCGAAATATTTTTATTTTTTGTTCCGTGACAACAGTATAGTGGATAAAATAGATTAAACAAAAGATTCAAATTCCCTGTAAGTTACCCAGATCTGTATACACCTAAGGAAGGCTGGCGCATACAATGGCCGAAATGTTGTGATAAAAACAACAAAGATGAGGAAAATAGTGCAGATATAATATATTTTTATATTTTTATCTATTAATTTATTTATTATTTTGTTTATATATTTATTTTATTTTGTTATTCATATTTATTATTTATTATTATTATTATTATTATTATTCATTATTCAACATTTAGTTGAACATATTATTCAACATATTCAACATTCAAACATTATTTATTATTCAAATTTTATTCAACAAGTATTATTATTCAATATTATTTATTATTCAACATTTATTATGTATTTTATTTATTTTAATTTATTTATCTATTTAGTATTTTATCTATTTTTATACAAATATTTAAATAACCTGCAAATCCTTGATAAGCCGTAGCATAGAAAAAGAATCACCCGAATCAAATCTCCCAGAAATTCTTCTAAGTGGCTTTTATTTTTCGGTTCTTCTAGAATGGACCTCTGGGCATTGAAATCGAAGGCGGACTGAACAGTCCACTTGCTGGGAGGATCAATGTTGCAGCCATATTCGACGGCGCTGCTGCCAGGCAGGGTAAGAAGATGACCGTATGAAACAGGGTCAAATAATTAACATTTTCCAACGTTTCTCTTTGCAAATATTAATCAGTCTGCTTGCACCTACATCCTTCATTTTGCTCAACAGCATATTCCAGCCTACCAAAATGGGCCACCCCCACATTCAAATTGTTAACCCCCCGCCATTTGGGGAATGTGCCTCAGTTGCAGCGAATTTTACTAATATTGATTTTCGGGTCGGCTGACTTTAAACTTAAACTGGTCCAAATGAACGGCAAAAATAACCAGTAATAAAAGACCCAGTCGAAGACGGGTTACACTGTATATATATATATATATATATATATATATATATATATATATATATATATATATATAGTGTAACCCGGATATAAGAGAGTTGTCGGGACCGGAGAAGAAGTATCTTATATCCGGGTTTCTCTTATACCCGGGTCTCTTATATCCGGGTTACACTGTGTATATATATACACATATATATATATATATATGTGTGTGTGTGTGTGTGTGTGTGTGTGTAATTTGGCAGCAACTTTTCTTTTAAACATGTTGTGTTGAATGTTAAAGACAACATAGTCCTGCATATTCTCTTTTGAATTTTCTCATATTTTCTAATGAGACTTTTTATTTGAAAATTATATCGAAATAAATATTGTCCGTAAGATAACCGAGTACTTTCGAACATCATTGTTCATCTTCAGGGTTAAAATTTTTAACAATGTCTTATATATATAGAGAGAGTCAAAATTTGACTGTTATGCACTTGATAACATCATCGCGTCTTTTGAAATTAAAATGATTTTGTAACGTTTATTTAGTTTGTAAAAAAATAAAATGTAGCAACATGATTCCGCTACAAGACAATTTGCAAATGTTTTTAAAAATTTTCACTCTACAAATATATAAGACATTGTTAAAAATTTTGACCCTGAAGATGAACAATGATGTTCGAAAGTACTCGGTTATCTTACGGACAATATTTATTAAGATATAATTTTCAAATAAAAAGTCTCATTAGAAAATATGAGAAAATTCAAAAGAGAATATGCAGGACTATGTTGTCTTTGACATTCAACACAACATGTTTAAAATATATATGTGTGTGTGTGTGTGTGTGTGTGTGTGTGTGTGTGTGTGTGTGTGTGTGTGTGTGTGTGTGTGTCACTAATCCCGGGACGAGGAGTGATATTTTGATGTTCGGCGGAGAGTACATCTACTTTGATCCTAAACAGATTTTTCCGATCTATACGTAAAGAATTCTCTTCTACATTTTAACGCACACCCAGCTTGTAGAGTATAGTGATTTTATGTAATAAACTCATTTACACTATTTTCTCCTTCAAAAAATATTTTCAGTCTATTCTGAAATTAAAAGAAAAAACATCAAATTAACGTCTTTTCTTTCCACAGGGGGTATTCACGTTGGAGATCAACTGATGATGGCTGACAACATCAAACTGATTGATGTCCCCTTGATTCAAGCAGAAAATGTCCTGGATCTTGCAGAAAAAAGGACAGGAGTGAGTAAAATATTCCCACCCATCCCTGTTTTTTTCTTCTTTTATATGCCATATCCCTTCAAGTCGTGAGTGATCATAGCTCTTCACAACTTCCTATCCATTGTAGCTCTAATTAATATTTGCCCATTTTCTATCACTTCCAGTCCCATAGCCTCATGATCTGCACTTCTTACCCCCTCCTCTTACGTTCATACAACAACCTCATTCGTACTCCCGAGAGGATGCTTCCCTGATCACTACAACATTAATCTCTTCAAGTCTAGGGTCAGCCGTTATCTATCCTAATATCATCAGAACCTGTCCTTCTTACCCCCTCCTCTTACGTTCATACAACAACATCATTCGTACTCCCATGAGAATGCTTCCCTGATCGCTACAATCTTAACTTCTTCAAGTCTAGTGTCAACCATTATCTATCCTACATATCCTCATAATCTGCACTTCTTACCTTCTCCTCTTCGTCAAGCAACAACCTCATTGACTAAAGCTCTACTCTGGGGACATCTATTGGATGAGTAATTAATAAAAACAAGTCTGAAAGTGAAAACAAAATGTTAAATTTTGGTATATGCTGTGTAGTATTACGTGAGGTCATCGTTTGTTTATGAATTGTTAAAAAATATGTTCTTAAAGACTTGCTGCCGCCATATAATTATAATCTTCTCTTTACCAGGAACTGGTCAAATTTATTATTGCAGTTGCACCTCCAAAATATTATGAAGAAGAAGCGTAAGTAACAATTGCATTTGGTGACAATGCATATATATATATATATGTCTGTGTGTGTGTGTGTGTGTGTGTGTGTGTGTGAAAAGCAGAACTCTCTCTCTCTAAATAAATAAATAAATATATATATATATATATATATATATATATATATATATATATATATATATATATATATATATATATATGAAGAAATATAGTTTTTATGGGATAAAGTGCTCAATATCAGAGAGAGAGCGTATGTAAATATAAAAGTGAACATTGAAATCAACACTAAGAGGCGACAGGCTGTTTCTTACTAGACGCAATCGTCAGGTCATATATATATATATATATATATATATATATATATGTGTGTGTGTGTGTGTGTGTGTGTCTGTGTGTGTATAACAGATAATTAATGTCTACTATGTTTGATCATGAGCCGTTCTAAGCTTCGTATTGTTGCTTTAATTTTGGGAGAAAATAAAGACAAAAATTATTCAACATTTAAATATTTTTTTATTATGCTGTTCTTTGAGCTAAGATTTCGGCTCAAATGAGCCATCTTCACAGTTGTTATATAAACATTTAAACAAAGATATTCACCATCAAAGATGATATTCTGTTATGTTGACATTTATAGATATATTTTATTTTTCATCTGAATTTTTACACACACACACACACACACACACACACACACACATATATATATATATATATATATATATATATATATATAGGGTGCGATGAATAAATTGTCGTCTTAATTAAACAAAAATGAAAATAACACTGACATCTCATTTTAATCGATATATTTACCAAAATGACATAAAATATTTTGAAATACTAAATAAAATTGTCATTCGCTTCAATCATGACCTCCAGACGACTTCGGAAACTTCTGCAAATCTTCTGGACAGTCTCCTTGTTTAAGTTGGTAAATGCTGCCATAATCTTTGCATTCAGTTCATCTTTGGAGTTACAAGGAGTTTAGTTGGTCTCTCGCTCAACTGCGCCGCACACATAGTAATCAAGGGGTTGCAGTCTGGGGAGTTAGTTGTCTAGATGTAAGGGGTGATGTTGTCGCAGAAATTGTCATCCATGACTGGGTTCTCCTGCTTGTATTGCATGGTGCAGAGTCCAGTTGCCAGATATAGGGACTTTCAGCAGCCACCCTCTTGACCAAAGGAAACACTACCTCCTCAAGGCACTTGATGTAATCCGCCATGTTGAATCTGAGGCCCATACCGAGAAATTCTGGAGTTCTTTTCTAATCGTAATGATCAGAGTGATTTTTCCGAGCTGCCGTACCTTTGTAATCACCATCAGACTCCTCCAGCTCATTCCAAATCCTCTGCACTGTCCCTAGATTAACAGCCAAACACTCTGAAATGTTTGTATTGGAGCTTCCGGAGCGAATTGCAATCAGTACAGCATGTCGTTTCAAAATTTCTAGCAGATTGAATTGTTTCATTTTACTCTTTTTCTTACAGACCGTGCCCAACTGACCTAACTATGATGTGCAGTTGACAAAATCAAAAAAACAACGCGCATGCGCGAAATTAAAACACAAAATGGCGACAATTTACCCATCGTACACTATGTGTGTGAATATATATATATATATATATATATATATATATATATATATATATATATATATATAGACAGCATGAAGCCTTATCTTAGCCTATGCGTTTCGTCCTCTGTCAGATTTTATCAAAGGCAAACGAAACGCGTCGACTAAGATAAGTTTTCCTTTTGTCTTTATTCATATTGACCTTTTACATATATACTCTGTTTCTAATTTGTACGCACACACACACGCATACAAATCTCTCTTTCTCTCTCTCTCTCTCTCTCTCTCTCTCTATATATATATATATATATATATATATATATATACGGTTGCATGGATAGTAGTTTGTAATCCCGGGTTTCACGCTTTCGCGATCCTTAGACAAACTGCTTTATTTTTTAAAGAGTGCCACCCCACACAAATAATCAAACTTTTGAAAAAAAATAAAACCAGTTTGTCTGAAGTTCGCGAAAACGTGAAACCCTGGGTTACAAACTATTACCCATGCAACACCATATATTAGCTCTATCACGAATATTGAGCACTTTCCACTAAATTAAAATACTAAATATATATGTTTCCACTTCCGTTATATATTATATGGCTAAAAGATAGGATAGGCCCAAAATAACTTCTTTGCCTGGTTGGACATGTTTATATAAGTGACGAAAGGACACCGAAAATCCTCATGTACAGCCAACTGCATGACATTTCCCGGAATATCGTATGAAAAGATTTAAGCTTCACTTCATTCTTCAAGTAGGCTTAATTTTTGGACTCATCTGAACTTTGACATGCTTATAAGCTTCATAACAAATCAAGATGTATACAATCTTCTCTTCTTCCTCGTTTCTGTCTTCAAAGCAGTGGCTTTGCAATTCCCTCATTGCACTAATGAGTGTGGGGAGATGTCGACGCCAGTGCAGCAGTGGTCACGAAGATTGGGCAGGTTATCTTTGGCCAACATCTATGCGTATGGGTGCCGCACGTTAAACTGACCACGGGCCACATCATATCTAGATATCCGAAAGGCGTTTGATCAGTTTCTAACTAGGTATTTATGAAGATGACACAACCATTTACTACAATTTTAGTAGCAAGCCCAAGAGCCCCGACAAAGTAAACCGGGCAACTGCTCTAGACAAGGACCTCCAATCAGTGGTTAACTGGGTCAAGAAATGGCTTGTAACTGCTTTCAGTCAATCATCACAGAGAAGCTTTTTGCCTGCCATCAACATGACTCATACTAAACTTTAGGAGGGCAACACTCTACGACTTCTTTCCCGTCAGAATCCCTCTTGCGCATTAAAAAATTTATCATTCGTCCATGCACTGAATACTGCTGTGTATATTGGATATATCTGGTCTGGTGCTCTTTGTGTATATCTCGAGATTCTTCAAAAATTCAAAGAAGGGTCTGTAATATAATCATAACCAGGCATCCCGACTTCAGTCACCGACATGACATGGCTTCGCTCTATTTTTCTACTAATTGGATCTGTTCTGATAAGGTTTTTTTCCTAGTGCCTCGACTACATGATTTTAAGCACACTACTAGATTGGCGGCTAGGTCCCACCGTTTTACTGTTGAACTTGCTAGACACAACCGCCACTTCTACGCTAACCGTGTCTTTTCTAGCAATTCTTACCTGTAGGACTCCCTTCTGATTTCTTGCTTCCTTGATAACTACAATCTTCAAAAATGTAAATATTTTGTCTTCTTGAACGCTGTTTCTTTTTTGTCGTTTCCCCAATCCTTCCCACTACAGTCATTCTATTTCACTCCCTGTCACCCATTGCGTTCTAGCGGTATTATCGCCTTGCTTGGGGTGAGACGATTAACAAAATTATGCCCGTATGCATGAAAGACATTGTTGTAGCCGATATCGTACTGTATTTCTCATCAGCGCCAATAGTTGGTGTTCATGCCTTTTTCATGTGTCTCCATAGCTTTTTGTCGCTTGTAAGTCTAACTTTTGACTTTTTACCATCTCTCTTTTTTCTTCTTCTGCCATCCCACAAAATAAATGTGATTACTGCATTAATTACTTTAATTATTCTGTTTACGTTTCGGCTATAAAAATAGATATAGACCTTGAAGAGTTCCAGCAAGAGTTGCATATTTCTTTAAGTGGGTAATTGTGCCTTGCCTTTCTGTAAGGACCTCTATGGCCAAAACGCCTAGGTGTGCATTTCGTAAGTTATGTCTCAACGACAGTCTAGTACTGGCTTAAATTTTTTTTAAATGTCTAGGTACCGTAACGAACAGCTCGTCCTAACAATTATCATGAAAGTATTTATAGAAAAGCTACAGGGAGGCAACTTTACGACAATGGGAAATGACTGAAGCCTAGTCGCCAGATCAGGACCGATAATATTGCTGATTCTTCTTTGGATTTTATCAAGGAGCTCTAGATAAATAGTATATATTCTAAGCATGGACGAATGGTAGACGGTTATTTGATTTACCGATAAAAGTTTTTGCATTAAGTGTTTTTATGTTTTTATTTTTATATTTCAGTACTTATTTCTGAGGCAACCTCGGCCAACAAATAAGGAAATTATTTATGGACGATGAAATGCGTTCCCGGATGATCCAGAATTTCAATTATCAAATACCTCCAAAATTGGAATAAATAATCCAGAATGAAAAGGTTACCCAAATCTCAAAACACGCCTTGTTTTCTTTGAATGTTTATTCTTCTCTCCCTGTCATGACTTTCTAAAACAAGAACGAGTGTTTAGACCTGTCTTGCTGGTGCAAGAGTCTCGTACCCCCACTCCCGAATCTTTGATACGCACCCCGACTCTACTAAAACTCAATTTTCAGAAGGTAGTATTAATAGAAAAAACAAGTTTTAATGTAACATAATTATCTACAATAAGGGATCATATGCAATTTTCAATTAGAAAAATTGAAAAATAAATACAATGTATCTAAATGCAAATTAGAGACATGTCATAATAGATCCTTCCATCTTCAATAAATCAACAATATTTTGGGGAAACTTTTATCAACTTGAGATTTAAAGAGAGTTATATTTTAGAACATTCAAAATTATGGATTAAAAAAATAGTGGATTTTATATACTGTTTTTGTTTTATTTTTATTTTTTTTTTTTTCATGAGCAAAACAAAATTCAAGGATTTGGACAAAAAAAAAAAAAAAGACCCGTGAAAATTTTTCATTCGTTAATAGTCAGTTGTGCTTAAGCTAATTTGTAACGTATATAAATGTTGCTAAGCTATGCCCGGGCACCCAATAAGGTTTCCCCGACCCCAATCGGGAGGTTTAGGGGTAGTACGTACCGGTCCTGAAAATAGCGTAGTGACTTTTTGAGGTGACAAACACCAGTTAATTATATTAGTTGAACAAAAAGATAAGTAAGCAAACGTTGGAAGAATGAAAGAAAGAAAGAAAAAAAGAAGGAAAGAAAGAAAGAAAAAAAGAATGAAAGAAAGAAAGAAAAAAAGAATGAAAGAAAGAAAGAAAAAAAGAAGGAAAGAAAGAAAGAAAAAAAGAAGGAAAGAAACAAAGAAAAAAAGAAAGAAAGAAAGAAAGAAAAAAAGAATGAAAGAAAGAAAGAAAAAAAGAAGGAAAGAAAGAAAGAAAAAAAGAACGAAAGAAACAAAGAAAAAAAGAAGGAAAGAAAGAAAAAAAGAATGAAAGAAAGAAAGAAAAAAAGAAGGAAAAAAAGAAAGAAAAAAAGAATGAAAGAAACAAAGAAAAAAAGAAGGAAAGAAAGAAAGAAAAAAAGAATGAAAGAAACAAAGAAAAAAAGAAGGAAAGAAAGAAAGAAAAAAAAATGAAAGAAACAAAGAAAAAAAGAAGGAAAGAAAGAAAGAAAAAAGAATGAAAGAAACAAAGAAAAAAAGAAGGAAAGAAAGAAAAAAAGAATGAAAGAAACAAAGAAAAAAAGAAGGAAAGAAAGAAAGAGAATGGTAATCATGATTCCAAGTTTTATTTAGAATATCAAAAACGGGAAAGAGATTGAAGCACAAAATAAGATACTTTCGCATCTCACTCGCACATGCTCTCTCTCTCTCTCTTTAGATAGATAGATAGATAGATAGATAGATAGATATGAACAAACATTTGCTATATTCGTAATAACTTTTGTTGAGTTTTGGTTGGGTGATTTTGATATAGAGGGCCGCAAAAATTTGAAGTTTTTGTTTATTATTTTCATAGTATAGTATATTGGTGTTGTCAACAAGTATTTTCCTGTATTGTGGAGATGGACAGGAATGTGTCTTTAAATATTGTGCGATAGAATCCGACAACAGGAATGTAAGACGTCTTGATAAGGTTGTTGTTATCAAGCCAACATATGCACTTACTTTTTTGTCAGAGATCCATTCTCCCAAATGACATTTAAAATGATATGCAATTTTTTTTTTTTTTTTTTTGAAAAACTAGTTGACGGAGAAGAGTTGTTGCGTATGTTTAAGTTGGTTGTGTTAAATTTGGTATAATATATAATTATTTTTATTTTTTTACTGGGTTCAGTGGGGAATATACTACACCACGAAAATAATAGACAAAAACTACAAATTTTTGAGGCCCTCTATATAAAAAATTATATTAAGAATATACATTTCTCCTTCATCATTCGATGCAACATTAAGTTTCAAGCACGTTAGGCATTAATTAGAAACTGACTGTTTTAATATGCCAATATTTATAACCTGCTGATTTTTGATCAGTCCATTTACTTATACAGTGTAACTCGGATATAAGAGACCCGGATATAAGAGAGATTCTCTCTGGTTTAAAATTAGAGCCATACTTACCTAAACAAAATAGACCAAACCCGGATATAAGATAAACCCGGATATAAGAGACTTCTTATCCGGTCCCGACAACTCTCTTATATCCGGGTTACACTGTAATAAGAATAAATACATAAATTTTAAAAATGAATTATTAACAAAAAATGTATTAATTAAAAAGTGAATTGATTTAGAAATATATATATATATATATATACAAAGAAAAATTTATACCACAGAATTTATATAACAACAAATCGGTGTAAATAAGTAAAATAAATTAGTCACAAATTATTAACGCCGGTGTTTACCTTTTTCAGTTCGCCATTTTGATTAATGTTGTTTCAAAGAATCTTTCTAAAGAAGTGTTGAACGATAAAAGTTTCATTAAAATAATGCGCTGCGTCATTTCATTTTTAAAAACTATATATATATATATATATATATATATATATATATATATATATATATATATATATATCGGTGGCGATGAATAAATTGACGCCATTTTATATTTTTATTTTTGTGCATGCGCGATTTTTGTCTTTGAGTTTATCGACTGTACAGTATAGTAGTTTCAGTCGTGCACCGTCTGTGAGAAAAAAGAGCACAATGACGCAGTTCACTCCGCCAGAAATTTGGAAATGTCCAATACGAACATTTTGGAGTGTTTGGATTCGGAAGGAGTTGGGTGAGTCTAATGATGATTGCAAAGATACGGCAGCTTGGAGAACTCATTCTGATCGTTTTGATAAGTAAAGAATTCCTGAATTTGTTGGTGAGTGCCTCAGACTCAACGAGGTGGGGGGGGGCTACATAAAGTGCTTTGAGAAGGTAATGCTGCCCTTGGTCAAGAGAGTAGCTGCTAGAAGTTCCTATGTTTGCCAACAGGACTCTGCACCATGCCATACAAGCAGGAAAACCCAGTCATGGATGACACTTTCTGCGACATCACCCCTTATATCTGGCCACCTAACTCTCCAGACTGCAATCCCCTTGATTATTATGTGTGAGGTGCAGTTGAGAGAGAGACCAACAAAACTCCTTGTAAGACCAAAGATGAATTGAATGCAAGGATTATGGCAGCATTAATTAATCAATTTAAACAAGGATACCGCCCAGAAGAGTTGCAGGAAATGTGGAAGTCGTCTGGAGGCCGTGGTTGAAGCCAGTGGTGAATATACGGAAGAAATTTATAATAAATGATATACTAATTCATTCAGGCATATCGGATAATCGATGTCCGGATAGTGTACCGGCTATCGGCACGGGAAGTAAAATCTCAGGGCTGAGTTCAAATCACGAGCTCGTTCATTGCGTTTACTTTCGCACAAAAACCCTTGGGTAAGACATAAATTCATCTCCCCCCACCCACGCCACACACAAACACCAACAGCCATAGGATAATGAGCAGCCTAGAAAACGATCTTGAGCCTTGGGTGGTACCTTGCAAATAAAAAATACACAATGATATATATATATATATATATATATATATATATATATATATATATATATATATATATATATATATATATTATGAGAAGGAAAACTCTGAATTTCAAACTGTGGAGAACACAACAAGTAAACAAGTCACCCTCTTTCTCATGAATGCGTGATAATTCACATATATTAAAGGAAACTGTGGAGGGCTATGAACGCCTACGTCCTGGAGGGGCATTGCATGAAAAGTATGGGATAATATGATAATAGTTTATATATTGTCTTGATTTATTTATAAACATTTAATATGGATAAATATTATAAACTGAATGTCACTATATATATATATATATATATATATATATATATATATATATATATATATATATTCGACTCTCCCGTCGTATTCGGCGTATGCGGGTCAAGCATCTCAGTTCCTAGGAAACGACAGCCAGACAGTAGCACATGTAATTTGATTATAGTGGTGAAAGCTTTTTGCAGAACCATCCACAAGTGCCGAATACAGAGACCTGGTGCACTACGTGCCACAAGGTCCCCAAACAATCCTCCGTGCCACAAGGTCCCAAACAATCCTCCGTGCCACAAGGTCCCAAACAATTCTCCGTGCCACAAGGTCCCAAACAATCCTCTGTGCCACAAGGTCCCCAAAAAATCCTCCGCAGTTTTTGAATTCAGAGTTTTACCTCTCCTAGACCAATTGCCATCCAAGGCTATAAAATCCAGTTTGTCCTGCTATTTACCCATAGCTGGAGGGAGAAGAGGATTCATACCTTTCCTAAGGATATTAGCAGGTAAGTCGACTGGAATTCGAACTCGGCTGTCCGATTCTTCAATCCGAGCTGCTAGCCACGACTCCACCACGGCGCAGTTCACTGCGCGTGTGCGCGAGTGTGTGTGGACAGTAATCCCTCTTTTATACAAGTTTTATTAAAGAAAACTGATAAGGCACTTATCAGTCTTCTTTTTTTAAGTTTTTTATTCAATTTTTCTTTCATTCGTACAAGTATTTTCTTTTCTGGACATAAAATGGGTAAAAACTGTCCGAATGTTCGGCATAACCAAGCGCTTTCTATTAGCAATTATCAAGGATTTAAAAAAAAATTAACTGAATGTGTAGATTACTTTGGGATCTATAGTGATGGGAATGTTTTTTATATATATATCTATAGTAATGTTTTCTTTGCCAAACACGGTCAGCTGTTGTGGCCGTGTTCATTGTTCATATTATTTAGTGTTAATAATAAAAATGTAAAAGCCAACACTCAATAATATCCAAACAAGAAAAACTGAATAAACTGATCAATCGCAATACCATGTCATTTTGTGTGTACACACACACACACACACACACACACACACACACACACACACACATATATATATATATATATATATATATATATATGTATTACTTACAGTATATAAAATTATTATTTCATATCAAGTTTAAGTATGTATATTACCAGTTCATTTTTTAAAATTTTATTTTTAAATATTATTTAAGGAAAATTTTTGACAATGACGGCAAAAAATAGCTAATTCGTTTCTCTGATTGAGTAAACTTTTATTTTTTATATTTTTTATTTTTTACATTTTTATATTTTTTATATTAAAAAAAAAATAAAAGCCGGCTTTACCCTGAAGATCCGTTTAGGTGAAACCTAGGTAGGTTTGCCTGGCTCCTTAGGATTATCTTAGGTTATAGCTCTACTTAGTGTATTGAGCACTTTACGTAGTTGTCTTTTTACTCGTTTTGGTTTTTTTTCTTTGGACTTAGAGCTTAAACACTGGACGATTGTTTTTGCCTTGTTTTAATGTTCTTGGTTCTTTCTTTTTTTTCCCCCATTTTTCTTCCGGTACAGAATTGTTCTACTGCAAGTTGAGCTATCCGAGGTTTTTCCAAACGAGTACCACCAATATATATATATATATATATATATATATATATATATATATATATATATATATATATATGTTCTTCCTCCTTAGTACCAACGGACTACTGTTATAACCATTAACTAACCTCACCTGCGTGGTTCCGTATCAAGTAGGCTTTTACAGGGTAAAGTTGCCAACCATATATGTAACCGTTTTTTAAGTTAGGAGATTCTCCTCTTCTGGATTGGTTGTCCATCCAGGGTAGAAAGCCCAACCTGACCTCCTATTTAACCCTTAGCTAGGGGAGAAAATAAATGTGTTCATATTTTTCTAAAGAATATTTTTGCCAAAGTGAACGTTGCGTTCACTTCGGTCTGAATTTGAAATGGGCATGACGACGCCATTTTTTTTCACTGATAACCAATACGCACTGAATAACTTAAGTACATTGATAAATATCTTTTGAGATGCGTTTGATGTATTGAAAATAATAGAAGTTTAACTGTCCGCGAATTCTGAAATGAATTGGGGAAAATGTGCAAAGAGAAACTTTCGGTTCCACTTGAGAACCAAACGCATCATTTCATCATCTGCAACATTTTTTTTAACCAGGAATTCCAACCATTCACTTTCGCATCGCTTTATTACAGGTGATGAAAAATGGGTTTTGCGAGTCAACTCAAAACGAAAAAGACAGTGGTCACAAAATGAGAAACCAGTGGCAACGCCAAAACAAGAACACCATTCGCAAAAGTCCTGCTTTGTCACTGGTGGTATATTAAAGGTGTCACCCATTACGAGCTATTGCCAGCAACGTGTTTGCGTAAACGAAGCATTATGTTGAAGGTGTTCTCGTTTGGTAAAGAGAAAAGGTGCGTTTCTCCAACATGTCAATATAGTGACACACACTGAAAATCTTTTTAAAAAAACACACAAAACCGTTAAAATGGGATGTTCTTCCATACTGACTATATTTAGCACTTACAGATTTTCTTTTCCTTTATTTTTCTTTTTTTCTTTTTTATCTTTTTTATTTTTATTTTTATTTTTTATCTTTTTTATTTTTTATTTTTTTTATTGAGCCTAACATTTCACACGTGGCAAAAGCTTAAGAAACAAAGGAGGTAACATTTTCTTTCGGAGAAAAATCCATATTTCTTTAAAGGTGGAATTGAAAATTTGCAGTTGTTGAAAATGGAGGTGATTAAATTTATGATAAATCTATATATATAAAGTTGTAGCCTCTGTCTCTCCGTTTGTTTGTTATCGAACACCTCCAAGGGTTTTGGAGCGTTTCCAACGATTAGTACAGCCGCTCAGGTAACGATTTCAGCAATTATCCACATTGACCATTAGCTTCGTTTCACGTATCCGATTCCATTTCATCAAATATAGTCACTCATTAAACCACAGCCTGTAGTTAGTGGTGGGGGAGCAAATTATTTCAGAATCTCGACTATTTAAAATCAGTTTCCACCAGAATGTTTGTTTTCGCATACCTTTCGACTTGCTAGTCAGTATAACATATAACCAATAAAAAAAAACATTTTTTTTTATAATTTAGTCCCAAGCAAGGCAATAAAGCCGCTAAGATGCGAGGGGTTGCTCTGTGTGAAAGAATATGAGAGAAAGAAAAGTTTATTAAGGACAGAGAATAATAAAAGAACAGGAATCAAGAAGACAGAAGATAACGATAGTAAGAGTCGCCATTCAGCTGTCGTCGCTTTTTCTTCTATCGATGGGAGTTTCCTTCTTAACCTTTTGTTTAATGTATTATGGAAAGCGAACATTTTGGTTATATCATTGTTTTCTATTTCTAGTTACATGTACTATGCTTTTTAGTTGTAGATACCGGGATTTTTTAAAATCATTTTACCCCAAGCAGGGTAATAAAGCCACTAAGACGTAAGGATTTACTACGTGTGAAAGAACATGAGGAAAAAAACAGTATTAAGGAGGAGCGAAAACAATAAAAAACATTAATGAAGAAAACAGAAGATAACGACTGCCATTGTATTAAAAAAAAAAAGAAGTTGATTGGGAAAGCAAGAAGCCGGAAGAGTGTTCCACAAGCGAAAATTGCGATAGAAGAAACAGTTAACATAGAACTTACGGTTACATCTAGCTAATTCAAATAGGAATTGATGAGACCTTGCCGCCCATCTGGTACTACGCTTACATTCATAAAGTCTAGGTACCATAGAGGAAAGTTCATCAGAACAATTAACATGAAATTATTTATAGAAAAGACACAGGGAGGCTACCTAACGCAGGTGCGAACGTGACTGAAGCCGAGATGCTTGGTCAGGATCAATAACGTTGCAGATTCTTCTTTGTATGTTACCAATAATCTTTAAATGCCTAGCAGAAGCATTAGCCCAGATGTGACAGCAATATTCAGCGCAAATTCAAGGACGAATGGTCGACATATATATATATGTATGAATGCGTGTATTGTAACAGTGAGGAAAACTATATTTGTGAGTGAATGTGGTATCAACACGCATTCTTAACTTATAAAAAAAGTATTATTAAAAATTGATGTAACACTGCTGGCTTTTAGAGACACGTTGATTTATTCAGGCAAAACACATTTTGAAAATAAAACACCATTCTCTCTCAAAAGAAAATTAAGTCAAAAAAAGATTTTATAAGTAAGAAAAATTCAACTAAAACTCAAAAGTAAATTTGGCAACAAAAGTAAACAAAAATCACGTAAAAACCTGAAGTATATATATATATATATATATATATATATATATATATATATATATATATATATATATATATATATATATGTATATGTATATATGATAAAAATATAGTTTTAAGGTACGCTATATTTATGGGTTAAAGTGATCAATATCAAGGATAGAGCTTATGTAAAAATAAAAGTGGACATTGAAGTCAACACCCAGAGGTGACAGTCTGCTTAAACGTTGGCTCAACGATTGCGTTTAAGCATGAAACAGACGATCGCTTCTAGATGTTGACTTCAATGTCCACTTTTATGTATATATACACACGAAGGAAATTATATATATATATATATATATATATATATATATATATATATATATATATATATATATATATATATATATACAATAAACCTGTTTAATTTCATCTGCCTAGACTAAGTCGTTACTCA
The DNA here is from genome assembly GCA_964036315.1 of Acanthosepion esculentum. NCBI lineage: Eukaryota > Metazoa > Mollusca > Cephalopoda > Sepiida > Sepiidae > Acanthosepion > Acanthosepion esculentum. The sequence goes on along the minus strand of OZ038484.1, from coordinate 54,344,126 downwards.
GATATTTACATCTGAAATCGTATCATTTTTTTAAACATCCTGTAAACAGACACACACATGCACACACACACACACACACACACACACACACACACACACACACACACACATATATATATATATATATATATAAGTACTTCTGAAAAGTTCTCGGTCTAGTTCAATTAGTCCGACATATCTGAATTATTTTATGGAAAGGCATGGTGGTGGCGCCGATAACTTTACAGCACTCCTTAACACAGAGCTCCCTAACTACCGATCCGTGGATTATTTGCTACCGAACCGCAAAGAAATAATTAACCTGTTTAAAATTATATGATAGATAAATTGAATATTAAATTTTAATTTAGAAAGATTTGTTTAAATATTCAATATTCATCTACTCGGTACTATTTATCATAACTGTAAGTACATTTTATAATTAATGTACATTTTACGTCTACCTTTACTATCTATTATAAACATGAGGAACACACTGAGATTGATAGATAGATGTACAGAATAAGATAGATAGATAGATAGATAGATAGATAGATAGATAGATAGATAGATAAAGAACATACTGAGATAGATAGATAGATAGATAGATAGATAGATAGATAGATAGATAGATAGATAGATAGATACATACATACATACATACATACATACATACATACATTTTATAATTCATGTATATTTTTATTTATTTGTAATAATTTTCAACTAATTTTTCTAATCCAAACTAATTTTCAGATTGTACAGATTCTCCATTATGGTGAGTTGATTTAATGTGATAATAGTGTAATAGATATTAATTCAGGGAAACTAAGCACGCAAGGGTGTGGCCGGGCTGGACATGAGGGTGGAGATCAGACATGAGGCTCAAAAGATTATACACTTTTTCTTCACTTCAATAAATTGCTCTTTTTATTATTGCTCTCTTTATCGAAATGCACTTAAATTTCACCTATGTGCCACGACGGGTCCGCGGAAACATTGTCTGGCATGAAGCCGGTCTGTGGTATAAAAAAGGTTGGACACCACTACGTTAACACACGCATACGCACGAAGCTGTATGACTGGCCTCTCGTATCTGAGTACACCTGTCTGCTAAAGCGGGTAGCTAATCCCTACAGCAGACTCCTGCTCAGGACATACGTGTATTTCTTCAACACCTACAGAGCTAAAAGTTTTGGTTTATGCTACTGATCCAACTTTAGTTATATTTTCTGGAAGAGACCGCATGATCAGGCGTAATCAGAATACAAACACACACACACATATATATATTGGAACAGTTAGTATGGTGTTTGCTTGACAACCTAACTGTCAGGGTTTCAATTCTCGGTAGTGGATGCGCACTGCTAATGAGTCCCAAATATAGGACGAAACGGCCGTCCAGTCCTTTCTGCATTCTGTTGAGGTTTCAGACTCGATGAATCACTTAAATATAATTATCAAATTCTCCTAATAATTTCATATATATATATATATTGGCAGCAAGGATAGAATTAAATAGGTTTTGTTATAACAAGGTCTATCTAGTATTTTTCCAATCTTCGGATCAGTTATTTACACGATTTACATTGTAAATAGTGTAAATAATTACAATGCCTCATCTCAGAAAATATAGACATATTTTGAATACGTTGTTGCACAACTGGACCAAATCTTTGAATAAATTGTCCAAAATTTATGCTTTTGTGCAAATCCTTTCGACTGGGTCGCTCATTATCAGGAACTTAATGTTGTTTATATCATAGAGAATGTTTTTATTAGCTTCACCTTGGCATTAGCTGACAGACACCAAGTTGATGGAAGACTAAGAAGCCTCAGAAACTGGTAGACAAGATAGAATGTGAAAGCGAGGAGGCTAGCGATCAATTGTAAGAAGATAAAATATGCGGTTGTCAACACCAGAAACAGCTCAAGAGGTGAGTTATTAACTGGAGGTTTCAAAATCAAACAAGTACAGAAGTTTAAATGTCTGGGAAGTGTTTTAACAGAGAATGGAAAATGTGACACCGAAATCCGAAGTGATATTGGAACAGCAAAAGATACCTTCGAAAAGTTTTAAGTATAAGAAACAGGAAAATGTATTTAGACACAAAGAAACGGGTGCTGAACTGCTATGTAATATCTAATCTCTTATTTGGCAGTGAATGCTGGACAATCTCAAAAGTAATCAGACAAAGAAAAATGCAGTTAGAAACAAATAAAAGAGTGCTAAACAATTATGTAATACCAATCCTTCTATATGGCAGTGAATTCTGGACCATTTTCTCAAATATGAATATGATACTTGTGGCAACAGAGATGTAGTTCTACAGAAGGATGCTGAGAATACCATGGACAGATGATGTGATATGCTTATCGCATTGGCTATTTGATTTATAGTCAATCGCTTGTCATCCATCACCATGTAGTGAGCATAACACCGCGATACCAAATTTTGTCCATTTTCTAGTGAAGTTGCTACTAGTTACATTTGAAGTTCTCTTTGAGCAGTGACATTCCAGATTGCCTGGAGTGAAACAAGAAGAGTTGAAATGAATGCATGCAATATTTCACAGCTCTAGCATCACTTCTTCATAGTCAGCCTAGGAACATTACAGCCCACCCTCGTATGATAAATATCTATAAATAAAACTGTACAATTCTCACTCAAAATATTCAAAGTTATAATTATACAAAAGACAAAACCTTCATTTCTTTCACCACAGGGAATGTTATTTTAAAACGCATGTAAAATATTTGTTCGTCATTTGGTGCTGTCAAATTTTGTGAAACCGTTCTAAAAAAAACTTTTCAATTTGAAACCGTTCTAAAAACTTTTCACTGTGACATTGTCAACAATAAAGTTCCTGAGAATGACCAAAAATTCGAAAGTACTCAAAAAAAGGGCACAAACTTCTTTCAAGCCTCAGAAGAGTATCGGAAGTGTAGCTGAAAGTTTCAAATGAGCATGTTTGGCAGTGCGTACGGGTTGAAATATTAAATGCATATATATCATGGGGTACTGAACATTGTTCCTCCCAGTCTAAGAATCTATTTCTGGAACATTATTATGAGTGGTCAGGTGATCAGATTTTAGTAAATGAGTCGGACGTGCGTGTGTCTGTGTGTGTGTGTGTGTGTGGGTGTGTGTGTGCTGAAAGGATTTTTATTTGCTATTATTTCTTATTACTCTGAAAAATATTTTTATTGGGTCCACGTGTTTAAGTTGCTATCCCTATTTTGATTTTATGCTATTAAACAAATTAATAACAACAGGCCTAAATCGAGAAATCCGACTACCAAAAATTTGCGACCCCGACAGGAATTGAACCTGCCTCTCTTTTTCCACCAAGGAAACTACTTTTTGAGTCAAAGCGCGCCTCTACTAGTTCGGTCACAGAGATAGCAACTCAAATACATGTACTCTGTAAAAATAACCTTTATATATATATATATATATATATATATATATATATATATATATATATATATATATATATATATATATATATATATATATATATATATATATATATATATATATATATATATATATATATATATATATATATATATATATATATATATATATATATATATATATATATATATATATATATATATATATATATATATATATATATACACAAACACAAATACTTGCACGTACGTAAGTATATTTATTTCTAAGGTGTTCTGAATATAGCGCTGAATGTTATGAAACAGAGCTATAAGTATATATTAGTGAATATTACATAATATCCAGTGTCGATAACACTACTGGGAGTTTCATGCGTGTGTGTGTGTGTGTGTGTGCGCGCCCTTGGGTAGCAATATTTCATTTAAGCAGTTTTAGTTGAAGACCAACAAAAGTTCATTGTACTATTTTTTCAACGTGATGAAACAAAGCCATAAGTATATATTATTGAATATACATAATATCCAACGTCGATAACACTACTATCAGTTTCATGCAAATAATGCAATCTTCAGGTGTGTATATATATATATATATATATATATATATATATATATATATATATATATATATATATAAGCGGTGAAATTTTTATTAATCCGACAGATTTGTATTACTTAAACGTTATTTTTAGTGAATAATCGTATTTGAGTAGACGCTCTGTTTATTTATTAAATAGTATATTTATCGATTTTCGTCTACCGGCCTGAATGTCCGAGAAATCTTATTAGAGAGCCGGGGAGTGTATATTTTTTCTAATAAGTTTGCTCGAATTTTCAGGGCAGCAGACGAAAATAAATATATATATATACTGTTTAACAAATCAACAGTGCGTCTTCTCAAATACTAGTATCAACTAAAAATAACGTAAAAGTATTTTATATATATGTATGTGTGTGTGTGTGTATGTGTGTGTGTGTGAATAAAAAGGTAAAACTATTCTTAGCAAATTCGTTACGTCCCCTGAAGGACGTTATGAAGGCAAATGTAAGGTATATTTTGCTGCACGTGTTTAACATTGGTTTATCCAGGTTTTTAAATTTTAAATCCTATATTTGCCTCGATAAAGTCACTCCCATTTTGTTCCTTTGCATGTACACACTATTTACAAATAATTTACGTATATATATATATATATATATATATATATATATACGCACATTTTACTGTCTCTAGGTTTTCAACCGGAAAATTCATGTTATTAATTTATGTGTTTCCGTTTGTCGTTTATGCGTGCGTGTGTCTGCATGTATGTACGTGCGTACACCCATATTTGTCCCGTTTTAATTTCGTTCTTTATTATGCAACTTTTCATGGCGTGTCTCTCTCGGAGCCGAGGTGGAATTTTGTGTCTCGAAAGAAAATGGAAAAGGAAAAAAAGGAAAAAACAAAAGATAAAAGTCAAAAAAATACTTTTTTTCCTGGAAATAAGAACATGACTCACTGTACAATTGTTGTTAGCACCTTTTGAAATATTTGTTTGAAACAAGAAAAAAAATGAAAAAAAAAAACATTCTTTTTCTTCTGATTTAAAAAAAAAAATTCTTTTTTTCCTTTCTCATTTATCTACACTTACATACAAGCTGACGCATAGGAACAAATTGTTATTTATCGAGCGTATGTTGGATTTGCCGGAAGATCACAATTGTTGGGGACCTAGTGATAATCGAACTCACGAGCAATAGATCAGCAGGACAAGCTCACCGACCATTACACTGCAGGGATATTGCCACACAAAAATAATTTCAATTATATATAAGTGACCAAAATGTATTTTTAAAGGTTCTCATTCTTTGTCGCGGGTTCTGTAATTGTCTTTGGTCAATCGCTCGACATTCTCTATTCCTCATCTCTATATTTCAATCTACATCTTTTTGTTTGTCAATCACACACACACACACACACACACACACACGACTGTTGTCATACAACTTGAATTCCTTGAAAAAAAAAATAAAAGGGCCTGTTTCAAGATTGCCATTTTAGGTCAACTTAAATTCCCACATTTGATTTATTCCTTAGACAACAATATTCACGTTCGCTTCTTGATATTCTTATATCGACAAAATGTCGGTCTAAAACCTGTAAAATTGAATTAACAAACATCACGAAATTGAATTAACAAACATCACGATATATATATATATATATATATATATATATATATATATATATATATATATATATATATATATACCATCACTGAATGACTTTAGACAATGTAAGATAAATAAACAGCACTGCTCTCTGCAAACATTTCTGGCAATTAAGGAATGGGGGTAATGCGCCCATTATTACGTGGGATATTGTAGCAAAAGCCAAATCATATAATGGAAAAAGCGATAGATGTAATTTATGCCTTAGTGAAAAAGTAGTTATCTTAAAACACTTAAATAACCCAAGCTTATTAAACAAGAGAAATGAATTGATGTTTAGATGTAGGAATAAAAATAAATATTTGTTGCAATACATTGATTTAAACGGATTTTTAATGAAGATTATGACATTTCTCTTTTATTTTAAATAAAAAAACTGTAATCCCCGTATAATATATGGACTGTACCAATATTGCGTTAACTAGATATTTTTATTAAAATCTAAATTACGTAACGGTCAGTCTGTACTCAGCACCAGAAGATTGCGTTGTGCATGAAATTCAGAGTTGTGCTACTTGTATGGGAAAAAATGTATATTTATTAATATATTTCTATAATATCAACGAAGACGTGCTGAAAAATTCTAAGCTCGCCCAACTTTTCAAAATATAATCAAATGACCAAACATCTGATCTTCCTTGTGGGAAAACTTCTTGGTCGGGTCAAAAACTTCTCATTAATAATTCGATATATATATATATATATATATATATATATACTTCTGTGTGTGTATATATATTTGTGCGTATATATATATATATATATATATATATATATATATATATATATATATATATATTTATATAAGGTGTATATGCCATATATACTCGTGTATGAGCCTGCTTTTACATATTTTGTAATGAGATTTCTCGAACATTCAGTCCAGTATAAGAAAATAAATATATATTGTTTAAAAAATATACGGAGGGTCTACTTAGTTATGCACTAAAATATTCGAGCACCAGAAAAATTAATTAAAAAGCTTAATAGCAGCACCTTGTCAATCGTCTTAATAAAACTTATATGAAAAAGGGATTCCTGGCCAAATACACAATTATATATATATATATATATATATATATATATATATATATAATGTGTATATGCCATATATACTCGTGTATGAGCCTGCTTTTATATACTGCGACCCCTGCATATTTTTTTGAAAAATTTGATTGTGTATAATGCTACTCCAGCTTCTGAACAATACTAGTAGGCCTACTGTAGTCAAATACCACCGTACTGGGCATCGCCCTGGACATATTTTATAGCAAATAAATGGTCTTCATTCTTTTTTGTACAAAAGTACACCAAAATATAACTTACCGTAAAATATTTGATACGGAGATTGAGATATCGTACTTTTATTTTCGTTCATGTCTGAATTTGGTAACTCCTTTACCTTCGACCGGCCTCCTACGTAGCCCAAGTTTCTTCCCGTTAAAAAAGCAATTCTTCAGCGATGTGAACACGTACGAACCCAAATTGGAGAAAAAATGTTTCTTCCCGTTAAAAAAGCAATACTTCAGCAATGTGAACACGTACGAACCCAAAGTGAAGGAAAAATGTTAACACTTCATTTATATAAGGTATTTGTCGATCTTAAGCGGCACACATAGTGGATGACATTCTCCTGTTGATATAGCATCAGAAAGAAGAAATCTAAGCTACAGGAGGCAGTTTTAGCCAAAGGCACCGTGAAAATGTAGGCCTACCAGGTAGGTTATGGTCACCGAATATGCTTGATATTTTTCCTTTTTCAAAATATTACCTGTGTATAGTGCGACCCCATTTTTTTGCGTGAAAAACTGCTCATGAAAACTCATACATCCAATATTTACTTTGGATGAGTTTCTTGGTCGGCCCGAAAATTTTACAGTACTCGAATATACATAGGACTGGGTGGAGTATGTGAGAGGGGCGAAAGAGGTATAAGCGGATTGTTTTATCATCTAACATGATATCTTGGGAGTATATAACTGTAATCTTAGATTTCTGCAACCATTGCATGATTTTTCACGTGTTTTTAAGGGCAGAACATATCCTGGCAGCTTCACCACGACGATGCACCTGCTCACAACGCCCTGAGCATCCGGCAGTTCCAAACTGAGAAGAACATCGCTGTACAGGAACACCTGATTCTGATCCCCATCCACCTGATTCTGCTCAGTGTGACTTTTTTCTCAACCAGTCCTGTTACTTTTCAGGCAGGCCTCGTATATATATATATATATATATATATATATATATATATATATATATATATATATATATTGAATTGGACAGAGTCCGACAATTTATTTAAAGACATTTATGATATGTTTAACGTTCTTTTTATAGATACAAGTATTTAAGCAAATGCTCTGTTTATAATAAACAGTATTAAATAACATTCAGGCCGGTAAATGTCATTTAATACTGTTTATTATAAACAGAGCATTTGCTTAAATACTTGTATCTATAAAAAGAACGTTAAACATATCATATATATATATATATATACTCGACTCTCCCATCGAATTCGACGTATGAGGTTCAAGCGGATCAGCTGCAAGGAAACCGACAGCCCGACAACAGCACATGATATTTGATTATAGTGGTGAAGGTTTCGTGTAGGACCATCCACACTTTTTTGAAGGGCCGAATACAGAGACCTGGCGCACTGTATATATATATATATACTCTTTACAATTGGAATTAAGATAGCTTTAGTTAATGACCATTTTCACCTACGAATTTTAATTTTTAAATTCGCAGGATTTTATTGTCTCCATAAACAGTTTGGAAAACCCTGCTAATTTTAAAATTAAAATTCGTAGATGAAAATGGTCATTAACTAAAGCTGTCTTAATTCCAATTGTAAAGAAAATTTGCTCTGTTTAATGAAAATAAACATTGAGCGTTCTTTTGTGAATCAGTTTTAACATATTTCAAATTCTATGTTGTGTTAAAAGGATTCGGCTGGATTATACCAGCGGATCACTACCTGTGTGTGTGTGTGTGTGAGAGAGAGAGAGAGAGAGAGAGAGAGAGAGAGAGAGGAGACACGAAAAATCTATAGGCCAAACACTATTCTCACTAGGAGCCCCACAATTGTGACTTTCCGGCAAATGAATGTTACTCTCAATAATTAACAATATATTCCCCAGATTTTAGACATTAGTTAAACATCGGAATTTTTGTTCGGCCCAAGATATTTAATTACCCACTCGGATATTTATTGCTGTACTGGAATCATATCCCTTGCAAAGACGACGCCAGCTCGCAATGCCTTTATTATAACAATGGCGGACTGTTTCAAGCTGTTGAACCTGAGAGATGAATTAACAGATTACTTGAAAAAAAAATACAACATTAATCATTTTTGCCTCCATGGATAAAATAGTATATAACGTTATAACATGAGTGTATATACCAATGCGTATATATATATATATATATATATATATATATATATATATATATATATATATATATATATATATATATATATATATATATATATATATATTTCTTATGACTTTAAATGTTATATTTAGTGGACACACTTGCTTTAGTAGATATCCTTATTTTTTAAACAGTGTAAATCTGTCTGCCGGCATGTGCATTCGATAGTCTTAAATATGGCAATTGAACAATGTGTGACTGCGAAATTCATTATTAAGACTCTCTATACCGTGGGCCGATAGACATATATTTACACTGTTTAAAAACCAGAGATGTTTACTCAAATGCGGGTATTCACTAAATATACTTAAAGTAATACAAAATTATAAATAAAATAAATCCATTAATCCTTTAGGAATTATATATATATATATATATATATATATATATGACAAAGTGAAAAATATTTTCGTGTGATACCTTTTGTCAGGACTTCATCGGTCTAGATTTTCTTTTCTTAAAGGACGAAACGCGTCGCACGAAAACTTTTTTCACTTTGTCATACATGTTCTTGAAAAAAAACAACTTATATATCGATCTCTTATTTATATATATATATATATATATATATATATATAGACTAGTCTTTTCACAATGTAAATGTGTGTGTGCGTGTATGTGTAAAAATCTCATGTAGAGTGTATCTGTAAAAGGACAATATGTATAAAAACAAAATGAAAACTTATCTTAGCCGCCGCATTGATGAAGTCTCAGAGAGGTCGAAACGCGTCTGCTAAATTTTCTTTTTATCTTTATTCATATTGTTCTTTTACAGATACACTATATCTGAAATTTTTCACACACACTCACTATATATATATATATATATATATATATATATATATATATATATATATATATATATATGCCTGCGAGTCGAGACATCATTTTTACGTCAGCAGTCGTTTATAACAAATAGGTTAAGGCACAATGAGACGACCTCATTTTCAAATTGTCATAAAAAAAAGTCGAGCAGTTTATTATACAGTTTTTTTGTCACCAGTTAAATTTCGATTCTGTCCGAGAGATTTGATTTTAGACGAATTGGAATTAAATTTGAGCAAAATTCTTTTAGAAGAATCTTTTCCAGGTCTTCCTTTCAATTCGAATGCCATCTTGAGGTATTGGTAGGATAATATTTTTTATACTTTTTGACAATAGTCAATTCACTACATAAATTCTTTCATTAATGTTTCAAAGGTATATATATACATCTCCTATATATTTATTTCTTATAGCGGTCTGGGTTTCTAGTTTTTATGTTTCTCTTTCTTTCTTCTTCAATCAGGTTCACCAGTTTTGGCATGACAATTTTGGAGATTTTAAAGACAAAAGAAATCTTTAAAAGACCATAATTAATTTTTTTTTTTTAAATGCAAATTGGTGGTGATAAAAATGCTAAGTGCTCATCTTTCGTTGTATCTGTTTCTTTTTTGACCTGAAACTGAGTCTATGAACGAGTCCCTTAATTCGCGTGATGCTCTCGCCACCGCAGACCTGCTCCTCCATTCGCCGACGTGACCGGACGCAGCGCACCTGGCGAATGACGTCATGGAATACGGCCTGCACCACTTCGAGGTTCATCTTAGCGGAGGTTTCATAGAAAGACGCCCCAATATCGAAGGCCAGCTCTCTTCCTTCCGTCACGGACACCATACGGTTGTCTTCCTCATCGTTTTTGTTACCTGTAATGAAAAGGATAGTTGTAATAAAGTATCAGTAATTAGTATTTAATAGAACACATTTGTTTAATTTATATTGTTTATCTACTAAATTATTTTCTCATTATCTCTCTCTCTCTCTCTCCCTCTGTCTCTCTCTCACTCACTCACTCTCTCACACTTTTATAGAAATATGAGAAAGAGAGAGAATCATTTATTAATCTAATTCCTGGGGATACCCAGTATATATAAATATATATATTGATAACACAACAATACTCATACTTACACACAGTAAAAAGAACCTTCAGATGGGGGTCATCTACATGAAAAGAAAGGAACCCACACTCAACAAAATTACGTTCCAAACTAGTCGCAACACATTACCTTGCATGTAGACATATGGTTCTGTTGTTAATATTTAAACCTCTCGTGTGGTACGGCGTCGTAGAACCGCATCATGAATTTACGACCTGCGTCTGCTATTCCGAGACCGTTATCGTCGCATAGCAACTTCTATGTAAACATAACAGAATATCATCTTTGATGGAGAATATCTTTGTTTAAATGTTCATATAACCACTCTGAAGATGCCTCACGTGAGCCGAAAGCTTAGATCAAAGACCAGCTCAATAAAATAATGTCCAAATGTTGTCTTTATTTTCTCCCGAAATTAAAGCAACTATACGAAGTCTAGAACGGCTCATGATCAAACTTAATAGACATTCGTTTTCTGTTATATTTAACAATATATGTTTGAATTTATATATATATATATATATATATATATATATATATATATATATATATATATATATATATATATATATATATATATATATATGCATAACCATATATATTCTGAAACTACATTACCAAGGTTACTTGAATATGTATATTTCATTTTGATCAAAAGGGGTCACCCCCTTACTGACATTTTTTGTCCTTTGATATAAATTAAATTTGAACAAGATCGAGATCACATCGGCAAGATCATTGAGTAACATTGAAATACATAATTTTTCTCCAGAAATCATAACAATGGTTTAAAATCAATCATCATTTTCTTACATAAAAGAATGTGTGACACGCAGCAAGGAGCGTGTAATTCGGCTAGTATATATATATATATATATATATATATATATATATATATATATATATATATATATATATATATCAGTGGCAGATACAGATAGAAGGATCAAAGCGTTTGAGAACAAATGCATGAGAAAACTCCTTGGTATCTTCTATTGAGAACATAAATCAATGAATTTGTGTGGAAAAGGGTTGAAAGTTTTATGGGTCACCAAGAACCTCTTCCCGCCGATGTCAAACTGAGTAAAATGGCGTGTGTTGGACATATTACTAGGCACGACAGCCTGTGCAAGACCATCATGCAAGGAACCGTTCAAGGTGGACGTAGGAGAGGACGCAGCCTTCTACATTCGGATCCCCCCCACCTACGATTACAAAAGTCAAGAGTATGATGATGATGATGCTGATCTATAAGTGAACATTGTAGTGAACACCCAGCGGCTGAAGATTGTCACAGTTGGGTATTGATCTCAATGTCCACTTTTATATTTACATACGTTCTTTCGCAGATTTTGAACAATTCAACACATAAATATAGCATACCTTAAAACTATATTTTTATCATATATATATATATAAAATACATATATATATATATATATATATATATATATATATATATATATATATATTAGTTGCCTAAATATAGACAAAATACAATCCTTGAAAACGAATGTATCAACATTCGAAAGTACCCGGGAAAAAATAATATAAAACAAAAATGAATATGAACTTTGACAAATTTACCGATAACGTAAAACAACTAATGCAGAAATTTAATAAAAACATTGATAGACAAAACTTGATATTATTTAACCTAACATGTTTAATATATATATACATATATATATATATATATATATATATATATATATATATATATATATATATATATATATATATATATATATATATATATATATATATATACACATACACTGCTGTTCGAAAAAAGTGGCACACCTGATTTTTTTTACTAAATGTTCTCTTCTCCGATGAAACGAAAGTTGAACTAAATTCAAAGGATAAGCAATCTAGAAGAAGCTTTGAAAGCTCTTTGAATTTAGCAGTAAATACTGTCAAGCATCCGTTCAGTATAATGTTCTCGGGATGCTTTTCTTTTCATGGAACTGGTTTCTTAAAACCTATTGAAAAGACCCTCAGGAGCGAGCAGTACAAGAGAATTTTAGAGTCTTGTCTGTTCCCTGCTGAAAGGGTGCAAATCGACCCCACCAAGCTCATTTTTATGCAGGATAATGCTCCCTGTCACAAATCAAAATTGATGACGGAATACTTTGATGAGAAGCAGGTGATTGTTATGACATGACCGCCCCAATCTTCTAACCTCAACCCCATAGAAAACTTATGGAGCATTATAAAGTACAGGCCCTCGAGAAAGCAGTTGAGCAACAAAGAGGATTTGATTCTGAATTACATATCCGAATGGAATTCAATGCTTGGAGATGACATTTGCCAGAACCTAATCAAGTCAATGCCAAAAAGGGTTGAAAAGATTATTCAAAATAAAGGAGGACCCATAGATTATTCAATTTTTCGAACTATATTACCTATTATAAATAAATTATACCTCTATTATTCTTTATTTAAAGCTGTTCGGTTATGTTTCTATTGATTACTAGTTGCAGGAAATAAGTGAGTCACTTTTTTTGCACAGAGTTTTTACCTAAATCTCATCTATATCCAAAATTATAATTATCAATAGAATATCTTAGGGTGAGTAAACTTTTTTACTAGGTGGTCGGGAAGGGGTCTTTAGTAAGATTAAAAATTAGTTTGACCCCAAAAACAATAGGCGAAAAAAATTTTAAGTAAAAAATCAGGTGAGTCACTTTTATCGAACGACACTGTATATACATATATATATATATATATATATATATATATATATATATATATATATATATATATTTCTCCCCTCCAACACCATTACATTCCTTAATACGATATCTGTATCTTTTGAATTTAACCTGGAGTAATTTTTTCCCGTTTATATTTGGTTTGCAGGTCTGAAAGATTAAAGGCTATTTTTATAGCTTTCATGAAATGAACATTATTACTCATGGTATTTTAAGTGTTTGAATCAATATATATCTGTGTGTGTGTGTGTGTGTGTGTGTGTGTGTGTGTGTGTGTGTGTGTGTGTGTGTGTGTGTGTGTGTGTGATATATTTTCTGTTGATACATTATTTTTATAGATAAAATTTATTTAAGTAAAAGCTCTGTTTTTAATTACACAATATTAATTACATTTACCGGTCAGAATATTCGAGGAATTTCGTAGAAAATACGCGTTCTCCGACAGAAATCGATGCTGTATTCCTAAACGGAAACTGCCATTTGATCTGACGTGCTATACCATTTAGCTACGGAGACGCGTCTGGTTAGCAAAAAATTCAAATTATATATATATATATATATATATATATATATATATATATGTAAAATTGGGCTCTGCACATGAGGGTCTAGTTCTTAGTACCGAACAGCGTGAGTACTCATAAATATGATTTGATTATAGTGGTGAAGTCTTGTGTAGAAGCAACCACACTTTTTGGAAGATCCGAAGACAAACATATAAATCGTGCCATGTATATTGTCTATATACAATTTGTGAAGCTTCAGTAAATTATAAATTTTATACGAATTTCACTGATCACCGAAATTAAATTTCATCTCTCCGATTTTGAACCTAAACTTAAACTTTAAACTAGTTTCCTCAAAAAAAGTAACGATTTGAAAAATATACTTTCCGTCGTTATTTATCATGCGAAACACCTACTTCCCAACTGAGTGCAATACGCCACGGTTCCAAAATCAACCCGCCCTGACGAGGCATAAAGCAAATATAACCAATGCAACTCCTGAAAGTTAATTAAATATGGCCGCTATTTTATGACGGTCCGTGTCGTGTTAATTATTTTTGATATTTTTTACTTCTAATGATGTAATGAGCAGAGTTAACAGTATAGTTAAAAATCCTGGATTACTCATCGAGAAAATATAACCAGTGCAAACGCGAAATTAATTAAATATGGTCATCGTTTTTGTCGATATGAATCGTTTTAGCTTTTTTCTTAGAATTAATTTAATGCATAAAATTACTGTCTTGCTGATGCAGTAATATAACCCATGCAATTACAAAATTATTTAAATATGACCGTCATTTTTTATGGCATAAATAAATTAGCCATTTAATTGGTACTTTCAAGTGCTTTCTGCAAATATGAAATTAATTATAATGTATTAATTAATCTTTATAAATTTCTAGATGTTTTTATAGTTCAAAAAATTTATTTCGTCCAAATCTGATTGTCGGCCGTATAAAAAAGATTCGAATAAGTATTTTCTCTCCCCTTTGGAATAATGGATAGCGGCTCGGATTGAGAAATCGGAGATCCAAATTCGAATTACAGTCGAATCCATTATGTTCACTTACGTGCTAATACCCTTGGGAAAGGTATGGATCCTCTTCCCCCCAGCTATGGTTAAATAACAGGACAAACTATAGACTTGGATGGCAACTGGTCTACCGCAGAAAGAAATGGCAACCTACTGCGGGAAAAAATCTGTCTCGTCAGTCATATATCGAAAGATACATGATCGCCTAAGCGTGTATCACACATGGCCGCTATTTCCCAAAGGGGAGAGAAAACTAACTGACCAGGGATCAAAGCACATTAGAACAGATCCAAATCCAGGACCTCCCTATTCCTGTTGAAGGAATCCCTCCCTGATTGACCGTATTTGCTGGGGTCTAGCCGTCCGCACCACGCGAGGCCAACTAGGACTTGATGAGGCCATTTGACCCACAGTTGGAAGTTTTGAATTCAGAGTTGAGCTTCATCCAACATCGATTGCCATCGAAGGCTATATGACTCTGTCCTGCTATTTACACATAGCTGCCGCGACGAGGGCACCTCGACGTGGTGTAATGGTTAGCAAGCTTGTCACACTAGATCAATTACGACTGAAAAGTGTGTTCGATTCTCACTGGGTGTCTCTACTTTCGGCCTTGTGCCACATCTAAGCTACGCTTAGAAAATCAGCATAGCTGCGGGGATGGGGCGGAAGAGATCTATTCATACCCTTCCCAAGAGTATTAGCACGTCAGTGAATGTAACGAACTCGACTGGAATTCGAACTCGGCTCTCCGATTCCTCGATCCGAGCCGCTATCCACCGTGCCTTTTTAAAAAAATTCCAAGCTGAAATTTGGATGAATACTGACGTTTAACTTTGGGGTTGCTTTTAAATGAATGTCTTCAACTGCATGATACCTACATAGCTGGCTTACCGCCACATCACGTTGAAACACCGGTTCCCGTACGATCACCGAAGTTAAGCAACGTCGAATCTGGTCAGGACCTAGATGGGTGACTGTTTGGAAATACCATGTACTGTAAGCTTGGATGGTATAATGGATAATGGCTTGGAATTTTTAATCGGAGAGCCGAGTTCCAATTCTCGTTAGGTTCGTTATATTCACCTATGTGCAAATACCACTGGGAAAGATATGTATCCACCTCTTCTTCCCCAACTATAGGTTAATTAGTAAGTCTTGAATCACTAATACGATATTGTCTCCAAAAAAGAAAAGGTCTTACAATCTAAAAATATTTTCTGGCTTTAAATAAACCGCAAAAGGATGGTAAGCCGTAGAAAATGAATGAACCTTTTTTTTTCGTTTATCTTCACTTTATTCGTTTTATTATTATTATTATTATTATTATTATTATTATTATTATTATTATTATTATTATTACCTTTCTAGTCTTTCCTTGAATTTGTACAAATGTTCTTTTGGGAAAATAGGTATTGAGGCTGAGTGCTTGGAGAAGTGGATTATTGCCTTTCCCGAAGGTATTAATGTGCATTGAACATAAGCAGATAGAACCTGGATTCGAACTCAGCTTATTCAATTCTTGCCGTTGGAGACTGTTATTCTATTAGGGTTCATTAGTAAGACTTGTATCACTATACCGCTTATATCTAAAAAAAAAAAGAAAAATTCTTACAATTTAAAAAATATTTTCTGGATTTAAATAACCTGCAAAGGGTTGATAAGCCGTAGAAAATGAATCAATCAAATACTAATTATCTACACAGGCGTGTCTTTTAGATTCATTTACATTCTCTGGAATATAAATATATAGAAACTACTGTGGCCATAAAATGAGGGATTAGTTTACATATTGATTTTAATATAGAATTGATACCCCGCTTTAAACCCACACTGATTTCTTGTTTGTTTATCAAATTCTGAATAGATATGAAACTACCTCTTCTCCCCAGCTATGGATTAATTAATAAAGATATAGCTCCCTAAATCATTATTATCTCCCTCCCACAAAATAAATTCTTACAATCTAAAAATATTTTCTGGCTTTAAATAACCTGCAAAGGGTTGATAAGACGTAAAAAACGAATCAATCAATCAATCCAAAAACCTATATAGTTGATTAACTGTAGTTGAGAAACATTCACCTTTAACTTACCTACTAAGACAAGAGGCATATTGTTACAATCACGATATTCATGTATCACGAAAAACAGCTTGGAAACCATTCGGAAACTTTCCCTGTCCGTGATAGAGTATATCAAGACGATACCATCGGTTTTCTCTACCATCGAGCGAATGGCAGCGGCACCAGGAATTTCATTCTGAAAGTTAAGAGTTTTTTAGATGGAAAATAATCAAATCAAACAGAACAGGTAATTTTGCAGGTGTAGAAGAAATGGAAAAGAAATCTTGGACGAAAGCGGGAGGAAAGGCCTAATTAAAAGAAGACTAAATACATAGCCATTAGCCAGAGTCAGTCCGAGGTGTCAAGCTATGTATTGGGAATTTCAAAATCAGGTATAAAATTTTAACTAATCGAGTATAGTGTCAGTGTTATGGTCGTTTTTTTTTTAAGCAATAAATAGGGGATCGCAGGTAATTTTTAAAGATGTTTAAAATCGTGCATTTTTAGTGACAGGTTGTACCATACACCATATACAGGTACATTTTTATAATCACTTTTTTTAAGCAATAAACTCTAAAACTTACAACAATCCAATGACAAAACCAATGACCCTCTCCTACAAAAAGTAAAACCCCAAATTCACTCCATCAACAAAGAAGTTGCCCTCTTCAAGAAACAGCTTAATATACCTACCAACAAAAAAAAACAAAGTGAATACCATCTACGCCAAACGAGTAAAACAGAAAGCAAAACAACTTGGTCAAATGAAATTACAAGAAAAATGTAAGGACAAGACGTTACATGTCAAATACCTAAAAAAAACGAAAGGAGCAGATGTGGACCAACAGAAAATACATCAGTGGCTGATGAGCACCGGGTTGAAAGCTGAAACAGAAGACCTAATTATTGCAGCTCAGATCAAAAACCTCTCAACCAGATCCTATCACTGTCATAAAATCAAGGTTAGAACTAACCCGAAATGCTGGAATCTGCAGAAAATATGGACCTGTCGACCTTATTATCTCAGGATGTCCGGAACTAGCAAAAAATGAATATACTCACAGACATAACACAGTAGCGACATATGTGCACTCGAAGATATGCAAGAAGCACAAAATCGGAACCACTGAGAGATGCCATGAGCACCAACCAGACGCAGTTACACGAAAAAACAATGTAACTATCCTCTGTGACATGCCAATTCAAACTGAGAGGAAATAAAAGCCAACAGACCTGATATTATCATAAAAGACAAGAAATTCAGGAAGTGTATGCTTACTGATATAGCTGTACTATCTGAGAGAAACACCTCCATGGAAATTATCGAGAAATTGTCCAAATACAAGGACCTGGAGATCGAGATTAACAGGACGCGAGGAATGAAGACTGAGACTGTCGTACCAATAGTAATCCGAGCTCTGGTAGAGTGAGAAGAGGATTGGACAATTTTACTAACAGTGTCCCAGGTAACATCAACATGCAAGTTGCCCAGAAGATCGTCCTAATAGGAACGTTGCATATACGAAGAAAAGTGCCATCAAGTAAATGACAATTCTCCTATAGGGAATAAAGGACCATAGTTTGGACCTGGCTCTACAGGATACAAAACAAGAAACATAACATACACAAATAATATTAATAATAAAGAAGTCACTGTATATAACACGAGAGGCAATAAAAAATTGTTGTACTATTGTTGGCGATTGTATTAAGGACTGAGTGTTATGATGAAAGCAGTTTTTTCGTTTTGGAATTTTAAGGGATTATTTCGCAATTAATTCTACTCACCTGTGTATTAAGGTAAATGTCATAGAGTTTAATGAAAGACGGTTCGTTGTCAATGCTTTCCCATTTATCAAAAGCATTATTTTTCCCTGGAAAAGAAAAAGAAAATCTTTTATACTAATGCGAATATTTATACCGGAAAACTGATAAATATAAGGCGGTCTAGCAGACAAGATCAACGGCAGGCTAAGATTCTTCGATGAAACTTGAATTCATGAAGACATTTGTATGCGTGCTTGTGAAATTGTGGCTATTTTAGAGAGACGTTTCTTACTTAAATCTCATGTTTTTCTTTGTCTCAGTTATATACTTAAAGCAGTTTCCAATATGGATTTTAAAACTTTAAACAAATTTTATATTCAATGTTACAGACACTTTATGATTATATGGCTTTTCAATTGTTCTTGGGAGCTCGCGAAATTGACAGTTTTAATTGTAAAATTTTAATTATAATGTGCGTTTATAAAATATATAAAATTCAGTGTCTTCCGTCCGTTCGTCACACCCTCTAAAATAACCATGCATTGACCAATCGATACCAAATTTTGGGAAGAAGTGCAAATAGGTAACGGGGTACAAATTAAGGTTAGTTTTACTAGGTTGTGCTACAATAAATTTAATTAATTTGTTTACCACAATAAATTTTCGATAATAATAAAGTTGTATTAGTTAACATACAAAATACTCCCATTATTTTAAAAACAATTTAATGATTAAAATTAAAATATACATATTTAATAAAAATGCAATATTGTTTTTTGCATATCTTTTCTTTAAGTTTTTATATATACAAGAATCCATCTTCCAGTTCGCCCTGCATTTACGAGAACTATAAACAAATCACGAGGTCAAACGCTTCAAATAGTTGGAATTTGGCTCCAGGAAATATATTTACACAAGTCCAGTTGAATGTTGCATGCTCAAGTGTAAGAAATCATAAGAATTTATTCTTCGCTGTTAAAAAGAAAAAAAAAGAAATTTTCTTCAAAAATATTGTTTACCATGAAGTCCTATAAATTTAAATTAAATTAAAGAAATTAAACCGCGAAGTAGGGTTTTTGTCAAAGTATTTTCCCAAACAAATCAGCTTATTCAAATTTCATCGATTAATTTGCGAAATTGAACGAAACGTAGTGTTTGTAAGTCTCGACAAGAAAATGTTAGCGATGACTTCAATAACAGTAAATACTATGAGATTTTCAACACGCTAATGCGTGTTGCAAAAACATTCTAGTTGAGAATCCCGATGTGTGGTCCTAAAATTACGAAACCATGAGTCGATCTTCGATAAAGATTGAACGTCGTTATATCTATTTTTTGTCTAATTTTTTGAGATGTGGAGTTATATCATTATTATATTCGGACTGTTGTCCTCATCTTTGTTGGTATTATCACAACGTTTCAGTCGTTGTGCTCTCCGGCCTTCATCAGGTGTTTATCGATAACCTTTATCTAATTTCTGTAGTTATACTGTTCGCATTCCACTGCCCATGTCTCGGGATATCGTCTAGTTCTTATTTTATTTAGTACTTATCAGTTATTAATCGTTTCCACTGAGTGCAAATACACACTGCTCGACCCAGAGATTGAACTCACAGCCACCATGTCACCAAATTCATAAACCAACGCTTTTATCCACTATATGTAGGGCAATTTGCTGTAGTAAAATTAGAGCCTTAAAATTAACCTGGCTGCTGATGAGGTTGGTTGCAACCTCATCAGCTGCTGCTGGCTGCACTGTGTTTATTGCTGCTGCTGAAATAGTGTGTTATTAATTTGATATTATTACAACAACAAAATGATAATTTTTCAAAGAATTCCTAGTTTTCTGTATAAATTTGTTCTTTTGTTAAATTCTACAAATATCTAAAGCTTAAGTTTGGAATAAACTGTAAACGATCTTTATTTCAGATTATCCCTCTACACATCATTTGATATTTGATATTGACTATTTAACTCACAAACTGTCCAAGTGACATTTCTTAAATACCAAACCTTTCTCATCTATGGAGGTAGACTATTCGCATTCAACTAGAATATAGTAGTTCATATTTTATATAGTACTGAACCAGAGATTGAACTCACAAAAATTATGTCCCCAAATTCTTAAACCAACGCTTTTATCCACTAGGACAATTTAGAGCCTTAAACTTAACCTGGCTGCTGATGAGGTTGCAACTACTGTTGCTGCTGTCTGACATGTTTTTAATGCTGCTGCTGCTGAAATAGTGTAAATAATGATCCTCATCTGAGAAATTCAGATAATCATAATACCATGGCTAGTTACTATGATGAAATGTTGGTCCCTAGCATTTGATTATTAACTAACTCGTGTGTAATGCTATTTCCAAAGAAGTATAAGCATAAAGTAATGCACAATACAACCTATTTTGCAAAATATTTTTATTGTGTTGGGGGAGGGGTATTTAAGTTTAGTCTGTACTGTAGAGTATCCGATTGAAACCAAAATGGCAGGACCCACGAGAAATTGCTGTCAGCATCTTTATAATTGTTTATTTCTAGTAAATGATTCTTATCCCTCCCCCACAAGACAGGCCAGCACAGCCAGGCAACAATACTATAAAAATGTGCCAGTGATAGTTATTAATACCATGTAATACCATGTCTATCTAATACTATGTCTTATTTACACTAATTATATTCAAACTATTGTCCTCATTTTTGTTGTTGTTATCACATTATATCGGTCACTGTGCCCTCTGGCCTTCTTAAGATGTATATTGATCTGGGTAATTCTGAAATTATTTAATCTATGTGGGTAGACTGTTCTCGTTTAACTAGAATATATTAGGTTTTATTTTATTTAGTACTTACCCAGAGATTGAATGCAAAAAAACTACGTCACCAAATTCATAAATCAACGCTTTTATCCACTAGGACAATTTACTGTAGTAAACTTAGAGCCTTTAAACTTAACCTGGCTGCTGATTAGGTTGCAACTACTGTTGCTGTTGTCATGTTTTGAATACTACTGCTGTCCATATTTTGATTATTGCTGCCGCTGTCCTTATTTGGTTACTGCTGCTGTTGTCTTTATTTGGTTACCGCTGGTGCTGCAGTTGAAGACTTACTCTCATTTGTCTTTTATTAGCGGCTCCGCTAATATATGCATGTGAGTGTGTAATGATCCGAGTACTTTTGTACGACATTAGTCTTTTTCAAGAAAAGAAGTCGAAGTATAGGCAGTGAAGCTTTTACGCCGTTAAAGATTGAAAATCCTGCTTTCCTGCTTTTTAGAAATCTACTTCTGAATTTCCATTTTTTAAGAAATTAGGCGAAACGTTTGATGCTTTTAATTATCGGCCTATTAGCGTTGTGTCTTTGGCAGAGTACTAGACGCTCAAATTAACTTTGAATTGGTTAATCATCTAACATCGCAAGGTCTTCATTCACATAAGCAATATGGCTTTCGCTTCTCCAGATAAACTACTGATGTATTAACGATTATTGCTGAAAGATAAGAATGGTGAAGCTCGGACTGTTGCTTTATATATATATATATATATATATATATATATATATATATATATATATATATATGCATGCACACACAGGAGGTCCTCGACTTACGTCGGAAATCCGATACTATGACGTCACCTGATTTTCGACGTAGGTCGGAACTCCTCTATATAAGCACCCACGTGTCTGCCTTAGGCTTGGAAGCTATAATGAAGAGCAAAAAGTTTTTAAAAAAATGACACAATCGTGAGCTAGCAAATGTAGTACAATCCAATATGGCGTACAGCCGGTGAAGAATCAACGCCGTCTTCCTCATATATCGCCGCATGACAAAGTATTATATTATGGAAGATGGCGCTGTAACCACGAAACGTCGTACGTTGGGTCTGACGTAACCTTCTTTATATATTTTTATGTGTGCGTGCGTGTGTTCTGTGTGTGAGTGCGTGTGTGTTTGTATGGAGACAAGGGAGTAAGTCTAAAAGATTTATTTTTTAAAATGTCAACGCGTTCCGCCTCATGTGTTAGACTCGGCGTCTTCAGATGTAATGAAAATGTGTTGGTATTTTTGAGGATAAGAGGGGCAATAAATTAAATTACCTCATCAGATCCGACGACCAGAGACCAGAAAGTGTTTTTTGTTTGTTTGCTTGTTTGTTTGTTTTTTTAATATTAGAGCCTTTGGTGTCTGTTACATTTTAAATCACCCCACTCCGAGTAGATCTGTTTTTCTCTATTAGCTTCTTTAGCACATTGTGTTACGATTGTTTTTCCGATGACCAGTGATACTATGTATCACTAGTTATCGGGGAAATAGCATTGAAACATGAAAGCCTTTGTGTAGCGATTTAAAAATTTTTTTTATTATAATCTCTAATATATATATATATATATATATATATATATATATATATATATATATATATATATTTATATATATATACATATACTTTAAGAATTAGGAGATCAGTTGATTTCGCTACCTTGGTTTCAACATTATGATATCCTCAAACGATTTTTGCCAATTGCCCTCCCAACGCTTTATTTTAAAAAATAATCAATAAACGTTACATTATTTTAAAAATAAATAAACAAACGCACGGCGTTGGGTGTGATAGAGAGGGAGGGGGAGTATGTAAAGAAGAAGAAGAAGAAGAAGAAGAAGAAGAAGAAGAAGACATCACATTTTTTCTCCTCCTCCACATTTCTTTTTCATTGTACATTTTCTGTGTTTTTTTAATTTAAATTAAATCTCCCGTTGTAAGCCTGATAAGCGGGAGCGAAACCGGTTGCTTCGCCCGTTTTTAATATGTCTAGTAATATCAAGCTTCATACGTTTATTGCTGTGATAAAATGTTGTACCTTCAAAAATATCTTTATATATATATATATATATATATATATATATATATATATATATATATATATATATATATATACACTCAATAGATATATAGAAACAACATTTGAAAGCCGAGACACTTAACTCTAGAAAATGTCATGATAAACTTTTTACCAGTGTCATGATTTCTTAAATGTCCCTAAACAATATGAAGGATATTTTTTCAGGCAGTTGTATCTATTGAGTGTCCAAGTCAACATGGCGAATGACATTTTCAACTTTGTGGTGAAGTCATCAGAAATGTGTCTGTAGGATTCATAGCTTTCAGAAAAATTTAAACTTAATGAGAAATCTCACCTTTTTTCGTCTTTTGATCGTCTCCATCTTTTATTCCTTCTGTGAAAGCCCGGCAAAGCGCTAGAACGAGCAAAAAATAAAATGAATTGTTGACGTCATTAGAACCAGAAAAAATGTCACAATATTCACTGTGTAGAAAAAAAATGAACTTTTACATTTCGTCGGTAAGTTTTTTTACGAAAACAATAATCTCTTTTAATTATCTCAGATCATTAGCAAACATTTGTAGATGCTGCTTAGTTTATGCGTTGTGGTTATCAAATGTAATTGTGTGTTCTAAGAGCATTTAACTATTATACATTTAACGATTCAAGTAAAAACAAAGAGACTCCAATTGTACATCAACAATAAAATATATATTGAAACAATAACATACAAAACAATCATGTAACGTTGTGTAGTAATTAAGGGAGAAAAAGTAGCTTCCCTTTAACTGTATTCTGAATAAGATTGAATGTTCGAAAGAGTTTATCTTGGATATGAAGAATGTTAAGGATTCTATGTTGAATAGAATGTCTGGTATTGAATGGAATACAGTCGATTAAGAAGTGTGTTGTTTTGTGTAATTAACAAAGTGCTGGTTTTTAAACTTAGCTTAGTCACAGAGAAGATAATAGTGTAATGTGATACAAAAATCTGTGTCTGTGTGTGCGTTGTGAGCAAAGTCGTGGATTTCTGTAGACAGGCGTAATATCTGGACTCTACTGAAAGTTTTGGAAACATACCACTTGTTATATAACTGCTGGTAGGCTCCAGCGACAACACGAGAAAGTAGATTTATCACAAAAATGTTTGATTGGTTAAAATTCAACCAATCACTGATTTTGTAACAAAAACGTATGTGAGCAAATTCACGGCAGAAAAATTCAAAATGGTGAATGTGATTGCTAAATTGTCTTATGGTAAAGCAATATCTATTTACTAGCCAATCACAGTCGAGTAAATTGTGGGCGTGGAAGCGTCGCAATCGATACACATCTATGCCGATGAAAATACTGTTTATGGATCCACTTCCAAAAACCAAGGCGATTGGAACCTTTCAGCTTATTTTTCCTTTGACATACTCTTAACAGTTCAATGGATAAAGAAAACTGCGTCCCCAGTAGAAATTACACACTGCATTTAAATGAGTTAAGGTTCAATTTCTGATTTGTGAAGTGTCCATAATTAAAAATGCTGAGGGAGATTGAACAATTTCTGGACTTATATTTCTGGTGGGAGACGCTACATTAATCGCGGTCTTGTATCGAATGTGCCGTTAATGTTACAGGGTAAGTCAATCGCTTATTTAGGAGTACCCAACATAAAAATAAATAGATTGCTAAATACAGCTTTCACGCCTGTTAAAGAAACTTGATACATTTGGGAAACATTAAACGTCGTTTGTCTTTTTCTGTGAATGAAGCCCATGTTAACAAATATATATAAAATTTCAGATGCGTACACAAATAGCCGGGTTTAAATATAGTTGGGATTTTTCTTTTGTAAAAAAAATAGTGATATAAGAGAGAGAAAGAGAGAGAGGGAGGAATTGTGAAGTGAGACTAATAAAATAAATATTGACTTCTGTTTTCATTGCTTGATTTATATCCGCATGTGTGAAACGGAACACACGATCAAAGGAGAGTTTAATGCATATACACGTACAGAAACGTACTAAGTGGACAATACAGTTGTTCATATATAGATATTTCT
Source organism: Acanthosepion esculentum (assembly GCA_964036315.1). Lineage (NCBI taxonomy): Eukaryota > Metazoa > Mollusca > Cephalopoda > Sepiida > Sepiidae > Acanthosepion > Acanthosepion esculentum. Next base: position 54,318,164 of record OZ038484.1, on the reverse strand, counting down.
AGTTTAATTTGGTTTCTTTTACAGCATATCAACGCATTGGGCCATTTAATGCCGAAATTTAATTTTTTTTTCCTGCATAAAGCCTTGTATCTAAACAGTCAAACATATTTTTTAAAATAGTAAGACTGGTATTTATGGTTATATCATTGAATTATATTTTGGTTTGGATTCGATTCTCACTGGGTGCACCATACTTCCGGCCTTGTCCCACATCTAAGCTACGCTTGGAAAATCACTATATTTTGGCTTGGCTTATTTTGTAACGTTGGTGGACTTTTCCAAGTATAAACAGCATAAATTAGTTGATTCTGTTTAGCGGCATATCAACACCTCTATGGGATATTTAATGCCAAAATCTAAATATTTTGAACACAATCTTATGGCTTCAGCTACAAATAAAATTTATTGTTGTTATTCTGCTATAAATAGGTATTGTTGGTAATTTTGTCTATATATATATATATATATATATATATATATATATATATATATATATATATATATATATATATATATATATATATATATATATATAATTCCTGGCATTTTACTATGAAAAAATTATTTTCATACTTTCATAGTCTTTCGTTTTGTTTGGAGGTTCACTATTTGCCCATAGCTGGGACCCTAACAGGTTCTACTACCCCGAGTCAAGCTGGACCTGCAAACAATTATGAGGTGCTTCCAGGCTTCTAAAACCCTCCAATCTCCCGATCAGAGGCCTTGCTGCCGGATGTAATTTACCGCCATGTCCAGAACTATAGATATTTCTGGTATGAAAAAGATTAGCTTTCTTAATGTGCATTTAAATTGATGTTTTTAAATGTAGATTTAAATGTTTTCATGAGATATGACTGGGTATTAGATGAGTGCTTGTAAGAATGCATGGATATGCGAGGTCAGATCATAAACTATCGGGACTAAAGTAATGGAGTTAAACTACGCAGAGTGAAGCCGCTTGACACAGGCTGACCTTGAAATCTGTCGAGCATACACACTAGGTTATAACCTTCTAGCTCGCTTTCGTTGTTTATAGCAGTGCTTGGAATGAAAATGTAGTGCGTGGTCGTCTCACCACACCATAGAAATTCCATCAATAGCTATGACTTGTGCAGCAGTTTTTGGCTAAAGACAACATTCCCCAGGTCCGATAACCAACATATTATCCAGATGTCGCTTCTTGCGCATTTTTCCTCTTTTCAAAAGCCAAATTCCACTTGAAAGAAACAATATTTCAAAACCTCGAGACAATCGGAGAAAATGAAACGAGGCAGCTGTACGGAGTTCCAGGACTGCTTCTATCAATGGAAACGACGCTGGATAAAGTATGTGGCTTCATAAGGGAAGTACTTCGAAGGAGATTAAATGCCGAATTGATAGGCACTGTAGTTTTCTTTTTACAGTGCCGATACATTTTATTATCCCTCATATATTCCTGCCATCATTCCTTATGAATATGTAGCACTAAGCCAGAGCAATCTAAAGATTGAATCAAGTGACAACAAGTCTCCTTATACTTCCTTTTGTTTTTTACTAATATTCACCCATTAAAAGGCCTAAGAGCCATTCAAGGTAGAGGGTTATTAAATGAGGTGTATGGTATAGCCATAAGAGGAGGAAGTAGAAAGTGAAGAGTGTGAGGATATGGATAGATAACGATTGAACCTAGATTGAATAGATTAGGTTTCTAGTGTTCAGGTAAGCACTCACACGGGATTCCGTTCCACAAAGTAGCGTTACTTGGAAGGAAAAGTGAATGAGGATGATTTAACCCCGCTGAGATGTGAGAGCTCGATCTACGAGCCTCTGGTCATCTTATTGCATTTTACAGGCATTCTCACTAATGCTACCAAATAACGCCACAATATCGAGTGTATACTTTGGACAATTTCACTTCAAGATAAGATATCTTGAAACCGTTCACAGTCTTTCAGTGAAGACAGAAGCAATTCTGATTCCAATGTTCCACAAGTACTTTAGTTCTTTGACAAGAAGCTGTTGTTTTTCAGGTTCATTCTTCTCAACAGATGAAGAATGAAACTTTTATATTCATACACTCACTAAAGATGCTAAAAGAATTGATACTTCCTTGCATCGTTCAAGAAAATACATACCCCCTGTTGCCATTCAACCTAAAATGAAGTATTTCTGCCATATCTGGGTTAATGCTTGCCAAGTCCTTACTGTCCAGCGCCGACAGAGTTCAAAAGGTCTTGTTGATGAATTATTCTCCACCCTTATTCCAAAGACGAAACGTTTATAGCCCCTCACTACTCTATCACAATTACTATGGTAGATGTTCAGCTGAACTACATTCCTTTATCCTACCAGTTCAGACCTTTACAGCTAGGACCCACCATGCCTCATTAACGATGGCAAATCATCCCCATTTCCTTGGTGTCTCTTTGGTAAAGAGTAAGTTCCATTCGGTCAGATTCTTCTCCAGAACAGTTACTTTGTGGAACAAACTCCCGATGGGATACTTCCCTGACCACTAAACTCTTAACCTCTTCAATTCTAGAGTCAACCTTTATCTATCCTACATATCTTCATAATATGCACTTCTCACCTCCTCCTCTTACCTTCATACAAAAGCCTCATTCAGACTCCCGAGACGATGCTTCCCTAATCGCTACAATCTTAAGCTCTTCAAGTCTAGGGTCAACCGATATCTATCCTACATATCTTCATAATATGCACTTCTCACCTCCTCCTCTTACCTTCATACAAAAGCCTCATTCAGACTCCCGAGACGATGCTTTCCTAATCGCTACAATCTTAAGCTCTTCAAGTCTAGGGTCAACCGATATCTATCCTACATATCTTCATAATATGCACTGTTACCACCAACTTTCCTTTCCTTTACAACAATCTACTCTCTACCCTCTACGTTGAGGCGTCATGTATCGGATGAACTACAGTAAAAAAAAAAAAGTCAAGTTTAAACAGATGCTATTTTTAAAATGATAGTAGCTGGTGGGGATCAATTGATAGCAAGTCTACTTAATACCCCTCCTCAGTGTTCTGGTTATTTTTGGCAGCGCTGATGTATAAATGGTCTCCACTCTTTCTTTAATGTTTAGTTCCTACACCCTCCTTTCTATTTTTTTCGGGGGTGCGCCTATAACGATTGGTACAACCATAATGTTTCTAAATTTAATCTGTGGTAAGCCGAAAGAGACATTTTCTACTTTTTCTTTACAACTCCCAAATCTGGGTTTCTGGCCGGAATTAGGGGATCCATTGGAGTCTGAAAGTCCCAAAGGATTTTAAGTATTCGATTCCCAGAGCAGATTCTGTGAATATAACATTGGCCTCTATGGCTAAAATACTGTCACTTGAACAGTTTCCAATGGATCACCTTTCCAACCTATTCATGTGTATTCTTCTTGACTGACGCTAAAATGCGCTGCAGCCACAGCTCACCGTAACCATGACAACTATGTTTATCCCAGGAAACGGTACATCGGAACAATTGCAAATCTAGGACTGCCTGCAGGAGAGTTGTGGAAAGTGAAAAAAGCAGTTATGCGCAGTCAGTCTGATTCAAAATGGAAAACCAAAATTTGCTTCCCTTGAATTCTAGAGAATAAATATATATATATCAATCTCGGCAAACTGTCAGTGCTTTCTTTTATAAATGTCCCTGGGGTTATCTCATCCTCATCATATAAGGCTAATCTCTTCGCAATTAACTTCAGGTTAAATAACAAGAGTCATCCCCTAGCCGACTACCCCCATTTCACAGGACACAAACTTTGTGATATCTATATCACAACACAGGCGGTTTCCAGACATTTTTTTTTAAAATCATTTTACTCCAAGCAAGGCAATAATGCCCCTAAGACGCAGGGTGTTACTGGAAGTGAAAGAGAATGAAAAGAATTTAGGGAAGAGAAAGGGCAATACAAAAAAAAACAATTTTCATAAAGATAGCGATTGACATTAGATTGGAATTTTTGAAGATTGTATTTTAGGGAACCAAGAAACCAGAAGAGAGTTCCACAGGCGAGAAGTGCGAGAGAAGAAACTATTAGAATAGAACATACGGTTACATCTAGCTATTTCAACACTAAAATGATGAGACCTAGTTGCCAATCTAGTAGTACGCTTAAATTCATGCAGTTGCGGTAGCAAGAAATAAAGTTCATCAGAACAATTGCCATGGAAATACCTATAGAAAAAACAGAGGGAAACCTCGTCACGACGGTGAAAAAGTGACTGATGTCGAGATGCCAGGTCAGGATCTATTACATAACAGAATCTTGAGATATACAGCACCGGAGTCGATATGGCAGCAGTATTCAATGCACAAAGAAATGGTAGATTTATAAATAGACAATATGGATTCTGACGAGAAAGAAACTGTCTTGTACGACACAGTGAACCAACATTCTTAGCAGTAGACCTAGCAACTGATATAATCACTTGTTTCCTGTTTAAGATTGGGTTTCCGGTTTCTCCAAAAGTTTTCTCATTCTCTTTCAATTCCAGTAAACCCTTACGTCTGAGCGGCATTATCGCCTTGCTTGGGGTGAAATGACTAAAAAAAAGAAAAGTTGAGTAAAGAAAAAAGAAACGCTGTTTTCTCTTAGTAGATTTGTTTGAAATGTGATTTTTTTTATATCCAGTCTATCAATAGCTTGATAAAACTACAGCTTGTAATATCAGTATATACCAGGAATTCCTACTTGGATCTTAGCTAATATTTCTATTAGGGTTACAACATTTGAACATTATCATGATACTTTTTTAAACATCTCACCTGAAGAAGGGCAATAAAGTCACTAAGACGCAAACTGAATGTGAAAGAATGTAAGAAAAAAATTTTAAAAATAAAGGAGCGAGAACAGTAAAAGGACAGGAACTAAGAAGACAGAAGATCAAAGTTGACTTGGAAAGCAAGAAACCGGAAGAGAATTCCTCAAGTGAAAAGTGCGAGAGAAGAAACTGTTAGCATAGAACTTACGGTTACATCTAGCCATTTCAACTGTAAAATGATGAGACCTTGCCGCCAACCTAGTACTGCGCTTAAATTCATAAAGTTCATCAGAACAATTACCATGATACTATTTATAGAAAAGTCACAGGGAAGCTACATTATGGCGGTGGGAATGTGACTGAAGCCGAGATGCCTTATCAGGACCAATAACATTGTAGATTCTTTGAATTTTATCAAGATTCTCGAAATATATAGCAGAAGCACGGGACCATATGTGGCAGCAATATTCAAAACAATGACGGATGGCAGGCTTATATATATATATGTAAGATGGGTTCGGGCAAGAAAAAACTTTCTATCGCGACACAATGAACCAAGTTTCCGAGCAGCAGACCTAGTAATCGATCCAATATTATCTTTTCACTTCATATCAGCAGAAAACGTTAGCTCGAGAAGGCGCAATGAGTCGCTCTTCTGCAGGTTAGCATCAGCCATACTGATGGAAGGCAGTAAGGGTTCTTTCAGACGATTAAGAAAGGACAGTTTTGTTTTAGAGGCGTTAAAATTAAGAAGTCATTCTTTTTTGTCATTCTTTTCTGTGAGAGTATTCGGGGATTTTTTTAAATCATTTCACCCCAAGCAAGGCAATAAGGCCATTAAGACACGTGGGGTTTCTGAGCGTGAAAGAATATAAAGGAAAGAAAAACATTATTAAGGAAAAATAAAAGGGATTGACATTGCATTTACATTTTTTAAGATAAATGTTAACTGGGGAGCAAGAAACCGGAAGAGAGTTTCACAAGCGAGAAATGCAAGAAAAGAAACTGTTAGCATAGAACTTACGGTTACATCCAGCCATTTCAATTGCAAAATGATGACAACTTGCCGCCAGTTTAGTACTGTGATTAAATTCACAAAGTCTAGGTACCACAGAGGAAAGTTAATCAGAAAAATTACCATGAAAGTATTCATAGCAGATGCACGGGGAAACTACCTTACGTCGGTGGGAAAGTGACTGAAGCCGAGAAGCCAGATCAGGACCAATAACATTGCAGCTTTCTTGTGATGAGGTTTTTGTTATTTGGTAAAGCTCTTCGTTTTGATGCTTTAGCGCCGGTCTGTAAGATCGGATGAAGGCTTATTTTCTTTGTGATCTACAGGGTTCATCCGCTTAATGCCATTTTTAATCATAGATCAAAGAAAACGGTTGCATATAGCTGATATTTTAGGCAGATCTGACGAACGTGCTGTTTATCTATAAAAGTGTACATCGTAATCAACGTTTGCCATAACAACCAGATGTTTCCGGGCATGGCTTCCATTTGGCACACGACGGCACGGCTACGAGATGTACAAGGTGAGCTGCGGAAAGGTTTTCAGTACGACCAAGAAGACCTTCCCTAAAGTTTCTGACAGGTGCTCATTTCGTCAGATCTGAAGAAAGTGGCTTTTCAACACCTCATCGAATACACAAACTTAAAAAGTAATTACCGTATTGTACACCATGTTGCTCTCTTCTTCTCCTCCAGCTATGGGTAAATAGCAGGATAGACCAGGCTATAGAGCCCGTTCTGTCCTGCTATTTACCCTTAGCTGGGGGCGGGGAAAGAAGAGGATTCATACCTTTCCCAAAGGTACGTGCTAATACCCTTGGGAAAGGTATGAATCTTCTTCTCCCCGTCATCTATGGGTAAATAGCAGGACAGATCAGGTTCTATAGACTTGGATGGATGGCAACTTGTCTACCGCAGAAAGAAATGGCAACCTACTGCGTGAAAAATCTGCCTCGTCAGTCATTTATCGAAAGATACATGATCGCCTAAGCGTGTATCAAGCATGGCGCATAACTGACGCCATGTTCGATGCATTTATTTTTTTTAAAATAATGACGAAAAAGAGTTCTGTATCATACGCGAACTAGAGGGCATGCATAAACTAATTTTATCCACAAAGTTCACTTCTTCTTTATGTGCCGTGTCCCTTTAGGACATAGACTCTCATGATCCTCCTCACCATCCTGTCTCTTGTAGTTATTTATACCTCAAAAGATCACCTCTATCTATCCCAAGTTCATAATAATATTATTTATTCAAACGACATTAATATTACTCTTGAGTGAGTGAGCTGCTCGTCACAAAAGTAACACTGGGTGAAAATATACAAATATATCCATCATGATAACCAATTAAGAGTATACTAGATACAACAGCCCAATTAGCGTGATAAGTGTTTATAAAAGCAGTACATCCGGTTCACGCCCCTCCCCGGCGTTTTGAACTGGAATAGAAGATTATCCCTTATTTCCTGTTTAGGATTGGGTTTCCGGTTCCTTCTAGAGTCTTTTCATTCTCCTTCACTTCCAGAAGCCCTTTGCGTCTTAGTAGCGTTAACGCCTTACTTGGGGCGAATTGATTAAAAAGAACTGGTATTCAGTTAGAAATACTCTGAGGTCGAGTAACCCAGTCAACTCCGATGGTCCCCAATTGAAGATGTTCCCAAATATCTAACTCTCAAGTCGCTTTGGCTACAACCGGAGATCACGGATTATGGGTCCCCTCCAGCAACTCGTAGGACCTCAAAGAGCTATCATCTTTCGCAGAATATTTGCCGTGCCAAGCAACGTCGACTTCTGAAGCGATGGGATGCTAGGTTTTGTTACGTTTTTCTCAAAATAGGACTTTAAGTTCGGTGGCGCAGACCCCAATGATAATTAGAACAATATTGACCTTAACGTTCCATGTTGTCTCATCTTCAACCCGGAAACTTAAACTTGACAAATTCTTTTACTTTGTTTTTATGTTCACTAGGAACATGCATGTCGATGAGGTATTTTCCTGTATTTCTGTTAACGATGTCTGGTTTGGTGGCCTCAAGAATGCAGTCGGCTGGATGTTGAAATCCCACAATAATTTGACTTGGCCGTCTTCGATCGCCTTCTCTGGATTGTGACGGTACCATTTCCAGTTGACTTCAAGTCCATCTTATCATAGCCGTGTTTGTATTTTTAAGCAAGCATTCCACAGACGATAATGATGTGGGTGACATTTTCCACTTCCATATCACACAGCCTGTACTTGTCCCAATCCACTGATTCGTTGATGTTCTTCTGAACAGAATTATTATTTAGGGATTGGACTACCAATAAGCTTACTGTCTCGCCTTACAATTCGTTTTTCGTCGACCAATCGAGCGAATCTTTTATCTTACCCGCCGGTATATCTTTTGCAAATTGTTCATGAAGTGTCATTGCCTCTCTCTTGCTCGTAGTTTCTCTTTCATTGTCCTCTTCTTGTATTCTTCTTTGGCCCTCAATATTTTCTTTCACAAGGTTTTGTTTATTTTACTACGCACTTTAAGAGTGTCTATTCGCTGTTTATCAGGTACAAGTTCAACGATTTACGTTTACTTGTTCAATACCGATAAGGCGCCTACCCACTTTTAGTGATGTGTACAGTCTCATCACAGTCGCGTTTTGGTACGATTCTCAAACAGTTATGTTCGAGTCTTACTGTCCAGAGTTTGTAACCGTTCCTTTGTTTACTTTACTATTTTTCCACGATACCTTACCACAGATAGGACCCCGGCCCTAACCTTTTTATATATCTCTTTGTGATCAGTTTATTCATCTGTCTCCCAACTTCAGAATACAAAGATATTTGTATCAGAGATGGTTTTTCCTGTTGGCAATCTCTGTATTAGGAGGCACAGTGGAGTAATGGATAGCAGTTCAGATTAAGGAATCGTAGAGCCGAGTTCGAGTTGCAGTCAGATCCATCCACTTACCTGCTAATACCCTTGGGAAAGGTATGAATCCTCTTCTTATGCCCCGCCTTTGGGTAAGTAGCAGGTTCTCTGGCCTTGGTTGGTAACCGGTATAGGAGAAAGTAACTCTGAATTCAAAACTGGCGTAGCTCATATTATACGTCTAAGGAAAGGATCGTTAGCATTGGCTCGATTATCTCGATTACAGTCGACCAATGATGATGATGATTAACCACTCTTTTACCACGATTCCTTATTCCAAAACTCCATACAAACGTCTTTCGATGTTCACAGTTTTTACCAGTGAGTCAATCTACGCCTCCACTCTTGGCAAAGAGTTTCAGATCGTCCATAAAAAGGAGACGTTTGATGTCATTCCAAGGTCTGCCCTTATCCAAGATGCGTCTGATTTTATTGATAATGGGGTCAGAGCAAGCATAGAAAAATAGAGAGGAGAAGGAAACTCCCATTAAAATATTCCATCTTCCTACAGAGGTAGATGTAAGGTGTTGATCGCAAGCATAGCCTTCCGAGAAGGCAGGCTGGTTTTCATAAGGTTAATTACAATTTTGGCAACACCGAACATCTGTAAACACTTCAGTCCCACGGAATAGGAAACCATAGCATAAGCCTTCATAAAGGTAAGCTAAGCCATACCCATCTTGGCTCGCTTACAGTTTTGGAGCTCAGATTTATCGATGGCAAGTTGGTCTTTGATACCCAGAGATATTTTTCGGTACTCGTTTTGCTGATCTGGTATTAAGTTGTTTGACAATAGATGTTTGTAGGTGCTTCTGCAATTATGTAAGTTATAACTTTCACAGGAGATTCGGGGATGCAATGGGCGATAATTCCTAACCTGATATTCCCAATATTGCATATTCTTCTTTATATTTTATCAAGAATCTCTACATAGACGGCAGAAGCACCAGACCAGATATGGTAACAGTATTCAAGGCATTATCAATAATATTCAATAATAATGTTCAATAAGGTTGCATAAAAGTTAATTTTATGGCCATAATCTTTGTGCCATTAAGAAAAAGAAAGACTGGAAAAAAATCGATACAAAAATTATCTTCTTTTCAGTTGAAAGAACTTTTTCGCCTTAAAATCTTGTTTGTGTTTTATAAAATAGATGACATAAAAATTGCATGAGAGAAATTTAAGCGATAAACGTTTTTAAAAAAATCTCTCCAAATCAGCTAAATTCTCTGATTTCAATAAAATCTTTGATATATATTCATTTATCAATGAATGCATTTGTGACGGAAGTATCAAATGCATAATGTAGTTATCTGGCTCACAGTACGTTAAGATCTTTCAGAGAAATATTAGATCACCAGAGGAAAGTGGAACAGCGACACTTCTGACCGAGAAAAGAACGGTATAAATCAATATACAAAACTGTATAAAATGTCAGCAAACAAAATTGTTTCAAACGATTAAAAATGAGTTATTATTAGTAGGAATTTTCTCAATGTATCCGTTGAATGGTGAATGTGATATTTTCAAGGTGTTCATTGCAATTATTTCTCTCCTTTTATGAAAGTTGTTTCTACGAATGTATGGTAAGAGTTTGTATTTAGTTACGCCATGATTATGGCGGGAATTTGCAAAAAAGGACAAAAGACTCCCCCTTAACTGGTAGAGAAATATGTGCGTTGTTGTTTATGTGAAGGTGTGATAAATGTCTGTACTTATTCCGTCTTGTGTTCATGTCATGGTACACAGATTCAAATTGACATCCAATTTCCGCAAAGCTACGCGGTCAAAAAATGGAGGATTTCGTTTTGGAATTCTGGGATCCAGAATTAAGCCTTTTCTGATTTCTGGTTTTTGTGATGGGAAGTGGGTTTATTTTTATTTTAATGATCTGTGGGCAGATGATAAAAAAATTTATTTTATTATGGCTTTAAAAGCAAACACTTTAAAGGTAGATATTTAATGTATACAAATATATTAAAACGAAAGAAGTGAAAGGCTAAGAAAACATATCGCAACGTAAGCTGTGATCTATACTGATGATTCTCCATATATTTATATATTTCATTCTCAGTTGAGCTCTGAAGAGAGTGGAGCCTAGCACTCATTTGCTTTTTGTTGTTTCTTTTTTGTTATATTTTTCGATTCACAGTTTTACGGTGAGTAATAAAGGAACAGCCAATCATGCGAATTAAAAATGGAGACAACAAAATCATGCAAGTAAAAAAAAAATTAGATATCAAGGAAATACTTCAACGGAAAACGGAAAATACCACATCGAAATCCGCATTTTGGCAACGTTCATCTAGCGGTTAGTAGCAGAAGTTCCCTGGCAGACAAATGGGGTAATTTCTTCTTTCTTGACCCTTCAGCACGCAGGAGCCTTGTCCCATGTTTAAGTAATATTCATCTCTTTACCATTCCTATCATTTCCTGCTTCGTCATTCATTGACACAAAATCGTTAGGCAGGTCATTAACTATTTCCGTCTGTCACTATTACCTTTAATATATAGCAGATTATATCATCTAAGATATCCTTGAAGTAATTGCATCACTTAATGCTTTATTTGAGACTTCAAGTGAATGCCTTGAATCAGAAAATTAAAACAAAAAGAAAAGTTTGGGCAAAAATAATTCGTAATGTTTTAAAATTATTTCTTCACTGTTGCAAAAAACTCTTAAACGTTTTTAATTAGATAAATCTATTTTAGTAATAGAGAAATGTGAATAAAACAAAATCCAAAGCGGAGACTTTTTACTGAAAATTGTAACGTTTTTTTTTTTCTTTACAGAAATTATGTACTTATCATGTATGGAAAATATTAAGAATTTGATCAAATTATCCCTTTTGCTAACCTTCGCATTTTTTGCATATGAACTAGTAAAAAAAAAACAACTTTTTTTTCATTTTTAGTCACCCATATTCAACCATCCCATGAGACGCTCGTAAATTTCAGTAGACATCTAAGTAATTTTAGAAAAAAATCTTTAAGTACGCAGAAGTATTTTATTTCTGTTTATATATATATATATATATATATATATATATGTCTGTGTGTGTGTGTGTGTGTGTGTGTGTGTGTGTGTGTGTGTGTGTGTGTGCGCGTGTGTATGTATGTATTTTATTTATCACTAACATTGTGCTATTTTCTTTCAGTAGAAACCCAAATTAAAATTCCAAAGATATTTAAATAATTGCAATACATTTCGAATTTCTTTCTTTTTTAAGTCGCGGAAATACCTATACGACATGAATCAAGTATTGTGCTGTTAAGGAATTCACTAAGAAAATCTAATAAAAAATAGAAAAAATACATCTTCCTTCTAACAAACATTGACTTTGGTAAATTTTATTTACACACACACACACACACACACACACACACACACACACACACACACACACACACACACACACACACACACACACACACACACACCGTAGAAGGTATAACACATGGTCGCAATTAATGTTGGGTCCCGCACACGTCCTTGTTTATACTTCTATAAACTGTCCAGTTCTTTTAGCAGACAATCAGGGATTCATTCTGATCTCACCCCCACCTTTATGGGGACGCTCCCCTGAACTACGCGTTAGTTTGTTTTTTTATTACTTTATGTGTTAATTTGGTACTCACGATTGTTCACTATATATACTGAGCATGGTTTAGTACACTACAAGGTCAAATAAAAAGGATGTATGTATTTACTAAGTTTAACATACACGAACCCAAGATTACAAGTGAGGGACGGTCATTGAGGATCGAACCCCAGACCTAGTAATAATCTACTGTTTGTTTATCATGCTTACGGCTATACGCCAAAGGGGAACTGTTTGTAGAAAGAATGTACTGTATAAATCGTCCAATGGTTTAGATCTTGAAGCATTCAAGAAAGGTTCGACTATCGTCCGGTTCACACACCTCCCCGGTCTTTTGAACAGGAGTAGAGGTTTATTCCTCGTTTCCTGTTTAGGATTGGATTTCAGGTTCCTTTAAAGTCTTTTTATTTGCTTCCACTCCGAGTAGCCCTTTGCGTCTTAGTGGTATTATCGCCTTGCTTGGTGTGAAATGATTAAAATACGAAAAAGAATGTATATCCGTTAACAAAAGGCAGAGCGCAAGTTACAACTATAAATTTGAGAGATCAGAATCAAGCATATACAGAAATGTAAGTGCTAGCACAGACGATCGAATATATGGCACTGAAATCCGAAGTGCGAATTGGTACAGAGACGCTGTCACAAAAAATAAAGCTAATGTTAACAAAATGTGTGCTTCTCGTGTCAACTTTGTGTCATATACTTTAGATTTGTATCCTGTTTAAAAAGCCACATCCGCTCAAAACGCATCTAGGTCTTACAATGATATTTTGTGGTGATCATACGTCATCACATTGTCGTCTAAATGCCGACTCACTTTAACAGATATATTTACCAAAATTACACACACACACACACACACACACACACACACACACACACACACATACACACATATGTGCAGGGTGCGATGTATAAATTGTCGTCTAAATGCCGCAAACATTTTAATGGATATATTTACCAAGATTACAAAAAAATATCTTGAAATACTAAAGAGTAAATTTATTCATTATAATCACCATTGACTTCAACCACTGCCTCCAGAAGACTTTGGGATCTTTTGAAACTCTTCTGGACGGTCTCCTTGTTTAAGTTGGTGAATGCTGCCATAAGCCTTGCCTTCAGTTCATCTTTGGTGTTACAAGGAGTTTTGTTGGTCTCCCGCTCAACTGTGCCCCACGCAATCAAGGGTGCTGCAATCTGGGGAGTTAAGTGGCCAGATGTAAGGTGTGATGTGTTTGTAGAAATTGCCTGACTGCCATCACTGGGTTCTCCTGCTTGTGTAGAATGGTGTAGAGTCACGTTTCCAGACATAGGGTCTTTCAGCATCCACACTCTTGACCCAAGACAGCAGTATCTTCTCAAGACACTTGATGTAGGGCTCCATGTTGAGTTTGGAATTCGGGAGTTTTTTTCTTATCAGTACTATCAGAGTAAGTTTTCCGAGATGCCGTACCTTCGTAATCACAATTAGACTCATCCAACTCTTTCCGAATCCTCTGTACTGTCCTCAGATTAACACCCAAACACTCTAAAATGTTCGCATTATTCGTATATATATTATTAAATTAGTTAATATAATAGCGTTCAATGATTATCGAAGGTGTGGTCAACCCCAGGGTTTTGTAATGTTTCAATCCCTCCCCACGTAGGCACTCGACAAATTGATAGAGCGATTCGTTTTCTACAGCTTATCGGTCATTCGCTGGTTATTTAAAATCAGGCATTACAATCTCGTGAGAATTATATTTTGAGAGAGAACGACAGGGAGAATAATAGTTTAGTGATACAAGTCTTACTAATTAACCCATAGCTGGGGGAGAAGAGGTAGATTCATACCTTTCCCAAGGGTGTTTACACGGAAGTAAATATAACAAACCCGACTGGCATTGTAACTCGGACCTCCAATTAACAATTCCGAGCTTACAGCACCCGGGTATTCCCAAGTGGTCAGCCATCTAGGTACTGACCTGTCTCGACGTTGCTTAACTTTGGCGATCGTACAGGGACCGCTGTTTCAAACTGATGTACGGGAAACGGTGTTTGAACGTGACTCGATGAAAATAATTAAAATATAAAATAAACTAATGCTAACTATTAATACCGAAAATTAATATACGTAAAATTATCTAATATAGCGTTTATGAAATATAACAGAATTTCTGATAATGAAGGGCTTAATATTAGACTAAATTTATACATACAAACACAAACTTGTATTTATAGCACGTATGTAACGGCATATGTTTACTTACTCAGTTATGTATAACTTTACTCCCAAGAGTAAACATTAACCCAGATAATGTTAGCTTAAATATCAGTCAGCAATTTGCTTTGCTAGTTGGGTAAATAGATACTTGCTTCAGGCTTTCATACCGCCTTACGAAGGGAACGGGTGGCCTAACTTGCTTTTTTAATTATAATAGCGTTCTCACTTCCCGTTATAAACTCGTTTAACTTTGAAGAATTTAAACGGCTGTTAAGTGTCAAACGCTACTAACAGTCATAAACAACGGATCCTAACGGATCCTAACGTATCACAGAACCAAACATAGGTGGACGAAGATTGTGATGTGCCAAAGGGTGGAGGCTGTTTATACAAAAGACCGGATTTTGCGCTCCGTCTCGGTTCGAACGCTGACCACTGGCGCCAATAGAGAATGTGCAAATATCGTATAATAACTTTTCATTATCACCCAACAGAGACTGGATTTTTTTCAGGATAAACAGTTTTTACCCTCAATGGGGCTCCTTGCCTTGGACGGCTATCGAGAGTCAATTTCAACCCAGAGCTTAATCCCAGTTCTCATTGTAACTCTACAGAAATTACCAGGCTTTTCCTCTTTTACACGAAAATGTTTCTTCTTCTTCTTCTTCTTCTTCTTCTTCTTCTTCTTCTTCTTCTTCTTATTATTATTATTATTATTATTATTATTATTATTATTATTATTATTATATTGCTCGGACTTCTTTTTCTTATTCTTTCTTCTCCCTCTTCTTCTTCCGCTTCTTTTTCTTCTTCTTCTGTCTCTTCTTCTTCTTACTTTATTTATATTGTTCGGACTGTTGTCCTTATCGTCGTTTCCATATTCACAACGTTTCGGCCGTATGTACGCCCCGGCCTTCTTTGGGATCTGTCTATATTTCTATGATGAGGTTTTGTAATTATTTACACTATTTACATTGTTTGGACTGTTGTCCTCATCTTCGTTGCCATATTCACAACGTTTCGGACAACAGTCCAAACAATGTAAATGGTGTAAATACCCGATCTCAAAAACTAAATCACGCAAAAAGGAAAATAACACTCTCATTTTAGCAGATATACAGATATGGATAAAATGGCGTCTAAACGCGCAAAACTGAAAATAACATTGATATATATCATTTTAACAGTTATGCAGGGGACGATGGATAAATTATCTAAATTATGCAAAAAATGGAAAAAATACTGACATCTCATTTTAACAGATATATTTACCTAAATTATACAAAAATGTTTTGAAATAATAAAGAGTAAATTTATTTAATAAAATAATCATTGGTTTCAACCACGACCTCCAGACGACTTCCGAATCTCTTGCAAATCTTCGGGGCGGTCTCCTTATTTAAGTTGGTGAATGCTGCCATAAACCTTGCCTTCAGTTCATCTTTGGTGTTACAAGGAGTTTTGTTGGTCTCTTGCTCAACTGCGGCCACACACAATAATCAAGGGGATTGCAGACTGGGGAGTTAAGCGGTCAGATGTAAGGGGTGATATGGTCGTAGAAATGGTCTGAAAGCCATGAATGGGTTCTCCTGTTTGTGCGGCATAGTGCTGAGTCCTGTTGCCAGACATAGGACCTTCCAGCAGCCACCCTTTTGGCCCAGAGAAGCACTACCTCCTCAATGCACTTGATATAGGCCTCTGGATTCGACTGGAATTTGAACTGTGCTCTCCAATTCCCCAATCCAAGCCTGGGATGGACTTTTATTATAATTTCGACTGACTTTTTATTACTTAAACCTCATTTTTTTTTTCGGATTAATAATAAAAAAATCCATCCCCATCCTTTACAAATTGCTTTGTTTAGATTAGAATACGAAACTGAGCAGACATGTCTATTTCAAGAGTCAGAGAAAAATCTGTGTACAAAGGCACTATTCAACTTTGCTTGGTCATCGATGCACTCAGTAGCTGAGAGGTCAAAGCAAGTTAGATATAACGCAGTTTCGATTCCTGCCCAAGAAAGCATATTTTTCTCTAATAAAACTTCTCAAATATCCAGGCCGGTAGACAAAAATAAATAAACTTTACTGTTTAATAAATAAACGGAACGTATATTCAAATACAAGTATCCACTAAAAATAACGTTTAATTAATATATATATATATATATATATATATATATATATATATATATATACAGTGTAACCCGGATATAAGAGACACTGTTATAAGAGAAACCCGGATATAAGAGCGATTTTCTCTGGTCCCAAATTAGAGCCTGTGTTAATATATATATAATAGACCAGACCCGGTTATAAGAGAAACCCGGATATAAGAGAAACCTGGATATAAGACACTTCTTTTCCGGTCCCGACAACTGTCTTATATCCGGGTTACCCTGTATATATATATATTCTGTTCATACGTTATTTTCATAGATATAAAAAGTAAATGTTCAGTTTATAATAAACCGTATTAACAACATTTACCGGCCTGAATGCCTCAGAAATGTAATAGAAAATATGTAAATGTAGTTAATATAATTTATTATAAACAGAACATTTAATTAAATATTTGTATCTAAAAAAAAACAGTGACCGAGTGGTTAGAGCGTTCGCATTCTGATAATGGGACCCGGGTTCGAATTTCAACATAGTCGATTTGTCAGGAAAGAGACTTCCTGATGTTATCGGATTGGAGGGGAAAGTGCCTGAAAACCCTACCCAAGCCTTCTGAGTGAAATTAGCTAGGACGAAAGTCACAAGTGATCGTGGACGAGGTCTTGAGCGTGCTGGCTTTGATGAAATTGTTGATCACGTTATATAACACGCTTTTACCCAGAAACTGTAACTAAGTTCTACTCAGTATAAACCACAGGTGGGCTCTGTGGACGTTGAATAAACACAAATGCGCAAGCGTCTGCAATAGCGATTGGCTAGTCGCCCTAGGATACTAGTAGACAGGTATCCTCGAATACGAGTAGTCAGCTATATATACATGCATAAACAGAAAATATATTAAAATAATTGTCTAACTTTGTCCAATTCATTATATATACACACACACACACACACACACATATATATATATATATATATATGTGTGTGTTCAGTCGGAAACAAACGATCGATTCAGGGTGTTTCTGGAATATAATTTTTAAAGCACACAATTTCTTAATTATAGTGCTCGTGATGATAAGAGTCAAGGGTCAATCGTTATCTATCCTCCCTATCCTCGTGATCATCACTTCCTGCTTCCTCCTCTTACGTTATCTATCTTCATATCAAACATCTCTTTCTGTAACCCTTGGGTGAACTTATTAAAAAAAAACACTACTATAAATTATGTGATGCTCAAAATAGCGGACAGCTACCTAAGACATTATCGGTGTCTATGCTGTTTAATTTCGTTAATCACACGAGATCCGGTGCTATGACGTCCATGACACCTGCGCAGCTATATTCTCGTCACATTATGGAATCTTAATGAGATCAGAATGTAGCCGGGCGTTGAACACATCTACATGAATATTTAGCAAGTGCAAGATAGATCTTATATAAGAAGTAGTCATCCGTTAATCTCGCAAGATAAAGATAGCGACCCGTTTGATCAAAATTCAGCCATTTGTTGGTGAGACTGTAGTGACCTTTCCAATGTGAAGGCCTGGGCGATGGTATATGGAGGAAGTCTGCTGCCCAGACTATATATGTCATACCGACAAGTTCCAAAAGAATACAGGACGTTACATTTAGGGCCGATTGGCTGCAGGTGTTGCCGGAAAATTGTGTTTGGAACCACTTCGCCTTTGTGATTCCCCTCCAGGTTTTCTGTCTGGATTTACTTCCGTAGTCTTTTCCGTGTTTGGATATGACTGCAAAGCAGCGGATGTTTAAAATCAGGATTTTCATTCCTCTAGATTAGTGGTTCTTAATCTTTTTCGGCCCTCTTCCCTCTTCCAATTAGCCAACCGAGTCATTTCCCCACCCTCCCCAATAAATGTCGCCAAAATGAAGAGAAAGCAAGTAGTTTCATGACAACATTTTCGTTTTTATTTTTTTAAAAAGAGGACGCTAGCAAAAGACTTAATCAATGGGAAGTTTGGACTAGATTTTTGCAATACTAAGTGATCAATATCAGGGGGGTGGGTCCGTCCTAGAGCACACCTCAGGTCGGAATCAACATTCAGACGACGCGGAATTCTGTTTTAATATTAGCAAGCGTAGAGAACCCTGCCTCACACAATTACTCCTGAAACGCCTCTTCAATAGTTCCAACCTCACATCGAAATAGCGGTCTGGGCATTCTCGGTAAAAATCCTCGGAAGATATATTGGGAACTCATCTCAAAGAGCAGTGAGGTGATCAGTAATATCTTCAGCAATTCATTTCGGAATAACACCATCTCCAATAAAATCACTCAAACTAACAAAAGACGCAAAATTCCTCCTTTTCACTCGGCACTTTCAAAGATAAAGTTTGGCCACAAATGCCTTGATTTTGTCTGTTTGCATCAGAATGTTCATATCATTTCCTTGAAGCTTCTTGTTGAGTTCATTAAGCTCTCGAAAAACATCGGCCAAGTAAGCCAATCGAATGCGGAAGTCATTATTACTCAAATCTTAAAAAAAGAATAGTCTTCCCTTGTTCCTCGAGGATCAACACCACCTTATTGACCAGTTCAAGCACTCATCGAAGCATATTACCTTTGGGTAGCCATCAGACTTGAGTATGAAAACGCAGGGCATCATGTCGTGTTTCCAAATCTTGACAGAATCGTCGAAACAGCTTTGTGTTAAGAGCGGAACCTTTTGAAGTAGTTGACCACTTTAATCAAGATCGACAAGTCATTACAAAGGGATCTTAGAAGGGTTTTTGACGCCAGTGCTTCTCTGTGAAGCACGCAGTGAGTAGATTGAGCTAGTGGATTCTTTTGCTGGATAAGGGTAACTAATCCGGATCTTGAACACAACAGTGCAGGCGTTCCATCCGTGTACGCGCCAGCCAAGCAATCTCGATTCAAGTAACGTTTTTCATAAAACGAGAACAAAAGATGCATAACATCTCCAGCTTTGGCGTTTGTTTGGAGCGGTTGGCAAAAAACAAAAAATCCTCCTCAATTTTCTCTTCGTGAACGTACCTGACAAAGACCAACAGTTGAGAAAGGTTTGCAACATCCGTTGACTCATCCATTTTGGTTTGCACAAAAAGGTGATTTCATAATTTTCGAAATCAATCGCCGCTTCAATCTTTTCAGCTAGATCGCCAATACGAGAGCGATTGGTGTCATTCAACATTGAAATTTGCTTCTTCTTGATAGGCAGAGCCTCCCAAGACTAGCAAACATCGTATGTCCCTTCTTATTCTTCGCGATCTCGTAAGCAACTTTGTATGAGGCTTTCACAATTTCAACTGTTTGGTTTTGAAAGTTCCAGTCGCGTCTGATCTTGCTCGTTTCAAATTGGCCTCTTTGAGATTGAAAAATACAAGATCCTTGTCTTTGAATTCTGGATGACGGTTTTCAAAATGTTTCAACTCGAATGATTTCATGGACCCGTTTTCAAACAAAGAACACATTGAGTTACCTGTGCTCCATTCTGGATCAGAAATGAAGATCCGAAATCTAAGTATGAATCTTGATAACGGCGTTCTTTTTTTTTGGGGGGGGGATATATTCTGAGGAAAACAAAAAGAAAATAATCATGTCAAATTCTGTTTCAAAACTTGGAAAGGTTGAACAAATATAAAATTGCACGTACGAATGTAAGCAAATATAGCTTGCGTAGTAAACAATCTGATCCCAAACAGTAACAGCAGTAGACTGACACAGGTTGATTACGCCGTTAAAAAGTAGACAAACAACCAATAGTTGTTTGCTAAGTTTCTAAGTTTATAAAATCACACACAAAAAAAAAACGCAAATCACAGAAAACTTCCTTCAAAACATTCCCCTATCTAACAACCTGATATTTCCCCAGGTGAAAAATTCCCCCCCCCCCTGTCTAAGAACCGCTGCTCTTCATGAACTGCCTTCCTGGACTGTTGAGCTCCATCTACCCGAAATTGTTTGTTATAAGGTGCCAGTGGTCCGCCTTAGCCTATTCTCCGGAGCTGGACTTGTCAGAGGCTATTTGAGATGCATGCCACGGAAGCATTTCTACAGTAGAATTATGAATAGCTTCTTTCTGCTTGTTCTACAGTAACAGAAAAATATCAACGCTCTGAGGAAATATTTTGACTTCGGTACGGTAAGTGCATATTGGTCGGATGGCAAATATTCTAATTCTATTTTGCGCACGTGGTTGAGTGGTTAGAACGTTCGCTTTCCGACTATGAGACTCGGTTTTGGATCTTACCATAATCGATTTGTCAGGAAGGTAACGTGATCTTATCGGGGAGTAGGGGTGGAGTTGATTCAAGTGTGCGACACATTTCGAAAAGTACCTGATAACCATGCCAAAGCGTTAACCTAAGCCTTGTCAGTGAAACTGGGTAGACAAAACTATCTGGGAGCCGTCAATGGTTGTGCTAGTCATCGGAGTCATCAGGACCAGCGGCTTGAGCGCACTGCCTTTGTTCATACTGTTGATCTCACGAATAATGTGCTCTCTTTCACAAACTGTAACTAATGTTCACTCAGCTTAGTTACAGTATGAACCAGATGTGAGCTCTGTGAGAGAACAAACTCAAATGTGCATGAGCAGGCGTCTGCAACAGTGATTGGCTAAACCCATTAGTAGACAGGCATACACGGATACTAGCAACCAATTAATAGATATTCTAATAAAAAAATCATCGAAGTCTTCAATCATCTTATGATATAGAAACACTCACAATAGTGCACCATCTGTTTCCGGGAATTAGACCATGGCGCTTGTTGCAATAAGGCGGTGAAAGAACCCAGTGCAAGCAGGTGCCTTTTCCACAAAGTAGCGGTTCTTGGGAATCGAATAGAACTTCTTTCTTACCAATGGAATACGAAGGAAATGAGGATGATTCGATCCTGTGTGTGTAGCCTAGTTGTTGGTTGGAAAATAACTGATCAAGGACAAGGGCCGCGTAAACGTTTCTGAACTCTATCAAGGTTGGAACGTAAGAATTGACCAGCTCCAACACAGATGTGACAGCAATACTCCAGTGTTCGTCTTTAAAAAATCTAAATAAGGATAACTCCGCATCCCAGAAATTCAGACAGATTTTGACTTGGGTAAGAGATGTGCATACTAGGAAATATATTTTCTTACAAAACTCACAGACATCTACTATCTTGTAATATAGCAACACTCATACCAGTACAACATCTGTGTCTGGGTTTTAGATGCTGATGCATGCTTCGTTATGGTTCAGTTTGGTGAAAAAATCTAGTGCAAGCAGCAGTCATACTCCAGACAAATACAAACGTTCCTTTGGTTCATTTAGAGCCGTTTGAGAGGGGCCGGGTTGTGGGCCTTCTTGAGGCTATATGATTATTTAGTGGCGCGCTGGTGGTACTTGGATGTTGGCAACACTAGTCAAATGAACATTCTTTTATCCGTAGATTAGGATGTAGTACAGACGTTCGCGAAGATCTACACATTATAAAGACAATTGTAGCAGATTGCATGCCATACACAGCAGAGATCGGAACAAATGAATGTAAAGCCAGAAGTTTTAACAAAAACCGTTAGGAAACGTTTACTCATAGCAGGACCATGTATGTTGGTTTCAGTCCACACTGAGAAAGACTGTAAAACACTTTCCCCTCTCCATTTTACAGTCAGAAGCACACAAATGCATGCTGGGATTTTTTCCTAGCTAATAAAATAGGCGAGTTCTTGGTTTCATCGGATTCAGTCCCAGTCTGTCTTCTCTTGAAGTCAGAACGCCAAATTCGCTTGCCTGAACTTGCTGTGAACTTTTTGCAATATTACTGTTGATTTGCCTTATTACTGTTAATTAGTTTTTCATATATTGTTTGCTTGCTTTATATTTTTGCCCTGTTCTTCTCTTTTCTTATTTCTTGTTATTGCTTATTCAATTCTTCTTTGTTGAACAGTTCTCTTACATATTTTGCATTTGACCATGGCTACTCACTCCACAGGTTATGAGCCCAGCACGCTTCCACATCTAAATAGTCTTCGATTTACACCGATGCCATCATGCACGTCTCGAATGGTGTTACGACAGGGTCAATTTGAAAATCGAATATTTTTAGACTGATATTCAACTTATGACGATATGAGGCTACAGACTGATTGATCCATCATTCTATATATACACAGGCAGAAAGCCTACTTAAGCGTAGTAGATATTTTGATAATATTTTCAACGTTTTCGAACATCTTGTAACATAGTAGCACTCATACCAGTGCACCATCTGTGTCCGGGCTTTAGACGGTGACGCATGCTGCGGTAAAGTTTAATGTAGTAAAAGAGTCCAAGACAATTTTCCCACCCATATATGCTCTTGTACGGTTGACAGCAAGAGAAAAATCCCAAATAACGAACTACAAATTGGAGATATCAAAAATAAACACGTACAGAAGTTTAAATATCTGGGAAGTGTTTTAACAGAAGATGGAAAAATCTGAATGCGCATTGGTATAGCAAAAGAAACCTTCCAAAAGCTAAACTAAGTACTATGTATTAAGAAAATTTCATGAGAAACAAAGCGTGCTAAATTGTTATGTAATATCAATCATCCTCTTTAGCAGTGAATAGTGGACAACTTCCTCACAGATGAAGAGAAGATTTGAGGCAGCAAAGATGTTTCTACAGATGCATACTGAGAATACTATGGATGGATTGTGTAAGCAATGAGGAAAAATTTATGAAAAAAAAACTTATACCCAGAATCAGAAAGCGAATTTACTTGGTCACATAATGAGGAAGGAAAGCTTAGAGAACTTGACACTCACAGGAAATATCAAAGGCAAAAGAGGCAGAGACAGGTAGCAGGCTACCTCTCTGACGACTCTTGTCGAACTCTCTGCCTACAGACAGAGAGGAACCCAGACGAGGCTATGCCTTCGGGCAGAGTCTCGCCTGGGGAGGTAGACAAACCTGACCCTGATTGTACAGGGTCTACGGGGAATTTTTGCCTCAGTCTACGGGCTCGGACTGCCCCACACAAAAACCGGCCTTGTGCCACATTCTCCCTCGTCGGGAGGTTGGGTAAATACCGGCTGAATGTGAATGGATTGACATAACGGATAGTGGGAGGGATGGTTAAAAGATAAATATTACTTAGAGCTACAAAGGATAAGAAGTTGTGGAGAGCCACGATCGCCCACTCTTGAAAGTACTCAACACAAAGAAGAAGCATAGTTACTATCATATTCGTAGAACTATGGATGTACTTGATGGTTGAAGCAGTTGCGTTTTCTTATCAGCTTCAATGTACAGGGTTATCGAGTTCAGGGAAAACTAGCATTTCAAATTTTTATTTTCAAGGTTGACTGATTTAACTTATATCATTAACGCAACTCAGTCTTCTATAGCCAACATTCGATACTGTGTTAGAATAAACTACGCCTGTTTAATATTTCTGCTCGAAAAGCCATGAATTCATTTAATACTGTGTAATTTTCTTTGGAAACTATTCCGGAGAGAAATATATTTTATATCGACGCCAAATTTAATTTAAGCCCAAAATTTAAAAAAATATATATATAGAAGTTTATATTAAATGGATTCCGTAGGTAATCAGAGATGCCGAGATTTAGAGATTTGTCAAATGATTTGAAACCACGAAAGCGTGTGATGACACGATGGAAATCGGCAAAGTGACTTTTAACTCTATTTGAAATGGACGTGTAAAACCTCTTCTCGAAATGTTTCGGCAAAATTCCATAAATAGTTAAGTATTTGCGAAATCCGTTGCACCCACGTAATGAAGTCTGGTTAGTGATAACGATCAACATTAATCAGACACTTGGGTTGGAACTTGAGACATATCCGTTAATTTTCAGTACCGGGCCAAAATTTAATGGAGATTTTTATAACACCTGGGTATCGTAAATTGTGATATAGTGTGAGTTTTTACCAACTTTTGGTAGGTAGCAGATTTCTGTCTACGTCAGGTTTTTTTTGTTCGGGATATTTTCAATAATTGTTCAATCAATACGAAATGGCTTAACCAACACGAATTTATTTATAGGGAACAAAGGAGTTGAAACTAAACGTCCTCAAACAATAATTAGAATTTCTTGTTGCCGTTTTCTTGGTAATATGTCGAAAGACTGGATGTACAGTGTCTCCGGTCGAAATGCTGTTCGGAAATCTTTGTTGCCGCAGGCATTTGCAAACTAGTTTTTGGAGTAATTCGATCTTTCTTATCAAATCGCGAAATGAAGGTGTTCTTCAACGGCCACTCTTCTGGATCTTTTTTGCATTAGTGCGGGTGTCTCCCAGGGCTCTCCCTATCTTTGGACATTTGTTATTACTAATTTTCATCAGCAACCTTCCTGATGTCATCACTTCTGAACTTGTTATCTATGCTGATGAGGCAATTAATTGCACCTGTCTAAATAGTAAGTCTGATCGGTTTGATATGGTCAAATTGGCAGCTGATCTAAAAAAAAAAATGAACTGGATTAAAAAATGACTTGTTTATTTTAATACCTTCAAAACGAAATTGTCCCCTTTTGCTTGCCTGAGAGAACTTTCTTTTATTTTACACCAGCATGGCTGATGCTAGCCTCCAGAGGCTAACTTCTTGCGCCTTCCAGAGTTAACGTTTTCCGCTGACATAAAGTGGAAAGATTATATTGATTCAATTGCTAGGTCTACTGCTAGGAAAGTAGGTTCACTGCGTCGTACTAGACATTTTTTTCGCTATAATCTATCTTACACATTTATAAGTTTATCACTCGTCCATGCTTTGAATATTGCTGCAACATCTGGTCTGGTACTTCTGCTATGTATTAAGAGATTCTTGATGAAATCCAAAGAAGAATCTGCAATGTTATTGGTCCTGATCTAGTATTTAGGTTCCAGTCACTTTCCCACCACCGTAACGTATCTGCATTGTGCATTTTCTATAAATATTTCATGACAACTGATGAGCTTTGCTCTTTGGGGCCTAGACTTTAAGAATTAAAGCGCAGTACTAGATTGGCGGCAAGGTCTCATTATTTTACAGTTGAAATGGCTAGGTGTAACCTTAAGTTCTATGCCGACAGTTTTTTCTCTCTTACTTCACGCTTGTGGAAATCTCTTACTGCTTCTTGCCTTCCAGTCAGGTTTGATCTTGAAAGAATTAAATGCAATGTCAATTGTTATCTACTGTCTTCTTCATTGCTGTTCTTTTATTGTTCTCTCTCCTTAATAATGTTTTCTTTTTCTTGTTTTCACTCGCCCTCAGTAACAGCCCCCCTTGCGTCTTTATTTTCTTACTTTCGGTGAAATGATTAAATAAAAGATACGCCACGTTCTTCGAAATCCTTCAATGAGCAATTCTTGGGTGGCGGAGAATATATTTTCTGTCTTTTGTTACTCTAAGTAACTCTTGACTCTTTATTTCTCGATTTGTCTTTCTTCTGACATTCACTCAGCAAGCAATCGACTTAACAAGTTAGTGTGAGTGTCAGTATGTCCTGTGCGTGTTAAATTCTCCAGGCCCTCTTTCCTCATTATGTGGTCCAGAAAATTCAGCTGTCTCGTTCTTATTGTAAGAATAGCTTTTCTTGTAGTTTCTATTTTTCTTAATACCTCCTCATTGGCCAAATGTTCACTGCGTGTTTTCTTAGCATTCAACGATAGAATCACATCGTTTTTGTGAGGAGATTGTCCAGCATTCGTTGCTATATATGAGATTAAATATTACATAGCGGCTAAGCACTCTTGTCTTTGTTTCTAACGACTTTTTCCTATCTCTCACTACTTTCCATAGTTTCTGGAAGGCACATTTCTGTAATTATACAACCGAAAAAAATGTGGTTGTAATTTTTCTTTACTCCTATTGAAATGGAAATGCGAAACTGACACAGAAGAAAATATTGCAACCACTTTTTATTTTATGAATCAACTGCGATCCCGTTGTTTCAAAACACGAATATTTACTGGAGCGAAAAAAGCGTAATTGTAGGGAGAGAAAGTTTTCGCATATGCGTTTACACGAATGTATTGGATCTCTGATTATTACAACGCTGCTTTTAGCACGCAAACCGGAGCCAATTCCCAAATGATCAACAAAGAATCTCTCACTCCCTCAGGCATTCTACAATCCAAATATATATGACCATTTTGTTTCGCGTTCATCAGAATAAATCAAACGCAGCTGGCAATAAACATCATGGTAAATCGTTATCTA
This sequence comes from Acanthosepion esculentum, assembly GCA_964036315.1. Classification (NCBI taxonomy): domain Eukaryota; kingdom Metazoa; phylum Mollusca; class Cephalopoda; order Sepiida; family Sepiidae; genus Acanthosepion; species Acanthosepion esculentum. Next base: position 54,291,376 of record OZ038484.1, on the reverse strand, counting down.
TCCTCCTTCACTTTCTTTCTACTTATATTGATATAAATGTAAGAGTAAGAGGTAAAAGAAACCATTTTCATTCATTAACCCTCTACCTTGATTAACTCTTGAGCCTTGTAAAGTGTAAACTTTAGTGTTTTTTTTAAATGACTTGACAATACAGAAAAAAAAACAACCGCATCGTTATATCTCATAGTTATGGGAATGTAGTTAGTTTTTTGTATATTTGGCATTCTTCACACACCCGAATTTCTTCTTTGTACAGCTTCTGTTGTTAACACAAGATTTCGGCCGACTCATTCTCCAACCCCTGTTATCAGTAATATGTGAGAACAGAGGAAGCCTTTCTACAAACTGGTAACAGAGATTTACAAGTGTTAATTTGCTCACGCTGGCTATATCTGACGGGTCATAACACTAGAGGGTGCGATGGGTAAATTGTCGCTATTTTATGTTCTTAATTTCGTGCATGCGCGTTATTTTGATTTTGTCGGCTTCACGGTATAGTAGGGTCAGTTGGACACCGTCTGCAAGAAAAAGAGCACCCTAACGCAATTCACTTCACCAGAAATTTGGAATCGGCATGCTGTACTGCTTGGCATTCGCATCAAAAGCTCCAGTACGTACATTTCAGAGTGTTTGGGTGTCAATCTGAGGACAGTGCAGAGGATTTGGAAAGAGTTGGATGAGTTTAATGGTGTTTACGAATGTACGGTAGCTCGGAAAGGAGTTGATATCTATACAAAGGAGTGAGTTGAGTGTCTGAACAATCTTCGATATGTTAATGACTCTCCTCAAAGTTACAGACAAAAAGTTTATATCTATACAAAGAAGAGATTTGACAGTCCGTACAATCTTGCATATGTTAATTACTCTTCTCAAAGTTATAGAAAATATTTTATTTTATGAATGTATATATATATTCACAGGTATTGCTTAATATATACAATAAGGTATTTTTGCCAAGCATTAGGAAGACTTCGCAACAGAGTGCTCAGCCAACACAACATTCGGCTGACTACAAAGCTGAGAGTGTACAATTAAGTGGTTTTGCCTTCCCTTATATGGTTGTGAGTCTTGGACACACCGTAGTGCAGACACATCAAAAGGCTGGAGAACTTCCACATGCGAGCTCTCCGTTCCATACTCAGAATTCGCTGGCGGGACCGCGTTACCAACCTTGAAGTCATGGATCGTGCTCACTCCTCAAGCATTGAGTCCATGATCATTTAGGCCCAACTCCGATGGGTGGGGCATGTCATCCGCATGGAGGAGCACCGCTTGCCAAGACGTCTGCTGTACGGAGACGTCCTGCACGGCAACAGAAACCAAGGCCGTCCAGAGAAGCGGTACAAAGACACTGGGAAAGCAAATCTCCAGGGGTGCAAGCTGAAACCCAAAGAACTAGAGAAGTGCGCCAGTGATCGATCACGTTGGCGAATCGCAATCCATGATGCTGCTATCGCCTTCGAGGATGCTCGGTGCCAGAAGCTCACCGCTGCCAGAGATCAACGCCGCAGGGTATCGTCAGCAGTAATTGCGACAACAGACTTTCGGTGCCCCACTGTTCCAGGCTCTGTGCCTCAACCTTGGGGTTGCGGAGCCACCTCCGAGTTCACAGACGAGAGGCAGATAACGACACGTCATCTTCGGATTTACCCTCAACGGAATGCGATGTTTTTGTTTTTTATGATAGTCTGAAAATAAACCCTTCTTTTCAATATTCCTATTTTCTGTTTTTCTTCTTCTTTTAAATGACGAATACATGATCAATGACGTCTCTCCACAACCTCCCATCTCTTGCAGCTCTTAATCAGGTTTGTCCATTTGTCAAGTTTCCCACTCACCGTTCCGTTATTTATCTACACAAGATTGTTAGTTAGGTGTCCACCTAATTTCCCCTGTCCCTCTTGCCAACGACACGCCCTGTGTGTGTCATATCCTCCAAGTCTTCCTTCCTCAGAATGTTCAGCTATCTCTTTCTGATTCTGAATCTAAGGGTTCTTTTTGTTACCATTTTCTTCAGGATGCTTTCGTTGCTTATACGCCCCGTCCATGTTATTCTCAGTATCCACATTCATGTCACCTGCAGTTTTCTCTTCATCTGTGAGGAAATTGTCCAGCATTTAATGACATACAAGATGGCTGATATTATATAACAGTTCGGCATTTTTTCTTAATACTTTGCTTAGCTTTAGGAATGTCCCCAGCTGAAATATCACACACTTATGCACAAACAAATTTTCAGCATTGAGCCGAGAGGTAGAATACTAAATGTACGATAAAAAAGAAAAGAAAAAGAAACGGTAAGTGAATATATTTCTGTAAGGAGTTTGGTGAGAAACGACGGTTAATTAAAAACAGTGTTCACATTTAAGGAATTACTTACATCATATTCATCAGTCCACATTGTACTATTTTTTTGTTTTGTTTTTGTTTTTCTTCCTTTCAATATCTAAATGTTCCTCTCTTCTTTTCACCCGCTTTACCATTCTCTCTCTCTCTCTCTCTCTCTCTCTCTCTCTCTCTCTCTCTCTCTCTCTCTCTCTCCTTGTTTACACTTCTGTCTGTTTTGTTTATTTTTAAGATGTTTTCATTACTATTTCTGCCGGTTTCGTTATAGTTGTGACTTCTTTTTTTATTGTTTTTATTTCGTGCAATCATAAAATTGTCGGTTGTTACGTTTCAGTGTTATGTCACGGTGACATCAAGCAATTCCTCGCCATTTTGAATTTAACAGCCTACCTGAAGAAATTTGTACGCTTTCAGCTTTTCTTTCTTTTCTTATCTTCTTTCTTTCTTTCCATATCTTCCTTATGTTCTTTCGAATTTTCCTTTCATTCAATTATTCATTATCTTTTCCTTCTTTCTATTTTACTTTCTTGCTTTCGTTCTTCTTTCTTACTTTTTTTCTTTATTTTTGGAGCTTTCTTTCTTTCTTCACCTTTCTTTCTAATTTTTTTCAGTTCTTTCTATGTTTCTTTCATTTTTTTCTCTATTTTTCTTTTTCTTTTCTATTTCTATTTCCACCTCTTTCTATTAGTCTTTCTTTCTCTCTTTATTTCCAATTTTCCTTTCTTTCTTTGTTTCCTTCTTCATCCAGTACGATTGATTTATTTCTAATTTCCTTTCTTCCTTTTTTGACTTCTTTCTATCTTTCTTTCTTTATTTATTTATCTTATGAGCAAACCCGAACTACTGCCAGTCAAAATGAACAGATGTCCCCTCGAAGAGGCTCCGTGCCTTGAGAACTATCGGGGTTTAAACTCACACCTGACCTCCATTGGAACTCCTACATACAAGTCATCACTAAATATGCAGGCAAAATGATCGGCTTCATGTATCGGTTCAGTAAGTACCTAACTCCACGTGCTATCCCCTACCTTTACAAGAGCCAGAGCCAGATCACGCCAAGAATGGAGTACTGTTGTCATAGTTGAGTGGAAGCTGCCCAGACCTCACTCTCCAGCCTCGAAAGAGTCCAAAAGCGTCTCCGATTCCTTGTAGGTGACGAATTATTTCCCACTCTCCAACTCTTTCTTACAGGCAGGACGTAGCAGGCTACTCACTGCTTTATCGCTATTTCCATGGAAAGTGCTCGGACGAACTATATTACCTGGTTTTGCCAATTCAAACCTTCACGGCAAGGACTCGACATGACACTTACTTAGTCGCAAACCAGCTACATTTCCTCCGTATTCCATCGGAGAGAAGTCAGTTCCACTCGAACAGTTTCATCCTGCAAACCAATGTTCTGTGAAACAGACTCTCAAGTGAATGTTCCCTTGAACACTACAATCTTAACCTGTTCAAGTCTATGTTATCTTACCCTCCTATCAATATAACTGTCTCCTGGCTACCTCGAGTGGCTTCCGGCTTTTTACAGGGTGAACCTTACAGTAAAATATATATTCTTTCTTTCTTTCTTTTTTCCTTCTTTCTTTCTTTCTTTCTTTCTTTATTTATTTATTTATTTATTTCACTTTTTTTGTTGTTTATTTGATTTGCCCTCACTTCAGATTATCTTTTCTCTGTATTAATCTCAGAGCCTGTAGATTCGTTCAAGAATTTCATTTTTTAAAAAAACCCTTACGATTTTACTATTTCATTATTTCTATATTTCATTATATTTACCCGTGCCGTCAAATATGGTGGCATATGTGAAAGTGGTCTTTTTTAAGTTCTTAGTGTTATTAGAAGATTTTCACAAGTGAAGCTTTGAATATATATTTTAATTATTCTTATAACCTACTTTTCACCGCCCAGTTTCGTAAATATCTTCGTACCATTGTCATCGAAAAGGAGCACCTCAACGTGGTATAATGCTTATCAGGTTTGTCTCACTAGATTAATTACGACTGAATAAGTTTTTCTTGTGTCTTTATTCATATTGTCCTTTTAAAAATGTATATTTTAGTTATATTTGAAATTTTTACACACACACACGTCAAGCTTACAGCACCTGGTACTTCCAAGCAGTTACCCAAATAGCCTGTTTAGTACCTAAATACTTAATGGGCGCCCTATATTTTCGGCCTTGTGTCACATCTAAGATACGCTTAGAAAATCACCATCATTGTGATCAAAAAGGTAGGTTTTATGCAAGGGAGTTAACGGCAGTACAGAAAAAATATTACAGGCATTACATTATAGAATAGGCTCTGATTCACCGGTGTGAGACATGGGCCCTGTTTAACCGAGATATAAACGGAATATATATATATATATATATATATATATATATATATATATATATATATATATATATATATATATGTATATATATATATATATATATATATATATATATTAAGATATGTCTCATTAAATAATTTAGACAAATTTTGTCTACTTATTTTTAATATGATCCTCTCATAATTACGGACAAGTTTCTTAGTATACTTATTAATGAAAAAAGGAAATTACCATGTTGATACATATTCATTTTACTCCGAGTACTTTCGACATTAGCACAATGTCGTCATCAGGGTCTTGTTTTATTTAAGACAAAAAATTGTTGTGTTCATCATTTTTCTAAGACAAAATTGTTGTGTTCATCTGAAAATTAAATTTTTTACGTGTGAAGTAAAAAACGCTAAGGTTATATAGTGTCCAATTTTTTAAATATTTAGATATTACAATATTTAGATATTACAATATTGAGATATTACAATAACTTAGTTACCTCCCTTGAAGTTTGCACGTGTGTCTACATGATAGAATTAAAAATGAAATCGGCTGGATAAAGAAATTAAATTCAACATTCCCAGCATCGCTCTTTCGTGCGCATGTGTAGTCGCACCAACATAAGAAATTTAGTCCGATTATGTCCTAAAGGACAAAATGCACCACAAGAATTGTTTTTCTCCTTTGTCATACATTTTTCCCCAATATTGTTCTTGATATATAAAAATGTATATCGTTATATCACACACACACACACACATATATATATATATATATATATATATATATATATATATATATATATATATATATATATATATATATATATATATATATATATAGTACTGGTAATATATATATATATATATATATATATATAGTACAGGTAATATATATATATATATATATATATATATATATATATATATATATATAGTACAGGTAATATATATATATATATATATATATATATATATATATATATACACACATATATAAAACAACTGAAAAGTTGCAAATTAAAAAAAATGAATGTTTTTTTGTGAAAGTATTTATTTATATATTTATATATATATATATTTGATATTTCAGATCGACCCCGAAAGTATACGTGGCTTCTCATTATGCTATATATATATATATATATATATATATATATATATATATATATATATATATATATATATATATATATGCGGCGCTGAAAGGATCAGCTGAAACAGACTATGAAAAAAGGCTATGTCAATCTGACAAATATACTTGGCTTAGATTCTCGTATGCGAGACACGGATCCTGTAGCGCCGAGACATTAAGAAACTTGAACGATTCCAACCAATTGTAAATATTAACTGAAAGGATTATGTCTCAAACTTCGTAGTCTTTGACAAAGCCCAAACCAACAGCATCGAAACCACCGTCATCAAGCCCCGGCTTCGATGGACAGGAACTTGGCGCTGGCCAAATACTCCGCGGCTGCCCTATGAGACTCTATAAGGATTAAATAAAACAGTTGATGAAAACGGGACAATAGTAACCCGCAAATTTGGGAGGAACGAGCAAAAAATCGTCAACTCTGGCTGCAAACTATTTTGGATGGATAATGCTTTTTGGAAGAAGAAGGACTTATAACCATAGAAGACAAGCGGCAAAATGGATGGCCTGAAGAATTCAATATGGAACGGCTCCAACGATCAGTTGTAACCATTGTGGACCAAGGTTCCATGCAAGTGTCGGTCTTGCTAGCAACCAAACGCATAGATACGGGAAAATTGGATATGAAATAACCGACGATACATCTGACGAGCGGACTAAACAATCACAAAAGGGTTCGTCTACGAAACTTAAGAGTTGAGGTGCTGACTATAATATCTGTCAGCTATTTATAGGCTGTGTCGTAATGATAAACTGAAACAGACTATGAAAAAAGCCATATCAATCTGACAAATAGACAAATACACTTGGCTTAAATTCCCGGGTACGAGACATAGATCCTGTAGAGACAAGACAATAAGAAACTTGAACGAATTCAATATAGATCGGCTCAATCGATCAGGTGTAACTATTGTGGACGAACGTTCCATGCAAGGACGGCTCTTTACACGAAACAAACGCAAAGAGGCGGGAATTACGAAAGGATGAGAATATCACGGAGATGAAATATTCGGAAACAATGAATAAGCGACGATATATATATATGGATAGAGAGATGGCCTGAAGACTGCGTTCAAGCATGAAACAGACTGCCGCCTCTTGGTGTTGACCTCAGTGTCCACTTGATATATATATAATGTAGGAAATCAGTCGATTCCGCTACCCTGGTTTCAACCATTCAGTCTCTTCAAACGATTTCGGTCAATTGATTTCCTAACGCTTTATTTTTTTTAAATAAAAATTTATGAACGCTATATTTTAAAAAAAAATAAATGAATGAATAACCGCACGACATGAGGTGTGGTAGAAGGTGGGGGGCAGCAGGAGGAGGAGGGGAATTCAAGTGTATTGGAAATATATCGGTGGGAAATTAAATGAAATATAGATACTTTTTTTTATCCCACTTCAAATGAACACAAAAGGAATTTTTAGTATGAATTCAATGGGTCATAATTTTCGATCTCTAGTTTAAAAGTCTTTTTTTTGGGTCTTGAAATCTTATTATAGATAATTTCTCTTGTTGACAAAGGCTGCAGATGTTGCTATGATTGTTGTAAGAATTATCTATTTTTTAAATTTTTTCCTGTTTAAAATCGGATCTTTTTTATTTCCCCCCTTTAATTTCCACACATGGTTAGCTAGTTTAGTAGAATTTCTAAGGCTTTCTAGCTTAAAAGATGACTTATGATTGTACCACTTCTTTTTAAAGTTACCCTCGGTACACCCTATGTATATTTATTCTAGTCATTGTACCTATTAATTCTCCTTTGTAAATTAGTGCTTCATTTTTGCAAACCCCATCTAATAAACACCCAACATACACACACACACACACACACACACACACACATACATACATATATATATATATATATATATATATATATATATATATATATATATATATATATATATACATATATATATATATATATATATATTAAAGACATTTTTGATATGTTTAACGATCTTTTTATAGATACAAGTATTTAAGCAAATGCTCTGTTTAACTTTATTTGCTTAAATACTTGTATCTATAAAAAGAACGTTAAACATATCAAAAATGTCTTTAATAAATTGTCGGACTATGTCCAATTCAATATATATATATATATATATATATATATATATATATATATATATATATATATATATATATATATATATATATATATATATATATATATATATATATATATATATATATATATATATATATATATATGAATAAATACAAAAGGTTTGCGAATTTGGTGACATCGTCGTTGTGAGTTCAATCCTTGGGTCGGGCAGTGGAAACGGGTGTGCAAAACTGAACAGTACTAAATAAAAATAAGAACTAGACGAGATATCCCTAGACGTGGGCAGTGGAACGAGAACAACTGTAGATTAAATGAAAAGCTCTGTTCAGAATTCCATGTAGATTAGCCTGATCGATGCGCATCTACAGGAAGGCCGGAGTGAGGGGGTACAACGGCCGAAACGTTGTGATAACAACAAAGATGAGGACAATAATCCGAATATAAATAGTGTAAATAGCCGAAATATTATACAATACTTATTTATTACTGCTTTTATTTTATTTCTTTTCTTTTATTCTTCTTCAATCAAGTCTTTCTTTTTTTTCATTCGCTCTTTAAATTTATATTTTATTAAATATTTTTCATCAAATTTCATTCTGTCTCAGATTTATCTTTCTATTTTGGGTACTTTTCTCGCTCTAATATTTTTACTTTCATTAATTTCTTTTCTTTTATCTGTTTGTCTTTCTTCTTCATCGTCTGATTTATTTTTTTAATCTTTTTCCTTCCTTTGCTCCTTCACTTTATTTTTCTCTTTCTTTCTTTCTTTCTTTCTTTCTTTCTTTTCATCGTCTATTTTCTTTTCGTTTCTATCCAGTTTACTTTCTTTGCTACCGCTATTTCTCTTTGCTCTATTTTTTATTCCGTTCTTTTCACATTCTGTTTATTCATTTCTTTTCTCTTTTCTATTGCTAACTCTATCTTTCCTTTGCTTTCCTTTATTTCATTTTATTTCTTCTTTTTTTTCTTTCGATTATATACGTTCATTTACCTTCTGTTCGCTTTTCTTTCATTCTTTTATCTTTCTTTTTCTTTTTATTAGCTAATTTATTTTCTTTTTTATTACTCTCTTCCTTTTCTTTGATCTGTCTTTCTTTCTTTTTTGTTCTCTTCTCTTTAATTACTATCTTCTTTCTTTGCTTTGCTCTTTTCTCTTTCCTTTTCTGCTCTCTTTCATTGCTATCTTCTTTCTCTTCTTTGCTTTTTATATCTTTTTTGTACCCTTTTCTTTCATTGCTATCTTCTTTCTTTGCTCTTTTCTTCTTTTCTGTTCTCTTTCATTGCTATCTTTTTTCTCTGCTCTTTCTATCGTTTTGTTCAGTTTTCTCTTTCATCACTATCTTCTTTCTTTTCTTTGCTCTTTCTCTCTTTCTTTTCTGTTCTTTTTTCTTTCATTACTATCTTCTTTCGTTTCTTTGTTCTTTCTTTTTTGTTCTTTTCCATTGTTACCTTATTTTTCTTTGCTTTTTCTTTCTTTCTTTCATTCTTATTTCTTTCTTTCTTTCATCTTTCTTTCTTTCATCTATCTTTATTTCTGTTCTTTGTTCTTTCTTTTTTGTTCTCTTCCATTGTTACCTTCTTTTTTCTTGGCTTTTCCTTCATTCTTTCTTTCTTTTCTTTGCTCTTTCTCACCTTCTTAATTTATTTTCTCTTCTCTTTTCTTTCATTACTATCTTCTTTCGTTTCTTTGTTCTTTCTTTTTTGTTCTTTTCCATTGTTACCTTATTTTTTTCTTTGCTTTTTTCTTTCTTTCTTTTTTCTTTCTTTCTTTCATCTTTCTGTCATCTTTGTTCTTTCTTTTTTGTCCTCTTCCATTGTTACCTTCTTTTTTATTTGCTTTTTCTTTCTTTCTTTTTTCTTTCTTTCTTTCCTCTTTCTTTCTTTCATCTTTCTTTGTTCTTTCTTTTTTGTTCTCTTCCATTGTTACCTTCTTTTTTCTTTGCTTTTTCTTTCTTTCTTTTTTCTTTCTTTCTTTCCTCTTTCTTTCTTTCATCTTTCTTTGTTCTTTCTTTTTTGTTCTCTTCCATTGTTACCTTCTTTTTTCTTTGCTTTTTCTTTCTTTCTTTTTTCTTTCTTTCTTTCCTCTTTCTTTCTTTCATCTTTCTTTGTTCTTTCTTTTTTGTCCTCTTCCATTGTTACCTTCTTTTTTATTTGCTTTTTCTTTCTTTCTTTTTTCTTTCTTTCTTTCCTCTTTCTTTCTTTCATCTTTCTTTGTTCTTTCTTTTTTGTTCTCTTCCATTGTTACCTTCTTTTTTCTTTGCTTTTTCTTTCTTTCTTTTTTCTTTCTTTCTTTCCTCTTTCTTTCTTTCATCTTTCTTTGTTCTTTCTTTTTTGTTCTCTTCCATTGTTACCTTCTTTTTTCTTTGCTTTTTCTTTCTTTCTTTTTTCTTTCTTTCTTTCCTCTTTCTTTCTTTCATCTTTCTTTGTTCTTTCTTTTTTGTTCTCTTCCATTGTTACCTTCTTTTTTCTTTGCTTTTTCTTTCTTTCTTTTTTCTTTCTTTCTTTCCTCTTTCTTTCTTTCATCTTTCTTTGTTCTTTCTTTTTTGTTCTCTTCCATTGTTACCTTCTTTTTTCTTTGCTTTTTCTTTCTTTCTTTTTTCTTTCTTTCTTTCTTTCATCTTTCTTTCTTTCATCTTTCTTTGTTCTTTCTTTTTTGTTCTCTTTCATTGTTACCTTCTTTTTTCTTTGCTTTCTCTTTCTTTCTTTCTTTCATCTTTCTTTCTGTTCTTTGTTCTTTCTTTTTTGTTCTCTTCCATTGTAACCTTTTTTCTTTGCTTTTTCTTTCTTTCTTTCTTTTCTTTGCTCTTTCTCACCTTCTTAATTTCTTTTCTCTTCTCTTTTCTTTCATTGCTATCTTCTTTCTTTTCTTTGATCTTTCTTTCTTTTATATCAATCCTTTTCAAATAATTGTCCCGGAAAGAAGTTTAAGAGGAAGAAACCAAACTAAATGACAATTATCTTAATTGGCTGCTTGTTTGTGTCACATGATTCCCCCCACATTTTCGCGGGTGTCCCTGCGAAGGATGTGGTGGTGGTTGTCTTTACGCTCGACCCCAACTGAAACTGCGGCACTCCTCAGAATTCTTCATTTATCCTGAGTGCCAAGTCTCAAGAATTTTTTCCCTTCTCTCCTTTTTTTTAATTGCTTATCTTTTACTTCCCATTAAATGAAAAAACACATTTTGACAAGAGGTCAAGGGGTCAGTCCACTCGAATTTTTTGTGCACAGTAATTTGGACAAGATCACAGAGCATATATATATATATATATATATATATATATATATATATATATATATAAATTGGCCCCATATAACTATCATAGATATATATGTACATAAATATATACAAATCTGTGCTAACTGTATCAAAATAGTAATAAATGTAAACAAAATGTTTCGAGTGGACTGACTCCTTGACCTTTCATCAAAATTAATAAATATATAACATATATACATGTGTGTGTGTGTGTGTGTATGAGTGTGTGCACGCGTGTGTGTGTGTGCTTATTTCTTCTAAATTCAAAAAAAATATCTGGTCATCGCAATGTTAGCGCAGTTATATATCATACTGTGATTACAATTTTCAATTTAAAAAATATATTTGGCATTTAAAATAAATGGGATTTGTATATATATATATATATATATATATATATATATATATATATATATATATATATATACATATATACATATATATATATATATATATATATATATATATATATATATATATATACAAATAGATTTGTATATAGATATGTATATAGATTTGTGTATATATATATATATGTATGTAAAAACAATAATTTTCAGTTGTGAATATTCATTTTCTATTTTTTATATCAAGCATAAAGGGAGATTACTTATTCTATTTTTAAATAAATAAAATAATTTACATTAAAAATGAATCTAGATCAACGAGATATTTATTTTTATGCCTACATGTAACCATTAATTCATTTCTCTTGTTTAATAAGCTAGGGTTATTTAAGTGTTTTTACAAGAAGATATAAATGACACCTATTTCCTTTCCTGCTGTAAGTTTTGGCTCTTGTTACAATATTCAACGGATAAAAGGTGATTTACCACCAATCTTTAATTGCCAGAAATATTTAGAGAGAGAAGTGATGTTTAAGTATTTTATATTCCTTAAAGTCATTCGATGATGGTAGAAACGAAATTTCCAAAGAATTTCAATGGAACCAAAATAAAATTTAACATCGTTACTGGAATGTATGCTAGCTTGGTATACAATATTATCAGTCATGCATTGACCGTTTAAGAGACAGATCATTTTTTTTCGGAAGTTGCATTTATTTTTTTAAAAAATTAATGTTGTCTTCGTTGAAAATATATTTGTTTAATACACACACACACTATATATATATATATATATATATATATATATATATATATATATATATCAAGTATGTGGTGCATTTCAATTTATATTACAATGACTCATTCAGACAGAAAACAGATATGGAAGTTAATGATAAAATGGCGAGAATATTCTCGCCATTTTATCATTAACTTCTATATCTGCTTTCTGTATGAATGATTCATTGTAATATATATATATATATATATATATATATATATATATATATATATATATACACATATAAATAAATATACTCTTAAGGTGTGCTAAATTTATGGGATAAAGTGCTCAATAGTGGCCTGACGATTACGTCTAGCATGAAACAACCTGTCGCCTCCTATGTCTTGACTTCAATGTTCACTTTTATATATATATATATATATATATATATATATATATATATATATATAAATAAATATATATATATATACATACAGACACAAACACACACACACATATATATATATGTGTGTGTGCATGTATGTATATATACATATATATATATATACACACACACACGCATACACATACATACATATATATATATATATATATATATATATATATATATACATATATATATATATATATGTATGTATATATAAATAAAAAGAAAGAACAGTAAGATATATAATCCCGTGTTCTTATAGATATTTTTATTTTTACAAAATAGTGCTCAATGTAAATTTACAGAGCATTAATATTATAATATATATATATATATATATATATATATATATATATATATATATATTACTCCCACCAAACGGAAAAACGTAAGAACGCTGGAAAAAATAAATAACAAATTAATAACATTTTCCTTGTCCGCTATATTTAGCGAAATATGTTTCAAGAACAGGTTGCTGCCCAAATATATATATATATATATATATATATATATATATATATATATATATATATATATATATATATATATATATATATATATATATATATATAGTTTTAGCCTTATATGACTATCATCTGTTCCCCCCACATGAAAATACTCTTGGCTGGGAACCAGTATCGCATTGATGATGTCATATCCGCTGTTGCTGATTTTTTTACTAACAAGATCGGAGCTTCTTCCCCAATGGTATTCAAGCACTGCATCTTCTAAATATGTAAGATAGACTGAGGCAAGAACAATTGCCCAGCACAACATTGTGAACAAGTTTCCTAGCTGCAGACCTAGCAATTGATTCAATATAATCTTTCCGCTATGGCGTAAGATTTTCATATACATATCTTTTTTAAAATGTCAGAATTAACCGCAAGCGGGAGGGGAGATCAACGACAAAGCCAAATCCCTTTAGAGAGTTGGGGTTAGAATTAGAAGCAAATTCCTCCGTTGATTTACCTCGATGGGCCCCGAGTGTGCAAGTTTAACATCTTTGCAGCGTTTTGCCTGCACTACAATAAAATAACCTTTCGACGTTCCTGCTGTAGTTGACTTACTTATTTTTAGGTCTGCCCGCCCCCGTTAAATGCATATCTCGCTTGTCTTCCAAAAGTCGGTCACTGACGTCACTTCGTTACGGACAAAAAATAAAAGTGGTTGAGTTTCTCAGATCGGTGCTACTGACGATATCAAGATATCCGAAAGAAACGACCGAAGGAGTTCATGGCTTTCAGCTCATCTTTCTGGTTTTGCTGATCGGTAATGGGTACGTTGCTGAGGGAATAAGGTAAAATTTCGGTTCTCGTGGAATAGGGTATAAAGTTTATATAATGGATAAATTATCTTTATATAATGTTATATAATTTATATAATATACCCTTTATATAATGGGTGCATTATCTTTATGTTGCCGAGAGAATGAGGTAAAATATCGGTTCTCATGAAATAAGGTATAAACTTTATATAATGGGTGCATTATCTTTATATAATGTGATATAATTTATATATTATACCCTTTAAATAACTGATATATTATCATTATTACATTGCCGAGAGAATAAGGTAAAATTTTAAATCTCGTGGAATAATGCATAATCTTTATATAATGGATGCAATATCTTTATGTAATGTTATATAATATAATTTAATTTTATAATATAACCTTTATATCATGGGTATATTATCTTTATTACTTTGCCGAGAGAATGAGGTGAATTTTCGGTACTCATGATGTAAGGTATGCACTTAACGCGTTCGTTATTTTGACTTTTTCAATATTCGAATATTCCCTCTGATAATTTAAAAGTACTGTAAAGGAATGATTACGGGCTGTTGCTATATAGATTTTTCCAAACTGGGTTTTCTATGGATATTTTCCTAAAAACTGACTTACTACAAGATCAATCGATTACATCAGATTCTGTTTTAAAAGTTAAAATAATGTGAAAAGGGGATAAAGTGTGAAATTTGCCATTAACTCTCCGTTGGTACAGAGGTTCACTGTCACAGCATTAGCAGATTTAAAGAAAAAAAAGACATTTAAAAATATTATAGGCCCCGTGCCACAGCTAAGCAACACTTAGAAAACCATTTAGGACATTTCAACGTGCTGTAATGGTTAGCAAACTTGTCTCGCTAGATCAATTACAACTGAGTATCGAGTAGGATTTTCACTTGGTGCTCCAAACTTTCCGCTTTGTCCCATATCTAAGCTACATTTAGGACTGAATATTTAGTTCGATCCCCACTAGGTGTCACATACTTTCGGCTTGTGCCACATCTAAGCTAAGCTTAGAAAATTACCATTAATTGGTGCAATGGTTAGCAAGCTTGTCTCGCTGGAACAATTACGACTGAGTTCGATCCTCACTAGGCGTCCCATACTTTTGGCTTTGTGCCATATCTTAGCTACACTTTTAAATATTACTATAGATATATAATTTAGTTCTTTTTTCTTTTTCTTTTTTGTTATTTTTTTGGCTGGTATTTGTAGAATAAATAAAAACGAATAAAAAAAACAAAAGTTTTTTGGTGCTGCTTTAGCGTGTGTCGTAATGATCAGTTCCTGTTTTAGTGTGTGTCCTACCACCACATTTGTATCCTACATTACTAAGGCAATGTCCTGTCTTTTTTCTCGATATGTTAAAAGACATTCAGAATGTTTTTATTTAAAGGATTCAAATATTTTGTTTTATGATTTTTTTAGTCAAATTTCATATTTTATAATTTTTTGGATTTTAAATTTTATAATACAACAATAAATGACATCACTCCTTCCTTTTTTGCTTCCCTCCCTCCTTACGTTAGATAATGCAGGAGACAAATGTGTTGATAGGATGCACTGATCGATGGGACACATGCTAAAACGGCACCGTTTTTTTTTTAAATTGAATTAAAATAAGATTTACTACAATCATTAAAAATGAATTTGCAAATTTCAAAAATTAAAATATGCAAAAATAGATTTTATTTTTAATGTGTTCTACTAAAACAATTTATGATGAATATGGCTCCTAAACAGCTGCTTTTTCACATTCTAAGCAATGAATATAAAGTTTACTGTGATCTTTCTACCACAATTATTACAGACAGCCTTTACTTTACGGCCTTGCGATTGGAATTCACACAAATATTATGGCTTAACCCAGAAACACCTTGTAGCTACTTGGAAGAGGTATTCAGAAAGCCACTTGGCTATCATGAAAATTCGACTTGCAACTTGCTAAAGGAAGAAACATTTTGTGCGCGGTTCAAATGACCCGCCATATTAACAAAAAGTTAAAGATGTTTTTTCTCATTATCATATTAATATGTGATAATGTTGGGGTCAGTTTATTACTTAATAATCACAGAATATCGATCCCTCTCTTTATGTCCAGTAGAATCTTATACTAATATGATAATTAACAGTTATGTGATTGTAATTGATAAAAATGTCATGACTAAAACCAGAAACTCATTGTAACTAACTCTTCCTTAGTACAGTGGCTCATTGTAACAACATTTGTATCGTGGGTTTTCAAACACCTCATTAAAAATATTATAGATATATCATTTAGCTTTTCTTATATTCTTGCTGGTTTCTATAGGATAAATAAAAAACATTTTTTTTAAATCGGATTAATCGGACTCAATATTAAAAATGAATTTGCAAATTTCAAAAATTCAAATATGCAAAAATAGGTTTCATTTTATTTTCAACCTGATCTTTTAAAACAATTTATAATTATTGTGACTCCTCTTCAACTGTTTTTGTTTCTCATTCCAAGCATTTCTGTGATCTTTCTATACGTTTCTACTGCAATCATTACAGACAGATTTTACTTTACGGTCATGTGCTTGGATTTTAAACAAATACTAAAGACTAAAACCAGAAAATCTTTCTAATTACTTAACAGAAATATGTAGAAATACTACTTGACTAATCATGGAAATTTGATTTTCCACTAACTAAATATTAAGAAAACATTTTGTCGGGTATTCAAACACCCTCACCGCATTAACAGAATGTTAAATATATTTTTCAAATTATCATATTAGTATGTAATAATAATGGGGGATAAGTTAATAAACACTGAAAATCGACCCCTCACTTTATATCTAATAGAATCTTATATTAAAACTGTTTCACGGCCATGTGGTTGTAATTGACTTAAATATGACTGAAATCAGAAACTCCTTGTACTGACTTGATAGACGTATTCAGAAAATCTACTTGGCTAATCATGTAAGTTTGAATCAACACTTGCTAACTATAAAGAAAGGATATTTTGTTAAGTGATGTTTAATAATTCGATGGAAGTAATGAAGTTTTAATCTAATATATAAAGCAAAAATTGAGTATGTATGTATGTGTGTGTGTGATACCCGGATTGACACCTAGAAAATTAAATATATAAAACTGTTTTTGCTCTTCATGTCTGCGCAAATATTACGTAAGCCAGAAACATTAAATAAATGGTATGTTTTCATTTATCCGCACCTCCGCTGGAACTGAATATGGCGAATAGACAAGTTTAAATTGTAAATCCAATGCATACATAGGACTGGAAACAAAAACTAGGACGCCGCAAACATTGGGGATTGACCCTGGCTCACACCCTTTTAGCGCAAGGGAAAAAGGTACTGCCTGTGGGTGGAGATGAGCATCTCGACCACAGTATTTATCCATACGCACGCTCAAAGCAAATATGGCACAAAGCCAGGTTTAAACTTGGATTCCGGCACAAAGATTGCTTACCCCAAAACTGCTCAATGAGGGAAGGACTGGCTTGTAAAATCCAATACGGCCAAATACTAAACGAATAACGTTCCACCACCACCGAGCAGACCCCGAGCTTTCACCTCTCATGATGGATGGGTGTTCTCTCAAGGAGGTTCTTTGTCTTGAACGTCTATTGGGACTCAAGCTCTCCCCAGACTTCATGTGGAACACATATATCTGACCTCTTGTTAAAGATGCTAGAAAAATGGTTGGTTCATTGTACCGCTCTAGTAAGTATCTGACCCCCCCCCCCTCTTATACTCTATCATAACAAGAGCTAAATCTCATCAAAAATGGAGTATTAGTACCATATCCTGCCTGGAGCAGAATGTGAAAGATTATTGATTTGTAAGAATATACTCTTTAACTTAAAACTCCTTGTTTGTCGCCTCTACCCGTCAAAAAAAGCATTATTCAAAAATGTACAATAATTACTGCAACAACTTATTAAATGTTTCTTTCTGGATGACCAGAACCTGGCAGCTGACATCTCCTCTGACCTTTGCCCCGGAGGTGGAAGAACCGGCTTGTAAAATGCAATACAGACAAAAAAACTCGTAACGTTCCACCACCACCGAGCAGACTCCAAGCTTTCACTCTCATGATGGATGAATGTTCTCTCAATGAGGTTCCTTGCCTTGAACGTCTATTGGGACTCAAGCTCTTCCCAGACCACAAGTGGAACTCATATATCTGATCTCTTGGTTTCCTTGTACCGCTCTAGTAAGTATCTGACTCTCCCTTTTATACTCTATAATTACAAGAGCTAAATCACCAAAAATGGAGTATTACTGTCATATCTTGCCTGGAACTGTCCAGTCCTCACTTGTTTGTCTTGATCGAGTTCAGAAATGTCTACAAGGCCTTGTCGATAAGGAATTATTTTCCACCCTACAAACCCTATCCCAAAAACAGAAACATCGTGAGTCTCTCGCTGCTTTATCGCTATTTCCATGGCACGTGTTCTGATGAGCTGCATTCCTTGGTCCCACCAGCACTGATCTTTGCAGTCAGGACCCGTCATGCCACGTACACGAACCTGAATCATCCTCATTCCCATCGTATTCCATGAGTAAGAACTAAGTTCCACTCACACAGCTTCTTCCCAGGAAATGCTGCTTTGTGAAACAGACTTGCGACAGGACGTTTTCCAAGTTACTACAATCTTCAGATCTTTAAGTATAGGGTTAACTGTTATATCTGCTGCGTAACCCCATCTTCACTTCTTACCTTTTCTTATATTCATACAAAACCACACAGCAACCGTCTACTTTGAGTGGCTCTTGCGCCTTGTATTAGGTGAACATTATTATAAAAAGGAATTCCTACATTATCCTGTTATGATGACTCAGGCGCCATGGTCTAAACGTATCATTGCCCAATGTGAGAGATACTGAGGGGTGACCCTGGATCTGAGCATGATGATAATAAACTTACATAAAAATGCGGGTTTTATATTGTTAAAAATAGTTTCCCAGACTATTATTTTTTAGGGGAAGTGTATCTTCTAGGGTTGACCTTAGAGGTCAGATGGAAGACAAAATAAGGAAATCAATTTTGATTGGCTGAACGAGCGTGGTAATGATAGACGTAGAGAAAAGATTTTCAGTGAGTTGGTTCTTACACGTCAAGCAATGTAAACGTGTTTTCTTTCGTGTCTGAAACTGCTGCCAGTGGAGGGAGAGCAACCCCACTGGCTAGTTAGAAGATGTATATGTCGACGTTAATAAACTAGCTAAGTTACAATTCCCTTTGTTGAAGTTCTTTTATCTCTGGACTCAAAACAACTAGCGGTCACCGACCGTGAAAGAAGAATGCAACTTTATTATCGAATGGAGAGCATCCACCAAGACCACTCCCACCAAGGGGCGATGCAACAGTATGAATTAGAACTCCCACCATCGTTCTAGATGTGACAAAAGGTACAGAAGACAGGTGGCCAAAATAGTCCAGCTTCTTTGGCAAATACCCATTTGGGTATAATATCAGGCGTCAGGTAGTGCTTCCAGATTCTTCTCGAGAAAGGGTTATTGTCTGAGAATATTTTCTCTGTGGCTGAACTTGATTGTAAACCAGCCAAAGAAATGTAATTGTTATCTTTTATATATACTAGCATGTGTTTTATATCTTTCCAAACATTTATGTGTTTTATATTTTCCCCAACTTATCAGTTTTTGCTTAACAGATATGAAAAATTTGATATTCAAATTTTAGATATTTTTAAAAACATTGTACTTATTCATTTCCAGTTTTGGTATTTTATGGTGTTTATTAAAAAAAAAAAACAACTTTGTTTTATTGATGTTTTTATAATTACATTGATTAATTATTCAATCACGGCCATATCCTGGTGGTAACTACGCCAGCATTTAGATCGTATCTTCGAAATAAAATATAGTAGGCAACTTATGAAGCAAAGTAAAGCTAGGTTGAGAGATTGATAATATATTCTAAAAATCTAATAAATATTATAAATTGCTATAACATGGTTTATAGGCATAACACACACACACACACACACACACACACACACACACACACATATATATATATATATATATATATATATATATATATATATATATATATAATATATTATAATATTTTTTTAAAGAATTATAATATAAGCTCTATATCTGTATGGAACACTGTCTTTTTAAAAATAAAAGCAAAAATACTAAGGGACTCCGGATTATTTACCTAACGTGTTCTTTCCTATTTTTCTGTATACCTGCACACACACACACACACACACATATATATATATATATATATATATATATATATATATATATATATATAGTGGACACTGGGGCCGACACCACGCGGGGACAATGTTTCATACTTGCACGCAATATATATATATATATATATATATATATATATATATATATATATATATATATATATATATATATATATATAAGTGAACAGAGAAGTCAACACTTAGAGGTGACAGTCTGTTTCGTGCAAGATGCAATCGTCAGGCCACGAGTGCTGTTATTTTTCTCGGCTATTTATATATACGGGCCAGTGGTGCATTGTGGGCAGTCTATTTTGGCGGTTATTTTGCCGGAAGTCGTTTATTTGTTTATTTATTTATTTGGGTTAAATTATTTTGCTTGTTTTTATTTTTTATTTCTTATCTTATATATTTTTTTATTTTTTTTTTATTTCGATCGGTGTTTTTAGTAACGTAGTGAAAATTTGTTTATATAGCTTATTTAATAGTTTAGTTTTTGTTTGGGAAGATAATTAAAGCTATTTGTTCAATTTTGAGGTTGGTTGTTGTAGTTTGTTCTAACTATTATTTTGGCGGGAACAGTTTTTAATTTGTTTATTACTTCATGTATTTATTTGGATTGATTTTTTATTTGTTTTTTCTAGTTTATCGGTATCGGTTGTTAGTATTTATATATTTGGATGTATTGAGATCAATTTATTTTATTTATTGTTATTTATTTGTTACACTGTATATTTTTTCTTTTTAGTTTTCGATTTTTTAATAACGCAGTATTTTTTTTTTTTTATTAATTTTTTTTATCGTTATATAACAGTTATAGCTATTTTTTCGTCCGATTTTTTGTTTTGATTTTTATAGTCTAACTAATATTTTGGTCATAATAGTTTGCTAATTTGTTTATTATTTATTTTATTTATTGATTTTGTTTCTTTTTTTATTATTCTATTTCGTCTATTCTAACAGATGTGATTTGGTAATTTGTTTGGATTAATTTATTTTATTTTTTTGTCATTTTGTTTGTTTATGTATTTATTATTTCCGTTTTCGATTTTTAAGTTTGCGATTTATTTACACACGCTCTATTTCTGATATTGAGCACCTTATCCCATAAATATAGCACATTTTAAGACTATATTTCTTCATATACATATATATATATATATATATATATATATATATATATATATATATATATATATATATACACTCGTTTGGTATGTGGTATGTAATGCTTAAATGATCAGTGCCCATCTCTTCCTATCTGTACGTGTATGATTTTGTGATAGTTCCTCTATGAGATGTGGACATTTAGCTGAGTCAGAGCTTGGAAGGCGACTTCTTGTTCTACAATATTTGCTTTCCATGACAAAGTTTCATGAACAGTCTCGTTCACACGTTTAAAATGCAGATAAGATCAGCAGTAATAATTAGGCATTGTTAGAAATGTTTGTTGTAAACAACACCTGCTTACACCCACATCCATCAAATGCATAGGGACATTTAAATTGGAGTTCTGGTTAAAGCGTAGGTAATATTTTTTATGACAGGCGATGGCCATTACTTTTTACGTAGTTTTCTAACATGGTGATTATCGAAAGGGAGGTACTGAAATTTCCGGGGTAAGAATTTTATATCTAAAGGGAAGGATTTTAGCCAAGAGCGGAATAAAGATTTATGTCATATTTATGTCATAAGCATGATTACGACGTGGTATAATCAAGCTTGTCTCGCTAATGAGTTGGCTCCTCACTTGGTGCCCCATACTTTAAGTCCAAATCCGTGGGTGGTAGCAATTATTCGAATGAAGTCTTTTAAATATAAAAATATTAAAAAGTTAACTCCTCCATAATGGCAGCTCAATGTATAAATTTATAAACAGAACAATATAAATAAATGAACAATAAGGAAAAGACTTAGTCATCATATGTTATATGGTTATAAATTTATTTCAATGGTTATATATATATATATATATATATATATATATATATATATATATATATATATATATATATATATATACATATATATATATCCCCTCTGTCTTTTCTACAAGTATTTTCATGGAAACTGTTCCGACTAGCTACTTTCGCTGGTTCCCAGACTGCATGAATTTAAGTGATCAATCAGACTGGTACCTTGGTCCTATCTCGTTCACTGTCAAAACGGTTTAATGTAACCATCTCTTCTACTCAAACAGCTTCTTCTTTCGAACTTCCCGTCTGTGGAACTCCCTTCCACTTACTTGCTACCCCGATAACTATAATCTCCAAATATTAAAGTGTAATATCAATCTACATCTGACACTTTCAGCTAGTTCCCTATCGTTCTCTGTATCCTTTCCTCGAGCACACCTCTTTACTCTTGTTCTCAATCCTCTGTAACCCCTTGAGTGCTAGTGGCACTCCCGCCTTACTTCGAATGAATTGTTTAATATATATATATATATATATATATATATATATATATATATATATATATATATATATATGATACCAAATCCGTAGGTGGTAGAAATTATTCCAATAAGGTCTTTAAATTATAAAAATATTAAAAATCAATTCCATGATGAGAGCTCAGTGTATAAATTTATATACAGAGCAATATAAATAAATAAATAAATAATAAGGAAAAGACTTAATTAGTCATCATATAATCAGTTATAAATTTATTTATATATATATATATATATATATATATATATATATATATATATATATATATATATATATATATATATATATATATATATATGCCTCATCAGACCAACTACATTTAATTAAATGATATAAATTCAGCTAGACAATTTGATAAAAAAAAGCAGACATTTAAAAAAAATTTGAAGTAGCGATTTTAACTTGACTTTAAAAATTTTGGGTGGAGGACCTACACCATTGAAGAGAGAAAAGTGGGGGAAGATAAAAGAGGTTTGCATATAGGAGTTAGTGAAAGTAGGGGAATAGATAGATAGATAGATAGATAGATAGATAGATAGATAGATAGATAGATAGATAGATAGATAGATAGATAGATAGATGTGAACAGACTGAGATAGATGTGAACAGACTAATAGATAGATAGATAGATAGATAGATAGATAGATAGATAGATAGATAGATAGATAGATAGATATGAACAGACTGAGATCGATAGATATGAACAGACTAAGAGAGATACATAGATATGAACAGTTTAACAGATAGATAGATAGATAGATAGATAGATAGATAGATAGATAGATAGATAGATAGATAGATGTGAACAGACTGAGATAGATGTGAACAGACTGATAGATAGATAGATAGATAGATAGATAGATAGATAGATAGATAGATAGATATGAACCGACTAATAGATAGATAGATAGATGTGAACAGACTGAGATAGATGTGAACAGACTAATAGATAGATAGATAGATAGATAGATAGATAGATAGATAGATAGATAGATAGATAGCGAGAGAATGAAACTATAAAAAAGGATGAAGAGAGATGGAGCACATAGGAATTTACACTGCGATCATATGACCATGTGTTTTAAAAGTCGTGCTATATGTCAGCCACAGGAAACTTATTGTATACGGAAAATGTGGGAAACCTGTTTTTTCTTATTTATTTTTATTTTCTTTTCTAGTGACTGTCCTTGCGTTTGTTTCATTTAATTATTTCTTTACATTTATTTATTTTACTTATTTTCATTTATAATCTGGATACTTCCTGTCCTTCTAAATTTTGCTATTTGTTAGATTTAGACTATGAGTTACGTTACTGTTTAGTCTTTTGAGTCATGATTGTAGGCAATGTAGTAGGAATTTGTTTTCGTATCTGTCTTCGAAGTTTTAAGCGAAAAATATACTCTTGAAACAATATATACGTACTCATTTTAGGAGTTTGGCGGTGAATGAAAAATGTGACGTAAGTAAATAAGTAAATTTATACTCAAGATTTGCACGGATCGTTGCGATTTTGCTGCCTGCAAAGCCCGTGATTTGCTCAATGGCAAGAAATGAAAGGGGAACATCGTAAAGTGGCAGATATCAAGACGATGTAACCGAGCACACAAAAATGTTTGTAAGCTGATAGGCCAGTTGTAAACAAATGTGGGGTAGATTTTGCTATCGTCAGGGACGTTTTTATCGTTTCATTTAAGCAGGCGATAATTTCTGGTGATAACAACCTATCTTCTCGCTAAGAAAAGAGTGTTGGGATTCTTTATTTTTTTTTTTTCATTTCACTCTAAGCATGCCAATAATGCCACTGATATGTAAGGGGTTAGTGAGTGTGAAAGAATAAGAGAAAAGAAAACATTATTAAGAAGAGAAAGCAATAAAAGAACGGAATCAAAATTAAGAAGACAAAAGATAACGATTAACATTACATTTAAAAAGCAACGACCCGGAAGAGACTTCCACAAGCGGGAAGCAAGAGAGAAGAAAATGTTAGCATCGAACGTATGGTTCCATCTAGCAATTCCAACTGTAAAATGATGAGACCTAGCTGCCAATCAAGTACTGTAGTTGAATTTTTAAAGTTGAGGTACCAAAGAAGAAAGCTCATCAGAACAATTACGAAAAGATTTATAGAAAAGACACAGGGAAGCCACGCCATGGCGGTTGGAAAGTGAGTGAAGCCGAGATGCCAGGTCAGGAGCTCCTACGTGATATCTAATCACTTATATGGTAGTGAATACAGAACAATTTTTTCACGAGGGAAGAAGAGACTTGAGGCAACAGAGATGTGGTTCTACCGACAATTACTGGGGATTCTGGCAAAAAATTTAAAGAAAAATAGGAACTACAAGGAATCTTACGATTAGAAAAAAACAGCTGAAGGGATTCACGCCGAGGAAAGTAGACCTGTAGAATTTGACACTCATAAGACGTACAGAAGGATAGAGAAGCGGGGAAAACAGCGTGTAAACTTCTCACTCTGCTTGTCTGAATGAATGGCAGAACAAGGGTACAGAGAGACGGTAAAAAATTACTTGGAGCAACGAAAGATAGGAAGTTGTGGAGAGCCATGTTCTCAGAAAATTTCGCACTCTCCGGATATATTGAAAGGCAAGAGATGTAGTGAGTAAGCTATTTATCGAATTTGTGTTAACGGATGGCAGCACGAGAATAAACAGGGATGGAAGAAAGTCAAAAGTGACTTGGACCAACAAAAATAGGAAGCTGTGTAGAGCCATGATCGCAAACTCACTAGAGGCACACGGCGCATAAAAGAAGTGATGTCATACGGTATACTGTGCGGATAGTGAAAATAAAGAAAGCAAGATAGTAAATAATAAAAAAAAAACATCAAAATTTGTTACATTCAAGATTCAAGAATAAAATTCTGCGAAAATTTAAAAGAGATTTAAACAATCCACAGAATAATTATTTCAAAATTTACGGCTAAATTAAATATACCGGTGAAATTTAAATATAAGTTGAATTCACTAAGAATCGACACCGCCATGTTTCCTCGCTGCCGCTTGAGCTATGACAGCAGTATTCCTTTTCTGGTTGAATCTGGCTTTTGTTAAGAGAAAACATATCAGGAAGAGTCAGATACTTTCTGGATCGCTTCGATGAGTCGACCATTTCACCAGCATCTTTAGCGATAGAGCGTATACCGGGTGTAACAGCAAAATTGTTCAAATCATGAAACAGTATAATCGTTCATCCCACAAAATGTTTAATATCTAAAACACCACTGAACTAACTGAGTTATTTTTTTCCAGGTTTTCAGATCAGACGTTTAGCCATCTTGACACCATTTGTCGTAAGAAATACTGAAAAACCTTTTGAGTTATGCTGCTAGAAAAAGAACAGGTTAAAATCGTTTTGTGTCGGACCCACAGTCTTCCTAAATGAGCAATGGTGAGAAAAAAAATATTATTCCGATCTTCAGTAATGGTACCAACATTCATACTCTGGCTTCCCACTTCAAAGTCTATTCAAGTAACATCAAGAGAGCGGTGAATAAGTTTTTAAAAAATGGAACCGTATAGAGGAAAACTGGATCAGGAGGTCACAACGGGAAGAGGGGTCACCATTTCAACTTACAGCTAAAGAGATCAATTGGAAAAGATCCAACTCAAGTGACAAAACGTTTGGCACGTGAGAAAAGAGTTTCCACTATGACAGTCCAAAGAGCAATGAAAAAGACTTGAAAATGAAATTGTACGTGAAACCTGTGAGGCACCTTGTTACTCCAGGACAGAAAGTTAGAAGGTTATGGCGAAGATCATCTTGAATACGTTGAAAAATGATACTGAAATAACACACTCAAACACACACACACACACGCGCGCGCATATATATATATATATATATATATATATATATATATATATATATATATATATATATATATGTATATATATATATATATATATTCGAACTTTATTTCAATCCATCATGAGATTCCGATCCTTAGCTATGATTAAATAATGATAAACATGTCATTTTCATTTATGATCGATTTCATCACGATTCTTTTGTTAAGCTTGGAGAGTAATCATACATTCTTATTACTCAAAGTACAGTCCAATAGTGTTATAAAAACCTAGGAGAATTCCAGTAATATATCTTTAATCATTTTTAAGTCACAACAGTTCAGAGCTTAATCTAACAATTGGACACTTTTGCTGTTACACCCTGTATATTATTTCCACTCGAAGTCTAGTGTGAATTTGAGTTCCGATAGACGAAGAAGGCACCGAGCCTCATTGAGAGACTAACCGTGATAGACGAACAGAAATATAGCGTTAATCATACGTAGATCCATATGAAAAAAACGTTATATATATATTTATATACCAAGAACAATTTTAGGGGAAAAAATACAGCTGAAAAGGTTTTCGTCTGACGCATTTCGTCCATTAGGACTTCATCGGACTGTGATGAAAACAAACAAATAGAAAAAGAAAATAAATGAAATTTTCTAGACTATATACCCCCCCATATATATATATATATATATATATATATATATATATAAAATTTAATAGTTTAATGTTTCAGCGTCCTATCTCCTTCGTTCGTATGTGTAGTTACAATGCAGCAACGTAAACATCAGTTTTGTCCAATGAAATCTGAAAACACGAAACGCGCCACACGAAAACTTTTTCTACATTTTTCACACTATTTTTCCCTCTAAAATAAACCCATGTGACGCACAAGAAGATAATATCGAATAATTCATTGAATTATAGTGAAATTTAGGCAAGATATATCCCGTACAATCAGCTTGAAATTTAAAAAAAATATTTCGTTCCTATCAAATTGTGAAACGAAGGTCGTGTTGAACGGGCTCGCTTCCAGATCCTTTCATACGATCGGCTTTGTCCTGGGTCCTATGCTGTTTCTGATCATCATCAAAGATCTCCCCGATGTTATCAACTCCCAACTAGGTATTTATGCAGATGTCAGTAGCATGTACTAATGTCTCAGTAGATAATCGGACAGATCTGACAAAATAAACCTGGCAGCTGCTCC
Organism: Acanthosepion esculentum; assembly: GCA_964036315.1. Taxonomy (NCBI): domain Eukaryota; kingdom Metazoa; phylum Mollusca; class Cephalopoda; order Sepiida; family Sepiidae; genus Acanthosepion; species Acanthosepion esculentum. Next base: position 54,263,686 of record OZ038484.1, on the reverse strand, counting down.
TGAAAAGAACCTCTAATCAGTAGCTAGTTGGGGCAAGAAATGGCTTATAAATTTTGACGCCTCTAAAACGAAACTGCTTTCATTTAGCTATCACAGAGAACCTTTACCAGGGTAAGACGATAAACTACGTCCAGCAGCAAGGCCTCTGATCAGGAGGTTTTGAGGAGCGTGGAACCACCTCTTAATTGCTGTTGTTCCCAGGTCCACCCTGGCCCCGGGTAGTAGCACCTGTTAGGGTCCCAGCTATGGGCAAATAGTTAACTATTACCAGCAATACTTTTTGAAAAAAATTATTACCAGCAATACAATTTTGAAGGAAAATATTACCAGAAACAGATTTTTGACAAAACAAAATATTTCCAGCAATAAAAGATTTTCTTGACATTAAATAACCCATGGAGGTTGATATGCCGTAAAACAAAATAAACCAAACTAATCTAAACCAAAGAATACATATTGTATTCATACGAATATATCCTAAAAATGTTGTCGGCATTAAATAACCCATTGAGGTTGATATGCTGTAAAACAAAATAAACCAAACCAAATACTATACTTTCTTGGCCTCACGTTTTTCACTGACATGAAGTGGAGCAACTACATCGAATCAACAGCTGCATCTGCTGCAAGGAAAGTTGGGTCACTGCGTTGTGCAAGAAATCTTTTCTCGTCAGAATCCATTTTGCACATTTACAAACCTTCCATCCGCCCATGCATTGAATATTGCTACCATATCTGGTCTGGTGCTCCTATTGTATATCCAGAGATTCTTGGCAAAATCCAAAGAAGGGTCTGTAATGCAATCGATCTTGATCAGACATCTCGACATCAGTCAATTTCTCACCGGCGTGGCGTGGCTCCCCTCTGTCTTTTCTACAAATATTTTCATGGCTACTGCTCTGACGAGCTTTTTCTCCAAATACATGAATTTAAACGTACTGCTAGATTGGCATCTAGGTCCCACCCTTTTACTGTTAAAATAGCTAAATGTAACTGACACTTCTACTCCAACAGTTTCTTTTCTCATACTTCCCACCTGTGGAACTCTCTTCCGTTTTCTTACTTCCTTGAAAATTACAATCTTCAAAAATTTAAATGTAACGTCAATTGTCATCTTCTGTCTTCTTGAATCCCTGTTCACCTTTTGTCCTTTCCTCAATCATCCTTATAATCAGTCTTCTCTTTCACTTTCACTCCCTATAACACCTTGCATACTAGTGGCATTACCGCTTTGCTTAAGATGAAACGGTTAAAAAGAATTCGAAAATTTAGACAATAATAAAAGTTAACGCTAAATATCAGTCTTGTGTCTGTGCACAAACACATGTGAGAAGAAATATCTGCACGGTTTTGTTTGCTTCCTACGCTGCCAGTTATTCCCCCCTCTTCCATGATCATCCTTCATTATCCCGAAGTGCCATGGTTATAATCAGAAGACCATACAAAAGACCATATGCCGACAGCTGGAAGAATTCCAACCGGTAAGAAAAAAATGTTCGTGCTTGATCAAACGAGTCACGGAAGCAATCTATCTCAGTCTACAATGTTTACTTAGCTTAGATTAATACAGCAACGAGCTTAATATGAAAGAATGCGAAGAGGAAGATTACACAAAGGTGATCCTCCTAAGGGGATGTTTTACCTGCGTATAAAATCATCATTAAGAATCCCGCGGCTCAGCAGAATATATATATATATATATATATATATATATATATATATATATATATATATATATATATATATATATATATATTCCTTTCATATCGTCTAATAAGCTTAATAACATTATCATTGAAAGACGAAAGAAAAGCACCATATTGATACATGAATTTTAATCCTATCTAAGATTTCGGCTTACAGAAGTCATTATCAAAGATGACAATTACATTACAATAAATTAAACGATACACGGACATAGCAACAATGATAGTCTGTTTTTGTTTGCATGGAACATTTCCAAGCAACGTCAAAAATCGTGCATACGAGACGCTGGAAGCGAAAATCGCACCGCGGCCCATGACATCACACATGACCACGTGAGAGTGAAAACGAGAAGCGTTAAGTATGGGAAAACGTGTGTATAAACCAATGGTTTCTGTTATCAATTATAGGCATTTAAGTACATTTGTGGAGTTTACATATATTTATATATATAAATTAAAGCAAAATCCAGGTAAGCAATGACTGGCCACGACTGCGATTTCCATGCGTTTGCATGCAATATCCAGGCGGCCAGTGGTATTTACCAATCTCCGAACAAGGCAGGATGCGGCACAAGGACAATTTTTATGTTGGGCAATTTCCGAGCCCGGCAAGAAGTAGAGCTTCGCACGCAGTTAGCTCTCGCTGCCGGTCCGCTCTGACGATAGGCGGCCAGAGGTATTTACCAACTCTGCCCGAAAGCAAAGAGATCGATAGAACTGCGCCTCGCGCACGACCAGCTCACGCTGCCGAGGGCGGATGGCCAGTAGTATTTACCAACCTTCCCTCTAGGTAGGATGCAGCACAAGGCCAAGTTTTACGTGGGGCAAATCAGAGCCCGTAGCCTTGGGCAAAAAAATCCCCGTAGACCCCGCATACACGGGAACGGGTTAGTCTACCACGGACAAGACACTACCCTTCGGCATAGCCTCGTCCTGATTCCACTCAGTTTGACGTGGGGCAAATCCGAACCCGTATGCACTGGCAAAAATTCCCCGTAGACCCCGTGTAATTTACCAAAATTACACAAAAATATCTTGAAATGGTAAAGAGAAAGTTTATTCAATAAAATCGCCCTTGGCGTCAACCACGGAATCACCTGCAACTCTTCTGGACGGTCTCCTTGTTTAAGTCAGTAAATACTGCCATAATCCTTGCCTTCAGTTCATCTTTGGTGTTTAGAAGGAGTTTTGTTGATCTCTCGCTTAACTGCATCCTGCACATCAAGTTGGTTTCTGTCTGGGGAGTTAGGTGGCGAGAAGCAAAGAGTAATGTGGTCGCAGAAACTGACTGGGTTTTCCTGCTTTTTTGGCATGGTGCAGAGTCCTATTGTCAGACATAGTGTCTCCCAACAGCCACCCTCTTGACCCATGGCTGCACTATCACCTCAAGGCACTTGATGTAGGCCTCCGTATTGAGATTGAGGCCTTCACCAATAAACTCGTAAGTTCTTTTCATATCAGAACGATCAGAGTGGATTTTCCAAGCTGTCGTACCTTCGTAATCACCATTAAACTCACCCAACTCTTAACGAATCTTCTGCACTGTCCTCAGATGGACACCCAAACACTCTGAAATGTTCGTATTAAAGCTTTCAGTGCGAACATCATGCTGTTTCCAAATTTCTGTCGGGGTGAATTGCGTAATGGTGCTCATTTTCTTACAGACAGTGCCCAACTGACCCTAGTATAATGAACAGTCGACAAAAACAAAAAGAAACAACGCACATGCGCGAAATTTAAAATATAAAATGTCGACAATTTACCCATTGCACCCTATATATATATATATATATATATATATATATATATATATATATATATAAGGCTCAAACACTAATATTCCATGCTTATAATTTATTACATTGGAATCGTAATCACGATCCAATTCATCAGACCTATAAATTCAAAAAGCTTTCTGAATTCGTAGGTCTGATGAATTGAATCGTAATTACGATTCCAATGTAATAAATTATAAGCATGGAATATTAGTGTTTGAGCCTTTTATTCTTGCTCTGTCCTGGACATTGAGCTCTACCTGGATTCTATCCTCTTGGAAATTTATATATATATATATATATATATATATATATATATATATATATATATATATATATATATTGACCAATAATATCATCTATATATATATATGTGTGTGTGTGTGTGTGTGTGTGTGTGTGTGTATGTATGTGTGTGTGTGTGTGTGTGTGTGTGTGTGTGTGTGTGTGTGTGTGTGTCGATGTGCAGGCAGGTGGTGAATTTTTTACGGGACCATACATCAGCGACTTGGAATTTAATTCGAGTTCGATACAGTCACTTTCCTTTGTAATGATAATAATCCATCTCTTCTTTAATTAGGCTATTGGTTAAATGTCACTGCTGACTGGGCTCTTTAGTCTTAGTTAGCAACCACTCTAGGAGAAGGAGAACTCTGTCTATACAAATGGCTACTGTGAATGGCCTTGTCCCGAACTAAACATCAGGTATTTCTTGGTGATCAGACAGAGTAACTCTCAACAAACATTTCTGTATATTAATTTGCCACGTGGCTTTAATTAAATCCGCATTACTGGTTGGCGTTAATGATCGATGTTCGAACACTAGACAAAAAAGTACTTTAAAAAGTACTTTAAATACTGATTTTCTCAGCGAGTACGCTCCCTCACTCAATCGTTTTCTAGCGTTTTAAAAAATGGCGAGTATGACTTACTCCATCAGTGATTGTTGAAAGCTGTCAAAACATTTTAAGACTTACTCAAACCTACCAAACAACCGTTATCTTTCAAGAAAATAATATATATATATATATATATATATATGCAAGTTTCATTAAAAACGACAGACAACAAAGCCACAACGTGCTAACCGTATTTGGAAATTAAAACACCAATACTACACACTAAGACATATACATAATGCACACACTCAATTAAGCAGAAAAATCAAATCATCCTTGATAATGGCTAAAGATATAGCCGAAAGCGCTCGGGAAAATAAAACATTTGGACAGTTCTTACACACCCTTTGTCCAGCAAAGAAAGCTCTTGTTCGTACACAAGAAAAATTAAATAAAAAACTTAACTGTAGTACCTTGTCTGTCGTTTTTAATGAAACTTGCATAAAAGAAGGATTGCTGCCTAAATATATATATATATATATATATATATATATATATATATATATATATATATATATATATATATATATATTATAAAAGGCTCAAACACTAATATCCCATGGTTATAATGTATTACATATGAATCGTAATCGCGATCCAATTCACCAGACTTACAAATTCAAAAAGGAAACAGAAAATATAACTCCGGGTATAAAAAACAAAATTTTAGTGAGAGCGTATGTATGGGAGTGAGAAACAAGGGTGAGAGGGAAATGTATGAAAGCTCTAGGGAGAGGTGCAACGAAAGAAAGAAGAACTGGAAAGGCCTTCAGATGAGGGCGGGGAATAAAATTTAAAAGAGAGAAGTTTTAAAGAGAGGAGTTAAATAACGGTTTAAATGAGTGAGGTGCAGATAAATATGAGTGATTATCAGATGCATAAATCGACTACCGATTCGTTGACCTAAAATTAAAAAAAAAAAAACAGAGACCGGAGAAGTGTGGATACATTGGTGGTGACATTAGACACAATACGATCTAAATTTAAAGTCTAGCCAAATTATACGTATATGTATATATGAAAATTACATATATTTTAGCAGCATGTTTTCATTAAGACATGTTTCATTAAATAATTTAGACAAGTCTTGTCTACTTATTTTTAATAGGATCTATGAGTTAACTAATAGTTTTAAATAGTTTTTTTTTAATCTTTAGTCATTTCAATAAATTAGTTACTTCCCTTGACGTTTGTCGTATGTTTACATCATAAAATTTTAAAATCATTCTGTACATAACCTCAGCATTTTTCGCTTCATAAGTAAAAAAAAAAATCTACTCTTACATCCCTGAGATGGTCACCACCACGAAAAAAACATATACGAGCTGACTCTCTCATTTCAAACACAAACATTATGTTCACCGTCAGAAAAAAGAGTAAGAAATAGCAAAATCTTAGATAATATGTTGAACTCTTGTATATCAATTATATAATAAATATATTTGATACTCTATATCATTTTTACAATCCAAGATACTTACTGTGGGCCATCATTATGGAACACCCTATCAATATATACCGGGTGTGACAGCAAAATTGTCCAATAGTTAGATTAAGCTGTGAACCATAGTTTCTTAGAAATATTTAAAGATATCTTACTGGAATTCTCCGCGGTTTTTATAACAATATTAGACTCTACTTTGAGCAATAAAAATGTATAATTACACCCCAGGTTAACAGAACTAGCATTATGAAATCGATCATAAACAAAAATAACATGTTCATCATTAGTTAATCATTGCAAAGGATTGGAAGCTCATGAAGGATTGAACAGGACCATTTTCCAACGTATTCATGATGATCTTCGCCTTCTCTAACCATATAACTTCCTGTCCTGGAGTAGCATGGTGCCTCACACATTTCACGTACAATTTCATTTTCAAGTCTTTTTTTCACTGCTCTTTGGACAGCCATAGGTGAAACTCCTCTCTCACGTGTCAAACGTCTTATGAACTGAGTTGGATCTTTTCTAATTGATCTCTTTAGCTCTAAGTTGAAGTGATGATTTCTCTACCTGTTGTGATCTCCCAATCCAGTTTTCTTCTGTAGAGTTCCGTTTTTTAACTTATTCACCGTTCTCTTGATGGTTCTTGAATGAACTTTGAAGATGGATATAAATATATATATATATATATGTGTGTGTGTGTGTGTGTGTGTGTGTGTGTGTGTGTGTGTGTGTGTGTGTGTGTGTGAAGGTAAAAGACAATAGGAAAACGGTATTAGTAGCCGACGCGTTTCGGCTAATGTGGACTTTTTCAAGGCAAAAACGAAATGAATTTATTGAAAACAAAGTAACTATTAACAAGAAACAAAATGTTCTTAGCAGCTAGAAGAATTTAGAAAACGCTATTTTAATCATATTGTCAACTGATGTTTTGACAATATGAATACAATAGCGTTTTCTAAATTCTTCTAGCTGCTAAGAACATTTTGTTTCTTGTTAATAGTTACTTTGTTTTCAATAAATTAATTTCGTTTTTGCTTTGAAAAGTCCACATTGGATGAAACGCGTCGGCTAATGATACCATTATATATACTGTCTTTTACAATTTGCATATTGTCTTTTTCTACGGGTTAACTCTGAGAAATTTTTCATATATATATATATATATATATATATATATATATATATATATATCCGTAAGTTCTATGTTAACATTTTTTCTCTCTTGCACTTCTCCCTTGTAGAACTCTCTTCCGGTTTTTTGCTTCCCAGCCAACTTTGATCTCCAAAAATATTGTTGCAATTTAATCGTTATTATCTGTCTTCTTAATTCTTGTTCTTTTATTGTCCTCCCTCCTTAATAGAGTTTTTCTCTCATATTCTGTAACACTTAGTGCATCTTAGTGGCTTTATTGCCTTACTTGCGGTGAAAGGATTGAAATATATATATATATATATATATATATATATATATATATATATATATATATATACACACAACAGAGTTGTGCCTCGAGAATTTACGTACAGCCCTTCTTTTCTTTTATTGTCACGGAGGTTAACCTCTCCAGAATAATGTCAAAGCCCAAGCAGAATTCATGTAGTTAGACTTGACCCTATCTGGAAATACTCGAACATCACAATGCTTTCTAAACATATCTGGAAGATTAAAAACAAAAAAAAATCATATCACACCACAATATCATCGAAAATAAAGAAAACAGCATCAGCCTACACTAATAAATCCCAAAACTGTAAACTCTTTGGAGAAAATAGTTATAATTACCTTGCCAGACCAACACAAACTACTAAATAAACGATCAGAATATAAACACGAAAACAAATTTTTACTGCGTTACTTAAAATTGAAAACAAACCAGAATAATCGAAAATAATTAAAAAATAAAATAAATAACCAAACATAAGTAAAATAAATTAATCCAAACCAATAAATAAGTAAATAAATTAAGTAAATAATAAACTAATTAACTACGAAGACACACATAAACACAAGTAAAAGTAATATGAACAACCAACAATAAAATAACCAATAATAAATAAAATACTTAACAAACAACACTGTAAATAACCCAAGATCTGCAATCGGACACACAGTAACTTGCCATTCAGTCGCCCCGAGAATAATTCGAAACATAACCGTTAACCCCACCAAAGTAATTGTTAGAATAATATAATAGACTACCCACAATGCAATAGACTACCCACAATGCAATAGACTACCCACAATGCATCACTAACTTGTATACATAAATAGTCGAGCAAAAATACAATGTATATGGCCTGCCGATTGCATTTAGCAGGAAACAGACTATTGCCAGTGGGTGTTGACTTCAATGTTCATTTTTATATTTACATATGCTCTATCCCTGATATTGAGCATAAATATAGCATAACTTAAAACTATATTTTATCATATGTGTGTGTGCGCGCATATATATATATATATGTCTGTGTGTGTGCGTGTGTGTGTGTGTGTTTGTGTGTCTGTGTGTGAGAAAGAGAGATTTGAGTAGGAGGCGGAACGTGTGTTTGTAGAATTTTAAATTTTTACTATGTGTGTTAAATTACACGAGCAAACGTCTATGAAAGAAACGAGCCCACGAACTTCCGGTGAAAAACACATTGAAAAACAAAATGCAGCAGCTAAAAAAACTTATCCGACCTACTTTGCAAAGAACTCAACGAGGCGAATGAGAAATTACAAACGAAAATACAACACAACACAACACTCAGAACAAACCCAACGAAATCGTCAAAAATCACAAAATACACACAAAAATTAACAACAAATGAACAATAAGCAGCCTATACACAAACAACATATATGTGCCATATTCAGACAAACAGCTTTATCAAATAATCTCATTGACCGAACATCCAAAAACTTCTAACTTGTAAAAAAAAAAATCCACCATGAATAATTCAGACTCGCTAACGCTAGACTAGAATGAACTTGTAAATAAAATCACCTGGCGACATTTCTCTCCAAGTATGCGCAGTTCGTAGTAATCACTCACATAATGCTAGTAGACCAATGAAAATTGGCGCCAAATTTGAGTTCAAATGGCAAAAATATCTTTCATCTCCTCTCTTGGAGGCCATGGATGTCAGACCTTCATATTTTAGCGCCACGCACAACTCTAAACATTCAAGGAAAAAAAAAATCTTCACCCGAAGCATAGGGCGAAGCATATATACCAAATAAATCGAATTCAAGCCATTTTCACAAGCCATTCGTCCGAACGTACATTTATATATACACGAGATTACCGCAAACATACACTTTATTATAAGAGCCGATATTTGCTCTCATCGAATAAATTATCGTTTTTT